>CXYZ01076167.1:1574178-1620406 GCA_900006705.1 Sonneratia caseolaris | reverse complement strand
TGTATGTATGTATGTGTGTGTGTGTGTCTAATAACTAATAAGATGAAGAAACTTTTGCAGTGGGGAGGGAGCTGTATAATGCTCTAGTGTTTCTGAAGCTTGGGTCAGCTTTTATGTAAGACACAGGTTCAGATTTTTAGCTGATTTTTTATTAATATAAATATAAATAAATTTCATGGCTGTTTTTATAATATTGAAATTATTTTTAAAAAAATGCATGCATGTAGTAAATGTGTGTGTGTATATATATATATATATATATATTTAATTGGAGGAGTTGTTTCAAATGGGTCAGAGATGGACTGGGGGCCCAGGCCCATCCGATGTGACAATACGAGAATGATTAAGCACCGAAAAAGTTGCCCACGTGGTGCTATTTGAAACTTCTGTTGTTCTGAATCAGTGCTTTTATTTATTTCCAATTTACCCACTTAATTTTCATTCAGAAATTTAATAGATAAGTAGGCGTGGATCGACTGACCAAGAGTAAGAACTCTCCAGCAACCGTTGACTTCCTTAGTTTACCAAGCTCGTTCTTGTAACTTCATCTAAAGTGAAAGAGATATCGAATTATTTGTACTGACTAACTCGATAAAATAATTTTCCCGGTGCCCTGTCCACAAGGGCCAAACGTACCCACGTCCGTCTGCGGTGTGGACTGTCTCAATTGATAAAACCTAAAGCCTGTGTCAGTCCAACGACAATAAAAATCTCTCTCACAGAGAACCCTACTGATTGATCCATCAGCTCAGATTCAGGGCCTAGCGCCTGCCAGCCAGACGAGGATATAGGCCCTGAATTCAATGCTCGGACGACTCACATTGTTTTCGGGGAGTTTGGTAAGATCCAGGTGGACTCGGTATGGTGAAAGCGTACGACCTTCACGCGTTCGCTGGAGGAGGAGCGAGTGGTTAATGGTCGCATTCCTATCTTCTCTCTGATCCTTCGCACTAGCTAGCTGTAAGCCCCATTAGCCCCGAGCCCTGTGACACTAGCCATGGTATACATGGTGTAGTGATTAATCGATCCGTGGATCTCACCGTGACCTTGAATCGCAATTGAAGAAGACCGAGACCCCGATCGATGCTTGGGCCGCTTCCAAAGAAAAAGAAGAAAAGGGCCCATAAATCGGTATATATAAAATCTTCATCAACGACAAGGAGAGATGTTTGTCGACGACTCCTAAATCAAGCTACATAAACGGAACGCTACGGCTGCAGATATCATTTGATCCACAAGTTACGCAGCTTCACCATCCTCTTCGTAGCAGTCGGTGACGGCCACGGTGCGGGTGCTCCTCTGCACGCTCTTGTAGGAATATCTCTTAGCCAGCACCACGTAGACGCACATATTCACCAGCGCCATCACCGCCAGCAGCCAGTAGAAGTTGTCCAATCTGCTGCTGTTGAGGTCCTTCCCGAACCAGCTGTGCCCGTCCCGGTTCTGGGTCAGCCGGTCCACAGCTGTGATCAGCAGGCTGCTCAGGAAGTTCCCTGCGCCGATGACGCTCAGGTAGAAGGCGATCCCCAGGCTCCTCATGGAATCCGGCACCTGGTCGTAGAAGTATTCCTGGAGGCCCACCAGGGTGAACCCATCCCCAATCCCGATAACGACCAACTGTGGTGCCAGCCAGAAAATGCTCATCGACGCAGACCCTTTGAGAGGGCTGCTGCTCTTCACGACGCCAAGCCTCCGCCGCTCCACCAGGGCCGCCACCACCATGGTGAGCACAGAGAACACCATCCCAATCCCGATCCTCTGGAGGATGTTCATCCCACGCTCGTTCCCCGTGGCCCGTCTCAGGACTGGTACTAGGACCTTCTCGTATAACGTGACCGAGACGATCATCGCGATTGCCGCTAAGGCGTAGGTTGATGCCGGTGGGATGACGAACCCGCCGAAGATGCTGCGGTTCAGTGTCGTCCCCTGCTTGATGAAGAAGGTGGTTCCCTGGGCTACGCATATCCCGAATGGAAGTGTGACCACCCAAATCGGGATCATGTTGAGGATCAGCTTCACCTCCTCCACCTGGGTCACTGTTGCTGGCATCCGCCGATCTTGCTTGATCTCGGTGGGGTTCCCATAATCCCCAACAATAGCAGCCTTGTCGAGAAAACTGAAAATCAACCAAGTATTGAAACCGAGTAGGTCGGGCGCATTCATTTGGAATTCTAAAGAAAACTCGATAAAATACTGAAAATGAATCATAAGACGTTGACAGCTTGGCTTACTTGAGCTTCTCAGTGTGGCACAAGAACCTCCCCTTGGTCTTCTCCGACCTGGGGGTCTCGTATAACTCCAAAGGATCCGAAGGGCAGGGAAGATTTCTCTTGGCGAAAGCCGCCACGAAAACCCGAAGCATTGGCGTTAGAGGGCTCCCAGACGGCACCCTGTACCGGTACGACGGCCTTCCGGCCACGAAGATTATGAGCGACGCCGCCATTACCAGGGTGAGGATTATGTCGGCGGCTCCCCAGTTGACATGGTCCTGGATGTAGACGATTGCTGTGACGCCGAGCAGGAGCCCAGAGCAGAGCCCGAAGTTCCACCAGTTGAAAAACGACATCTTGCTCTTCCTCTCCTCAGCGTGGTCGTCATCGAACTGGTCGGCCCCGAAGCTCTCGAGGGCGGGCTTGTGGCCACCCGTCCCAATCGATATCAAGTAAATAGCTAGGAAGAAGACAACCTCGTGAATCTTCCGAGATTGTTGGCATAGTTCCATCCCTTCACATGGCTTTAAGCTCGGCACGAACCAGGACAAGGTCAGGAGAGTCAATCCCTGCTCCAAAATCAACGAAACGATTATGTTCTTTGCCGGAAAAATGGCCCATACGAACGTTTAGATAATCTAAGAACATTGGACTGCAGTAGGAAGAAGCTGAAAATGCCAACAGCCGATCTGATCCGATCCGATGTTTGAAATGGTTCGATACTTGAAGTTCTTGAACAAAAGAGGTGCTCTCTACCGTGAGATAGATGACCGCTGAAGCGAACACGGTGTTGTACCGGCCTAGGTACGAGTCGGCCATGAAACCACCGAACAGTGGCATCAGCAGTGTTACGGCGGACCAATAGTTCACACTCTTAGCTGCGGTCTTCAGATCCTGATGGATGACGCTGGTCAGATAGATGATCAGGCTCGTCGCCAGCCCGAAGTAGCTCAGCCTCTCGCTGAATTCGATAGCTGCAAGGAGGACAAAATCCCGCTATGTTATAGAACCACGCATCCATTACTATCGTCTACGCATCATCCATCATTAAAATTTGAGGAATATGGATGAAGCTCGAGGTTCACGGGGACGCAGCTGAACAACGGTCCAGTACTTTCTACCATCGGGTCCGACCAATAATTATTGCTTTGAGCCGACATTTGCTTGACATCCCATGTACACCATAACTAAGAAATATCAATGCTTTATGGCCTTTCAAGTGAATGATGACGATTCAGTGGTCGATGGCTATGAATGTGATATGTATTCGGCCCAGCGTGGGACCTCTTTCGTCCTCACTCCTCCTTGCCGAATCTGTCTACTTTGAATACGAAGATTACAGCCATTAAAACCAAAAATTCTCCATCTCAGCTTGTAGATACAATTGGCCTAGCTTTTGTTCTTAAGGGCCCAACAGAAAAAGGGAAACCTGTCAAAGATCATAACAAGAACTAAAATTTCACCATTTGTAAAGTTTTGCTTGTTTTCAATGAATAGACTCAGCTTGAATCTAAATTGGATAAGATTTTATCGGATTTTTGGATACTTGATGATACATATTTGGAAAGTGTAAAGAAAAAAAGAAAAAGGAGAAAAATATAGTGAAGCATATAAACAGTACGGGCCAATAACGTGAAAGTGCCCAATTGATGTGTATAACATGTATGATCTCCACCTCTCGGACAATTTTTAATCGGAGAGCAATTTCACGTAACTAGGATACAATTGGTTTACATTATATAGTTAATGAGACTGCGAAGAACGCGATTACTCGTTTCGTGCTCGTGGTGGGTTCGGTCCCTCCCCGTGCTGTGCATGTAAGCCCTTACTTAGCAATGCCATTCACATACATGTTAAAAGAATGGATTTACGTGAATATATGGATTTATTAGGAGTTCATAAGCCCGAGAATCAATATATCGTAAAGATAAATACACAATCGAGAGAGTACTTAAGTATACTGGTTATATGTATGTATCGGTAGAAGGCTCACCGATGATGAATAGGGAGGCTCTCCAAGCACCAGTGGAAGCCCTGAGAGGAAGCCTCCCCTTGTGATCAGTGGAAGAGTCGTGAACCCATTTCTCACCATCGAACTGCTCATCAGCAGCAGCTCTCACCATCACCACTTCTTCCTTCTTTCCCTTCCCCTCCTCCATCTTCATCGCCAACACAATCTAGGGTTTCCGAGCGGACACAAGAGGGAGAAAGTTGATGTATATGATATTGTATTTTATGTCTGCTTTTGTCTTGGTGAAGCTTTTATGGACTTGGGACCCCTTTATATAGGAAAGGAGAGGTCGAGTGGGATTTTGCCTTTAATCTCTCTTGGCTGCTCAACATGTCATGGCCTTTTCGAGCTCGCACTCTCGTCCACTCACTTTCTCGACCCAAAACTCCGACAGATTTCCGTGCGTGCCTCAAACGAGTATCCTTTAAGATACGTAGTAGATAAGTACGTTCCCTGCTACTGACCTCCACCTAGCACTGGCGAATTCGGATAAATCCCGCTCACATACACACACACACACAATACCGCCTTGGATCGGTTTAAANTTCCGCTCACATACAAACACACACAATACCGCCTTGGATCGGTTTAAACTCACAAAGTCTATATTCCCTTTAATTGATTCTGTATTCAAAACTTAATTACATCTCAAAACAAACCTCGTAAAGATCGTTCATCAGCGGATTGCATCTAAATATGTTGCCCCTACTAGGCACGAATCGATTTTGGGAGATGATGCACTTGAAAGATTGATGAAACGGGAAACAGAAACCCTATGTGATGCTTATGGCCTACCGAAAAAATTGCTAATAAGCTATGAGTTTTGACTAAAAAATTCTCCATTAGAATGATGAGAACTAGCTAGGAATTCGGCATGATTGCGATGGAGAATATCTGTCGTTCTTCTCTCTGTTCCCACTAATTAATTGATGTCACTGTTGCATTTCCAATGGGAGATGGCATCGGTGCCGATATTAGCTGTTTTCCCAACCCACCCCCACTACTTTCCGCTCTCCTTACGGCCGATCGATCGGTGCCAAAAGTCAGCAGGGGTCGCTATTAATTCTGTTCCACTTTTCACCATAGAATTATTCACAACTAATTCCACCAAAATTCATCTCTACCTACATATCATATAAAAGAGGACTAACTGTGAATTATAGATCTTGATTTTTCTTTTACGTGTTGAACTTGAAATTATAAGGGAAAATACCATTTCCGGCGCCGCCCCCTTCACATCATGTACTCTCACACACGGATAATCCTAGTGGAGAACCGCTCCAGAAATCGGTCGGATCGGATCATCACCAGATGTAAACCCCATCTATTAATGTATTCGACTCTAAATGACATTCAGCAGTAAAAGACGGGAGACCGAAAGTAGGACTTTCAAATTTTCAACACCTACGATCTCCGACAACGAACGAAGAACCCCGGACTGTAGAAGCTAAAGTGGCATAAGCAACGGGACGAGAGCGACAACCAAAATGCCCCAACACAGAGATAACTGATACATCCCATGTACATGTATACATACAGTCGAGCACACGTGTCGGTACCGTAGATACACTAGTCGATCACTATTATACAATTCGATCCTGCAAGACAGACCATACTTTGCTGATCCCGCAAGATACGCTTAGGATTAATTTAATCTTGCTTTGAGGATTCAACCCCACCCTGAATAAACAAGCCGATCTGAAGCGGAAATGATTGCAGCAGCAGCAGCAGAAGCAGGCATAATGGGCCATTTTGAAAATAGTTAACCACCACTCAGCATTTAAGTAATAGCACCTGGATTTGTCGGCACTGCCATTCGTTATTATTATTATTATTTGTATATATCCAGTTAGACGGACTAATTCGGATCGCTTCGGGTCGGCCCATTTAAGGGGTTAAAAGCTCCCCGCAGCAGGTGGGACTCGAAATCGAGTTTTCCCATTGAGATGATGAGTGCCGAACCACTCGACCACACCCACGGTGGATTGCCATTCCTTATTGCAGATAGGTAACGTGGATAAATGATTTTTGCGCCTCCACCAACATGAATCCATTGACGTGGTCTCGTACCCCTTTGTCGAAATAATATATATAATGTTCGAAACTAATTATAAATGAAAAAAAATTATTATCAATAGAGTAATATGAATTCTTGTAATTCTTTTTCTTTTATGATACATTTGTATTCACTCGTATTTATATTTTATCGTCGAGTAGAGTGGTGTCTAGACTAGTTATGTTAGCTTCTACAGGGCGCATTAAGCTTGGGGGCACGTTAGTGGCTACATATTAAAACTTTCCAATAGTTCTGTCGATGGGAAACAACTGTAATTATATGAGAAATTGAGCAATAATTGCAAGATTTATTGATCACGATTACATATTGATATGGTTCCAGCCCGGGGGGAAAGCTTACCCGGCTAAGAGACGCGTCAACCGAAGAGCCAACGGTTCAACCAAGTCCAAGTGCAGCGAGTGGATCTGCAAGAGAAGCCTAAGCTGGGTTAATCGGATTGTCTGAGAAAGCTCTCCGATAGTTAAGTTAGTGAATTGATGAGTATTTATAGGGATCGTTCTGGAGGTGGACATATCAGGCCGACCGAATGGGGATCCACTGGTGAGTCTGCCACCTGCCGAGGTGTAGTCGTCCGATTAAGGGTGACCGGAAACACCAGTCAAAGGGGAGTAGGGCAGGGTACCCGATTAGGTGTTGTTTGGCAGTTCTACCAGGACAGAATATAGTTTACTGAGTAAATGGGAACCGGACAATGTCAAGCTCGTTAATCCGACCGGTTGAAGGCGACTTCTCTATAACATATGTACCAATTTCATTTCGGGCAACATTTATCGGATATGCATCTAGGGACTGTATATGCATTTGCAGACTATAGAATAGTAAAAAGTTACGCATCAAATGCACATACCCTAACCCAGTGGTCAGTTGAGGCGGGTGTGCAGTGCCTACGTTCTTCGTGGTGAGCATTTTAAGGTCAATCATTATTTCTAGTTACTCATTGAGTAAGGGTGAAAGAAAAGAAAAATAAAAACATAAAACCGAAAAAATTGAACCGGACTGTCACGAAAAAAATATGTTTTTTTATAGGCGGTACTTGAAATTTATGTGATTTTTTAGTCTTAAGAAAACCGACTTGGGAAAATTAGGTCTTGAACCAGAAAAACCGATGGGACCTGACCTATTATGTTTTTATACTTATACTTAATAATTTATTTAATTTATTGCTACAAATTTAAAATGAATTTGATCTTCTAAGTCAACTTATCATCATTATTTCTTCAATAAAAATAAGTTTAATAATATATTTTTAGCACATCACTTCTCAATCCCTCTTTTTTACGCAATATAAAAAAAAATGCTTGTTTAGCGGGTGATTTTTTGTTCTCTTAGATGGTTTTTATATAGGTTTTTATCTTTGAAAAAACCGGCCAAAAGATATCACACCCTGACAAGTTGATCGGAAACCCACCCTACCTGAACCATTACACCTATATCATTGAGCACGTAATCATTTTATTCCAGATTGTAAATTTAGGGATGAACGTATGGGCAGTCATTTGAGAACATAGTTTTTAAAATCGGACCGGATCGGGAACCGATATAGACATCGGTTTATAGGTCAAACCGATGGTTCAATGAGTTAANATTAATATAACAATTATATTAAACAAAAATTTAATATAAAATATAAATATAGTAAAATAAAATAAGTACATTATAATAGGTTTTTATTTTTATTTTTATTTTAAAGTCGACCGGTTTTTTCACGGGTTCAATTAGGTTTACTGGTTGGACCAGAAACTGGCCGGTTCAAACCGAGTTTTTCTCTTTAAATATGCAATTGGATTTTTTTGTAAGAATCGGACCAGGTGAGTGCCTGGTTCCCGTTGAACCGGCCAAACCGATTGGCCCGGTTTGGTTTTTAAAACCATGCCTGAGAGTTAAAAAAAACACATGTTAAACATTATATAATTTCACTTCATTTTACCCTTTTTTTATTATGAGTTTGCGGTTCTAAATCTGACATTATACTATTCAATTATGTTTATCGTTGGGCTGACCGACGATAGAGAAAAAAACACAAACCAAAAAAAGAAAGAGCACCATTGAAAATGGACATGCAAGAAATGGGCACAGACGAATCCGGAACGGAAAAACTGTGTTCGGGTCAAGACTTTTAGGCGCTACTGAGACATCGGGCCATGTCAGCACGGCACACAGAGCTGGTAAACCGGCTTTCCTAGTGAACCAGTTCATGGTTCTCTATGACTCTAGGCACGCATAGGGGCGGCGACACGCGCTATTAATCGTCGTCAAGGTTGATTTTCTGGGCTCAGGAGTGGAGGTAAGTTCTTGAATTTTACATACCCGCCGAGTTATTCCTTCAAGGCGTAATGCATATACACACATTTCCTTCATATATTGCTGACATTAATAACTATACATACATATATGTTTTATATATATACATATTCCCTCATGATTTTACCTAACTCAACGACGTAACATATCAGTGACTCTCCATTAATTCAACTACATAATCGATCTCCACAAACATCGAATTCATTATATATATATATATATATATATGTAATCGGAGTCAACACCGAGACAAATAATGGAACCTGTGTTCGGTATGGTCAGTGCACACTCAGCATGCAGTTCCATAATTATCTCCCCCGCGCGCCGATCGATGCCTAGGAAATCGCAGAGCCATCGACAGTGTGCCCCAGTTGAACTGTCTGATTCGATCTGGCGGAGAGAGATCTCCAATTGGCAGACATTTAGTTAGTGGTCGGCATCGGAGAGGGAATGGCATGACGTCGAAATGCCTGATTCAGAGGACCATGTGTTTTTCGTTCATTTACTGTGCTTTGAAAGCTCGATTTATTACTCTCTTTTTTTCCTTTTCAGTCCTCCCCCTTTATATCTGTCGTCTGGAAGATTTTACACATCAAATCAATCTAAGTGGAAGGATTGAGGGATATGATAGAGATGTAGAGTGAATTCCACGTGGGACACGGAAGGTTCAATAATCCAAGAAACGCTGGGAGGAAATTTGCACAAGAGAATGTGTGCGGGGATTTTACTAATAAAAATAAAATTATATATTTTTTTTTGTTGGTATAAAAGGTGAACGAATATGCTACTGTATCGGAATTCATCTTTCATTTAAGTTATTTGATCGTGTAAATATCTGATTAGTAATTTTGTGTGTTGATATAAAATTTCAAATTCTTTGTGAGTCTACCCACGGAGTATATATCAAAGTTTAATTAGAAGATATTACGTCTACCACACTTTCAGCACCCTCTTGAGGTCGATATATAGGTTTCACGGACACGAGCCCGGCTCGGCAAATCGACCCGGATGGCATCTTCACTTTTACAGAGGAAAAGCAGTCCTTGCAGTTTACTAGCTAGCACATTTTGCACGTTCCCAGAGTGAAAGTGGAAGACGACAAGACCTCAGTGAGCTGGGAGAAGGATTCAACATGGGCCAGCTAGAGCTGATCCTGCTCCCGAGAAGGAAAGTATTTGAACAAAAGCTGAGTTAACCACAATGTAGAGGGGGATGGGAAAAACACACGTGACTATATATATATATATTTGAATTAACTGATGTAATCCATTGATCCTCTTGCTTAAATAGATTTTCAAATTCCATGTTAGAAGAATCTTATCTAATACAAAATTGAATCGATCGATATCTGTTGATAAACATATCAGGCATGCTGACCGAAAACCTCATGCCTTGATTGGCCTTCTGCAACGAGGAGCTTGGAAGGTGAGTTCTGCTGGGTTAGGCTTGGCGAGATTTGGTTCACTTTTCCTCCGTATTCCCTCCTTTTTTTCCTTTCCTTCTCTTTTGGGGCCGAGACCAGAGATGGGTTTCTCCTCCTCCCTAACCCTAAAGAGCGCACGCTGCAACTGTAGCACAACTTCAATATTCGTCCTATTTTCAGGAATTAATGTTGAGTCGCCATGGCAGAGTAACATATCTTCGTTTGCTGCCTGATCATGGTAACTCATCGAGTCGACTAAACCTAACGGCTGAGAATCGATTGTCCAAGGCTATAATATCTACAAGGCCAATTCCTTTCCTCCTGTACCTCTCGATTGAAACACATTATTATACTATGACTGAAGGATAATCAAGAAGAGATCCCATTTGCGAGTCTAGCAGAAGAATAGTCGAAATGCAACTACTACAAGGATATGAACTTCTTCCCGTTTTATATATATATATATATTCTTGTTTTGAATATCGTAAATAAAAAAATTCACAGTTACAAAGAATTGTACTCATTAATGAGATTACCTCACTCAAATTGGAGCATCAAATCCGGTATGTCTTAGTACTAAATGGGTCATGACTTACGTATTGTCTACAATGAATCTCATTCTCACACATGTAATTTGATCTTAGTTCTAAAATCTCAATAGCCGCCGGTTAGAGTGATGGTAATTTTTATATTATTATTGTAGATAAAGCAGATGTATATGATTATTGACTACCCAAAAGCTAAGGAATGATCGCTCATAATGCATAATGGGAGCATGAACTAGCCAGGATGGTCATCATACGTCCAACCTAGTGGCCAACACATCATGGCTCATTAATTATCTGATGCATTCCATTCCCATGATAAATGTGTACACCCTCCTAATGCATATCTTCTACACGGTATAGGTATAGCCATGTTTTCTTTTTTTATTGCCAATGGTTCCATAAAGAGGAAAAGGAAGAACGAACAGGTTTTCCCCTTTATGCCATTCGGGTCAATTCCGATCATATGTACGAGTCTTTCAGATGACGCATTCCATCCTTCTTTATGCGCGTCTGTCATCGTTATCCCATCCCCCTTATGCAACGTCCACTTATTTTTTGTCGAATCGATTCGTCTCATACTCGAGACCTTTCAGACGCATTATGATGCGGCGTCCACTTATTTTTTTATCATATTGATTCGTCTCGTACCCAAGACCTTTCCAATGCATTATGCATCGATAATGGAAGCATCCTCTCATCTAGCAGGGTACTAGAAAGAAAGTTTTGATGAAGATGGGGAGGACAAATGAGGATAGAAGACGATGATGGAGAAGCTTTTAGTTAAGTGGCACTTATGGAAGCAATTCTCTGTCTTCACAATCAAGCACGAGAGAAGATGAAGTGTATCTACGATGAGTGATCAAAGTCTAAAGAAAACTTGGGGATAAAACACACACACACACACACACACAAACATGTCTCCATTCTCAACCGCAAGTTCTAAATTTAGCTTAGGAAATTCGAATTTGCAGAGTGAAACAAGATAATTTATTGAAGAAATATATTAAATCAAGTGCAANATAATTTATTGAAGAAATATATTAAATCAAGTGAAATTTACATAATATCTTACATGTTTCATTGAGTTGGAGAGGGTGATCGTTCTCAGGCCATGAATTTACAGAGTTGTGCGTCCGGATTACAAGATGCGCTGGATGAAAGAATTGGTTGGACGAGGATATGGTAATTTTGTCGTGTTGTGGCACTTGGGTCGATTTCATGCTTTCAGTACTGCCCCTTGAAGTTTGATATCAGTTCCAAAATGGTCCCTGTGGTGCAACAAGGAGTGCGTCCTTCTTTTGCCCGCATATTTCAGCACAGCACTCACTACCCCTTGAAGTTTGATCTCTCGTTCGATCGTTTTGTGTCTTAATTCCTCTTCGGTACCTTGATTTTTGCATTTCCAACACGTGTCTAATGATTTCAGATCGATTGATAGGAGAAATACAAGATCNTTGCATTTCCAACACGTGTCTAATGATTTCAGACCGATTGATGGGAGAAATACAAGATGGTGAGGTGCACATTCTCAAACTTTTCAGGAACATGTCAAAGTAAATTGGAAAAGGAGAACATCTATCTATACCGCATGCGGAATATGGGGATCAAACATGAAATCGAGCATCCAAGTAAATGGACGTTATGGAGTTCAAATCCCCCACGGGAATTGGAGTGTCCGACGATACATATGTAGTACAACACCTTCTCGAGTGGAGACGACGACACGAGCATCCTATGTATCAATCTTCGGCACGTCATTTTCGGGACACGTATAATGGGCAGTCATCGTCAAGCATGAGGATCTCGATCAACAGTGCAATAGATCCTACGGGCTAAGGTCTCACACTGCTCATTCGAGAATCTTTATCGTTTTACTGTATCAGTGGAACAATGCCTAACAGAGGACACGCATGTGACATCCGTCCTCAAACGTTGTCAAAGATAGCAATGGAAGAGGCAGAAGAGAAAATCCAAGAACAGAAGCGAGCAATCTGTCGTTTCTAAGGCACCTTATTTTCTGGGCAAGCGATGGGAGAGTCCTCCACGCTGCCTATCCGCGACCAGGAGGAAAACATCGATTGATGGATACCCCCGAAAAGAATCTAAGTAAGGTCCAGTCCATCGCGAAAGGAAATCTAAAGCAGATTTTTTAGGTCAACTTTGAATCGAGCCCTGCGGAATTATCGGTCGATTTTCAAAAGATTAGCGAAAAACAGGTTATCTTAAGGAGGGGGTATAAAAGTCAGAAGCTCGTGGTTCTCGAAGCTGAAACAGGTTGGCACTCGCATGACTTCTGCTTACTGGATTCTACACGTCCGAGCCATGTCCGGGATCGTTTGCCGGAAGGGGTTTCCGAGATTTACAGTGCACCAAGATTAAGAATGAAAGGAGATAACCTGTGATCGCCAAGATCAGTACTACAGCTTAAAGTGAAAATTTTGACATTCTACGAGAAGGCAACCTCTGTCACGGGCCTGAAGAGGTTCGTATTGATCCTGGCCCAGTACCTCAGGGCCCGCGTTAGGCCCACAGAGCTCAGTCCCAAGGAGACGGGAGAGACGACAGACTGTGATGGCACTGTCATATTCTCAAGAGCTCATAGAAGGATGAAAGGTGGGTTTGGGGATCCCGATCGTCGAGTCGACGTTCTGAGTCTCCGGTCCATGTCCTCGTGTTCTAAGCTGTAACAGCATTGCGGAAATTGCGTGACGTACGACAGCGAGGTCCGAAGTGACAGAGGACCGTGCGATATGTTTCAACTCTCGGGTGGCTCACGCGGGACCCTCAGTGGTGAGCTGTCAGTCATCACGACCTGGTCCCGGTGCACAATCGGCCTTGGCTAGACTCGTAAAAAATAATGGCACCGCCCAGACACGCCACTAAAAACTGTGCATGGTTCAAGATTTTCTAGTTGCTAGAGAATATCGGGTTGTACATATCCCAAAAAAGTATGAAAAAAAGTATTTATAATAAAAATAAAATTACACCAATTTTTTTAAAAAGTTTGACTAATTAGTTGCTTTAATATTTTTTTAAATAATATAATATTTAAATTAATTAAAAAATTATATAAACAATTAAATTATGTAAATGTATTTTTTTGACAAAAATTTGTAGTGACCGAAATCATCACGTCAGTCTAAATTGACAGGTCTAGCCATGGCTTTTGCAGACAATTGTCACGGGCGCTTGGGCTGCGTTCCAGGCCGATCGCCGGTGGGGACAAGGCAAGGAGTGGTCGCCGTCGGATATGGTGAAGGCTTTAACAATAAAGAATCCGCGCTCACGATTGCAGCACGGCCCCAGAATTAAGCACAAGTATGGCGGTACCACCAAACGCCAAGCATCCAATACTGAGATAATCGAATTCCTATGCTCGCTCTAATCACTTAAAATAACCCTTATAAAAAGAAAAGATAAACCAACTACTCATACATATGTTTTCTTACTCTTTTTTTTAATCTCCTAAATCGTCCAGTCCATTGAATTGTAGGCTTTCACTCATCTTCGACACAGTCTCCCACCAACCCGACCCCCCATCAAATCAATCGTGAATTAAGAGCCAGAAGGACACTTGCGTGGCCATTTCCCCGCTAATCAAGGTGACATGACATCATTCCCTTTCTCCTCCTGGTCCAACTTCCCTAACTAATTAATTGATTAATTGTATAAATTAAAATTTTGGGTTTCATTCCAATCATTGGGACCAGCGGAATTTTTTTTCCTTGTCATACGGTAGATTTATGATTTTAACAGATAACAGGAGAAATGAGAAAGATAAAAGATTGTAAAAAGTTTTATAATAGTAATTAAATTTATAATATAATAATTATTACATTAAAAGTAAAGATATTACCTTCCTTCAAAATTTGGGAGCTTGATAGGTGATGTAAAAGGGTGGGAACCTGCATGCCGAGCGCCGCAATGATTTCTCCAACTCCGAGGGGAGCGGTGCATCATGATCCATTAATCAATCAATTTGGTGGACCAACATATAATAGTGTATTATATTGCCATATATATATATATATACACACACATTAATGGCAAGCAAAAAAATCATCTACAGATAATTGCACTTTAATAATTCATGTATATTCAGAATTTAGTACTCCCATCCGACTGAATTTAATATTGATTGAATTGAATAGTAAAAGATGGTAAAATTATACTGATTATTATTATTTTTTATTCAATAAATACCCAAATTTAAAATTTCAAACATTTTTAGAGAAGGCCCCTCAGCTGAATCCGTGAGTTGGGTACTTGGGCGAGGACTGAGGCACTCGACAGGGCGACAACCTTTACGACGAGCTGTCACGACAATCCCAGCAAGTTATCATGAAAACGTGCTTCAGCTGTCCATCCTCTGACACTGCCATGTCACAGGAGAACAACATAAACCAATGGAAATAGCCCCAAAAAAAAAAAGAGGAGCAAAAAATCTTATAAGTGGTAATGTGTGAATTTTTATGTGATATGAGAGTGAGCTAATGTGTGAATTCACACATTATTAAAGTTCGACCAAAAGAAAAATATTCAACTAGCGATAATTGTTGAGATCGACAACTCAATTGACTATCATATGCTTGACTTATGTAAGTCAATGCGGGCACGAGTGTATAAAAAATTTGCTTGACTTATAACCATTTATTTATTCTATATCATCCGAAATTAAAAAAAGAATATCTAACTTGTATAAAACAGACATATAATTTGTAAATAATTATTAATAATAAATTTATAAAAAATTAAATATTATTATTTATCAATTTAAAATTTTATATTTAACTAAAATTTGATATAATTTTTATAAATTCGCAAATTATCACATAGACCAATGAGGCCCATGACTGACAAGCCAGATGGGCTTGGCACGACAGAGAATTCGGACACGCGGCAGTGCACGATAATTTAATGGACCATAAAAGACCAGCACGGCAGCATGACATCCGAAAGAAGGATTTATTTATTTATTCTAATTTTATTATCTCCTTTGATTATTTGAATTTTTGAATTTTTTGCGTTGCTTTCTGTCGGAATATTATTGGATGTAAGGGGCGAAGAGCGAGAGAAAATGGCAAAATTATTTTCCGTGGGAAAAAATTGGAAAACTAAGAAAAAGAAAAGAATCCCTCTCTTCTAAGTCTATCGGATTAATGTCGTCACTTACTTGTTTCACACGGGAATGAGGGTAGGCGACCCACCCGCGCATCGCTATGAAATTGTCATGATATATATATATATATCTATATGTATTTTCCTAATGTTCAAAATTCCATAAGGAAATTCATTAATTAATAGTAGGATTGGACTCACCCATCGATACTGGTTGAAGTCTTCCGCAAAGTGTCAATTAGGAAGGAAATATGGATGTGGGCGGATTGCATCTCCCTGTATCTCTTGCTTTTATCGGCTGGTGCCCCAACTAGCACGCATAGCGCACCCCTTTTAACGTATGGATGTGCATCTGACCAGGGGTTGGCGGGCGAGAGTTCCCACGAGCTGAAGATGCACCACGGTCTCTATCTGATAAGCAGTTTAGATTGTCGATTTATGAGGCTGAGCTCGAAGGAGAGCTCTATTGGACGATCGAAGAGAAGTGGGAGCGACAAATCTCAACAGTCGGGTTGATTTACGGACGAGCAGTGGGCTATCCGGGAAAAGGCGATCGGCTGACCGGGGGGAGATATGACAAATGGATTGGGTCGGGTGCAGATATTGGAAAATCCAAACCATCAGCAATCCTCTCGGTCCATCTACCGTCTTGACCACGCCCCGCCATCGGTCTAGCCAAGCCAATCGCTAATGTGACGTCCCTTTAACCACACCTCAAATACCGTTGATTTAGGTGTTCATGATTTTCACGTCTCGGATATGGGAGGTGGATTTTTATTTATTTATCTGGTTGAAGATATTGTTGTTATCTGACCTGTTGGACTCATTAAATTTAGTGCAGGAGACAGAGAGGCGTCGAGTCGGGGCGGAGTGAGTGGGAGATATTATCATCACGGTGTGTGCGGATACGTGCTGGGGAGGGCGCCGCCTAACGCCGGCAGCAGCGACGGTGAATTTAAAGCTTTTTGCGAAAGAGACGGGCCGTCACGATGATTGCATTTACACCCCGGTCGGACAACGGAGCGGTGGCTGGCCCTGTTTCGGAGAGGATGTATGGCCGGGCCACAGCCCGCAGTCGGATGTCAGAGACCACAGTGTCGAAAAAAAAGGAAGAAACTGCTCGTCGAACCTGATATAATTCTGGACCCGTGGATGGTGCGCGTCTTTATCTGTATAACGTGATCTTCGTTCACAACTATTTTGATAAAATGATAGTTACGGTATTATTATTATTATTATTATTAACTTAATAATTATAATATTATTATATAAATTTTCATATCATTCTTCCACACGCCAGTCACGTGCGCTACGGAAACCCTTCCATCGAGATGGTTGCCCCAATAATACGGATGGGGTAGAAGATGTAAGACTCGGTCGCCTACTGACTCGAGAGAGCTCGAATCGTGAAGCCGTTCAACCCGGGCCCACTCGTCACATGCTAATCCTTCCATCTGCGGACTGACAGTCGTGGGCCCCACTCACACGACCCCCGCCAATCCGTTGACCCCGAACAACAGAGACTACTACTCCGGTGTTCTGCATATCTTACCTGTCTGCCTGCAGGCTGCAACTCCGGCCCCAACCCCCTGTCCCCGCCGGACCTGGCGGCGCGTCTGCCCTCACGCCCCCTTCTTCGTCAACTCGACCTCCGCCAATCTCTCACTCACTCTATCAGAGAATGATTGCGGGATCATGTTTAATAGATAGAAGAACTCCATAGTTCTTAACCAGATTACTTGGGAGCTCCGGAGAATCGGTCAAAAAAATAATTAAAAATTAAAAATTAGGAGGAAATAATGAAAAATTTTCTAATTTTAAAAAAATCACCCGCTTCCACTTTTATAAATAACTTCTACAGCGACATCGAGAGAGTAGCCAGCGAACCTTCTCCCACTTCTGATAAAGCAGTACTTTCTCTCTTCCCTTCTCTTCTGTCGCCCTTCCTCTCGCCCCACCTCCGACTGTGCTGAGCTTTGTACTGGGCCCCTGGGATTTCCACCNTCTCGCCCCACCTCCGACTGTGCTGAGCTTTGTTCTGGGCCCCTGGGATTCCCACTGTGTATACCGTATACAGCACTCTCATCTCTATACTATGCTGCCCCCCGCCACCCATTATTAGCCTTAAGGGAGCAGCAAAAACCCTCCATTAAGACACCCCCTCATCTCTGTACCTCCACTTCCAGCTGCTGTGCTCTTCTTAAGATGGCTGACTGCTTTGAGGATGCCGAGTTCTGGCTACCTTCTCATTTCCATAGCGATGAGGACTTCCTCGCGGATAGGAAGAGCTTCACCCTAGGAGCTTACGGTGGAGACGGACTCCCTCTCGGGTGCGCACCCTGGTTCGGTCTCAGCTCTCCCGTCGATTCTCCCCTCGGTTCCCTCGACGCCGAGAGCGACCGGGAGGATCTTGTCGCCGATTTAACCCGGAAGATGGCCGGCTCCAACCTGGAAGGCGGCTTCAAGACCACCGCGGACTCGAAGGTATTTAGTCACTGAGCGAACATCTCTCCATCACTTTCCTTTCCGTTGCCTTTTGCTTTGGTTGGTTTTCTTGGGACTTTTTCCCTGAGTGGAGTTTTATGTTCTCTCCGGCGCCGCTGCTCCCCGGTTCGCCACAGTCGACGCTGTGCCCTGGGTGGGACAAGCTGTACGAGGCTGCTGGGGAGGTTGCTAGGCTGAGGCTGAGCGAGCAGCTCTATGGCCTCCGCCGCAGCAGAGGTGGCGGAGAAGCCCTCCGCGGTGCGCCGGGAAGGTGCTTCCCAGTTCTCGTTCCAGAGAAGATCAACAGCTCCGGTGGCGGATGTAACTATTCCAATTACCAACATTCTCCCTCTTACCAACAACTCGTCGCAAATCAGGTGAGTTTGGTATTAGGAGATGTTGATCACTGTGATTTTAATCTTTTGGGAGGTTGTGAGAGCTCATTCACACTACTAACAGTTTAGGTCGTAATTCGCTTGGCAACTTAGATCCGGGGTTTTGGTCATTTGGTCTTTTGGGAAAATGTCCTCAAGATTGTTGGAAACATTTGCAGGGTATCTTTTTTTCAAATGGCGTTCCTATTCCTAGCTCTCGTTCACTACTTTTTTACCCCCTTTGTTTGGTGGATTTTTGTGAATAGCTTCACGAATCTGCTCATTTCACAGATTCAGCTGCTGAAGCAGCTGCAGCAGCGACAGCACTGGCCCGGAGCTACCTGGGGTTTGAACAAGAAATCCAATAGTGGGCAATTCCAAGCGGTGCAAAACTGTAGAAGAAAACTGCACTCCGCCAACGGCCGCGGAACCGAGCGGCCACTGGTGGCTTCGGCCGCCTCCGCATCGCCACCTGTGGAGCAGCAAAATAGGGCGGGCATGAGGGCGGTTTTCCTTGGGGTTCCTCCGAACGGCAAGAGAGAGTGTGCTGGAACTGGTGTTTTCTTGCCCCGTCCTGCTGTGTCAATCCCTGAACCCCGAAAAAAGCCCGGTTAGTGCTATCCACCTCGTTGTTTCTGGATGTTCTCATGAAGGGCATGTATGTATTTATTGCACTACGGTTTTCGACGATTTTGACTACTTTATGGTCTGCTGGGTGCACGAGGACATTATTCTCTGTATTTATGGTTGGACTGCTAAGTTGGCCCACGGTGATCTCGTGTTTGAATTTTGAATCTATGGTCCATTTTGAGCGAATCTTATCTTATCCAAAATCAAATGAGCTTTAACAAAACCACTAATGAATTTCCATTATCTTGGTTGGTTAGCAGCCTGCTCAACGGTTCTTCTGCCGGATAGAGTGGTTCGCGCACTCAACTTGAACCTGGAAAATGTGGATTCTCAGCCCCACCTTCAGTATCGCACGAGTGGTTGCTTTGCTTCCGAAAATGGTGAGCTCGCTTCTTGACTTTTATGATCTCTCGGTTTTGCTGCACCCTCTTGATCACGAGGCGGTGGTTCCTGGAACTTTTCCTCCCTTTAACATCAACTGGACCAAGTACTGAAAAACCAAAACTAAAACTACCTGTTCATGTTGTTTGTGATGGATATTGGCTCAGACAGTATGATCCATTTCTTGTTTGCTTATTGGCTGGAAGGCCTTATTGTTTAAACTTCTTGTGTTGGATCCCCAGTTTGCGCTTGGAATGCGGGGAGAAATGCAGTGACAACTAAACAGAATCGGACTGGAATTTCACAGGTTGCACCGCTGAACCACGAGGTCCGGCTACCTCACGAGTGGACTTACTGATCTCACCTGCCCAAGATTCATTGCTCGCAAATTGTAATTCTTTTGAGGCTTTTATCAGCTAAATGTGTAGTCCACCATTTTAATTGGAAGGATTAGGTTAAGTTGAAGGGTAAAAGAAACAGACGGGAAGAACATAGAGGCATTTAGTACAGACAGGTTACTTAGATTAAAGGAATGGACTTTAGTTTGGTTGGTCTCTTAGTATTAGTACGTACGATTAGCAGCAGCAGCAGGAGGCCGTGGTAACATGAAAGGAGGTTGTGTTAGGGTTAGGAAGGAGATTAATTAAATAAATGAAGGGTTCTTTTTTTTCAACTTGTACCTACTACTTGCATGGATGAATGTGAAAAGGGTAAAGCAGTGGCCAGCAGCTTTTGGTCGTTCGGTTTTAAGCTTTTTCTTTATGGTCTCTGCAGAGAGCAGCAGGATGATGAAATGGGAGTGTTTCGCCTTTCTTTGTTGTTCCAAACATTTAGAGCAATAAAGGGTCAAGGTTATGTTACTTCTTTTCGTTGGTTTTGGTGTTTTTCCTGGTGGGGGCGGGCTAATGTCTGTTGAAGGGGACTCTGTAAACAGCAAAGGATTCAAAAGTTTCAAGCATTAAGCTGTCATATCAACTCTATTTTTTACTCTGAACACCGGCCTGAATGTGCGGCAACCAATAGATGACATCTTTCAATTCTTTCGTACAAGATTTGATCTTTTAGGTTCTTTTAAGAAATTTAAATATTGGGAAAGACCGGAACATGATAATTAATCTCTCTCGAGCGTAAACAGGGATGGAAAAACTGTGTCTTGGTGGGTTTCGACCAAATCGAAGTTGGAACGAATCTGAATTGTTGTTGCCGATGCCAATGAATGAGTGGGGAGGGACTTATTGTGGGCTGGTCTCCCGGTGAGTAATGGGTGTAAAGGTGCCTCTGATTTGTCGGGCATAACCCTATAGATTATTCCATGGGAAGTATTCGAGAAAACCCTGGCCTGAATTCTCTGTTTATTTTCCGACAAGAGTTGCTCGTCTCGAGAAAGTAGAGGCTGGAAGGACGTGCACGGCTCAACGATATGGCTGTCCCATCCTCTGCCCCACGATTTCTTTTTTCAATTTTCTCGAGAAAAAAGCGCCGATTGGATAACGGCATGAGCCACCGAATTCTAATTTTATGTTAGTTAAATGAACCAGCCTTCTAATCGAACCGGCCTCTGGATATTCTCACCTTTGTCCTAACCATAGTTTTAAAAACCGGACCGGGCCGGCCGGTTCGACCGGGAACCGGCCACTCACCCGGTCCGGTTCCTTCAAAAAACCCAATTGCACATTAAAAGAGAAAAAATCCGATTGAACCGGCCGGTTCTCGGTCCGACCGGTGAACCCAATTGAACCCATGAGAAAATCGGCCGACTTAAAATTAAAACAAAAACAAAAACATATTGTAATGTACCTATTTTATTTTACTAAACTTATATTTACATTTTATATTAAACTTTTGTTTAATATAATGGTTATATTAATGATTTTTGTTATAAATTATATTCAAATTATGATATTATGTAAATTTATTAGTAATATTATATTATTAATATTATTTTTTAAACATGCGGTTCAACCCATTGAACCTCCGGTCCGACCCATGAACCCATGCCTACACCGGTTCCCGGCCCGGTCCGGTTTTAAAAACTATGGTCCTAACTCCTAAGTCCTGACCGTTTTCATTTTCCCGGTCCGGTTAATCTTAAGCGTCAGTTAGATGTGGACCAACTTAAGAGAACAAATGATAGTAAAATCAAATAATCAATCGGTCGCTATCATGCTCACTACGTGTTCGCCCAACACCCTGGTCAACGCCACCTCCCATCCCTATCACCGGCGAGGCCGGCGGCGGCGGCAGGCCTAGCGATCTACAATAATTTATGCTCTGGCTGCCGCTGGTTGGCCCCACTTTCACTTGACGCGCCATGGCCACGTAGACTTGATTCCCCGACCCCAAGTAGTGGCTCGCACGACGGGTCGCTGCCTGATGGTGGGTGGGGTGGACTGGCCAAGCCGGGGCGAGGGCATGTTAGATCCCCACGCAATATCTCCGGTGCGCATAGTAGAAGTGGGCCGTAGACCGGCAGGTTTGGGTAGGTCCTGTAATTTTTGACGACCAGACTGGATTTAGCATAAATACATTTTATATCCAATCGAGTTATATTTATATAAATAAGTATGTTAATATGGATTAAATAGGAATAATTTGATAAAATATTATTAAATTAATTTAATTAGATATAACTAAATTTATTAATTCATTTGACATGTTTAAGAGTGTATATACATCGTATTTATTTTATTAATGATGTTAATTATGTGTCGTATAAATAATATATTTAAATTATTAGGTCAAGCATATTTTATTATATTATAAAAACTCGTAATTAGATACATCATATTTTTTTGTTATATGTTACTTATCTATTTAATTAATGAATAGTAAATAAGAAAAGAATTTTTTTTTTGCATAAATCCATTCAGGCACGGCACATCTAACTCGACACGACACAAATTTGATGGCCAGATTGGATTGGGGGCAGGTGGACATGCTTGTCGTTTTCCCTGGTCGGGTTTTGCGTTTCATTCGGTTTCACCGTTTCTCCGTCTTTAACTAAGTCATTGATGTACGCTTGTGATTTACTCGGTAGTTTGTAAATCCGATAAGTTATCAATTTTGATTTGAAGACTGTCGGCCTGCGAAGAATCTTAATGTTTAATATCGTAGAATTTTTTTTTCCATAATTAATGTTTTGACTCGAAATTTGCAATTTTCTCAACAATCTCCACGTACTTGTCAGTGGGTGTGTCTGGCTGAACTCCTTGGCGTTGGCGTTGGCGTTGGCGTTGGGGCAAATTGACGGCAGGTCACAACGTCTGGGGCAAATTGACGGGAATTTCCCTTTTCGGTTGAAGGTTGTTGAGGGGGATGCAACCTCATCTGGATTCCGCTTGGGCTATGTATGTAAAGGGCCTAGCAGCAGCTTAGAAACGCACTAGTGGGCTCATTTCGGCCGAGGGATCCCTACGATTAGGTTGGTCGTTGGTGGAAGCCTAGAACTTGACTTCGAGCATTTCTCAGGTTCTCTACCGACAGAGGACAACCTTCACCACACCATTGAACAGATTGACAAGATGGACTTGTGGTGGATCGTCTCGAGGGATTCTACGCACATCTCATGCACATCAATTGCTTTTTACTCGTTTGATTCTCGCCCTTCGCCCAGAGAATAAAAGGAAAACAGGACGACAATGATTGTCGTAGCTGGCGGTGAGCCTGAGAAGCAAGGGCCATTATTGTCCTTCCTGCAGAAGCTCTGCTGCTCATTAAGCTGCACGAAAGTTGCTCGGGATGTTCTCGGGCTCGGAGGGGGCTCGACTCCGACTCACATGCTGTCTCAGTGCCACATGATTTGGGTAACAGTCCTCTAAGGGGGGGATGTACGTCGAGCCTGGGCGCTTGCTACACTCGTCTTCGGAATCTCGGGTACTTACTGATTACATTTTTCGGGCAAATCAGTCCCAGTTGGTTGGACAGTTCTGCAAGACTGCAGAATACGCTGACAGGGAATCGGCTTTTAAGATTTTATAGTACTTCATAGCACATGGAAGTTCTGCTATTTTCACAGGGACGCGGGACCGTCGGATTTCAAATGAAGAATGGCAAGCCGTACCTTGCAGGCTGGCCATTGTGGTTCCATCAGCAGAGACACTTTGTGGCAGCTCATTCCCCACTCCAGCAGAATGGAAATCTGATGCATGCAAGCAACCAAATTGAAACAGTCGAGAGATCTTTTTCATGGGACCCCAACCGCTGATCAGATTCCTCTTGCCTCGGTAGAGAAATCGACGTATCGGCTCATCTGTGCCACGACTCTTATGCTATTCGTGTTTTGATAAAATATCACTCAGCCCTTCCCTGTGTGCCACGACGATTCAGTACCCATCGGATCAATCATGAATCCGCTAGATTTCTTCACAGTCTAGCAGAAATTTTGATCGGTCATGGACGAATGGACATGTCATTTTCGTGCTTACCGCTTAGAGAATCATCGCCATCTCCTGGATTTGTCCAGCGAGGTCGCAGTCGAAAAGGATGATCTGTCTGACTGATACCTGCCCCCAAACAATGGGCACGCCTTAATTGACAAATTTTTCCATGGTTAATAAAGAGCTCCACCCAACCTCAGTTGCTATCACTTTGAGTGAGTATATATCCTCACAGCACCTCCGCTGGGCAAAGGAATTAATCAGTCAACAACTCATTGAGAAACGCGGACCCGTTATAAGATTCGGGATCGGGACGACGTTCAAGTTCAGTCCTCGTGAGTAGAACTCGCACGTCTCTTTAATCCCTCCTCCTCCCTACGGGTCCTGTTCTTACTAGAAAAGATCGATGTACACTAAAGAAGAGGGATGGAAGATAATATGACTCGAGAGTATTTGTGGATCATACGAGACATTTCATTGTCAATCGGGAGGAGGGACTGACTGGTCAGAACTTGGACAAAATGGGCCACTAGCGCTTCAATAGTCCAACTTTGCAACGCCATGTTGCTCGTTGCCCTCGCACCACATGACCTCAGGGCCTTCATCTCTAATAAATTTGATTGGGACAACTTTTCAATGGTTGAACACTAGATCCGTGGAGTTCGGTCCGGCGACCACCGTGTCAGGTCTCTGGGTGTTATCGTCCACCGTTTTACACGTACATAAGTAAAAGTTAATTCCCATCGTCATCACGAAGACTTAGTAATACTAAGCCAGAGTCTAGTTTGTGACCAGTGCCATGGATGGCGATGGCCTCCGCAATTCGATTGCAATCGCGTGGAGGGACTCCAATCCTTACCTACCTACTTAATAAATATCACTTTCTCCTACTTCTTCTTTAATCAAGGATTCCGTGATGTACGGTCTAAAAATCGAACGAGTCAAGGTTAATTCATTCCTGTACGAGCCCATCAACTTGTTATGAAATGATTCCGAAATCTTACTTAATAAAAATGTACGTCGAATCATTTTAATTAAGTCGAACAATTATCAGATCGAGTTTCTGAGTTTATTTAATAGATGATGGTATATACATACATATGAATTNGTCGAATCATTTTAATTAAGTCGAACAATTATCCGATCGAGTTTCTGAATTTATTTAATAGATGATGGTATATACACATTATCGGAATATTTTAAAGAATTTTTCCATTTTAAATCTAAAAGTAAAGCATCAATAATTGTTAGAATTAAAAAAATGGACGCATAAAAAAATTGGTAAAATGGAAAAGTTTATCTATATATATAATAAAAATATAGATGAGGTGAAAGATTTAGGATCAAACCGATGGTATTAACGCCACCTAATCCCAACCCAGAGGCCAACCCAACCCCCACAACCTCGGATTGATGCGTATCATATAATAACAATAACCTCAAAAATCAAAGCTATTAATTAAATTAAAAAAAAAAGATTATTGAGTTGAGTGATTACTCCTAGTCTGTAATTCATTTCGCCAATGGCAACGAGGGCTTGCAGGCCAAAGCCCAGCATCTACGGAAAGGAAGATTTATATTTCTGCTTCCAACTTTAGTCATCATCGGCACTGCACGCGCCGATCACGACCCGAGGACAATGTTCTTTCCTCACACACACACACAGTGAACCTCCTGGTGGGAATCCCCCAAACCGACACCTCGGGCTCCATGTAGATGGTGGTCGGTTGGTCATGAAACGACCAATTCATGGATAGATTTTCTTGTTGTTGCTTTTTTCTTTTGGGTGATGTACATGACAATATTGACGCCAACAGTGTCATGAAATCGAAAAAAAAAATCCAGAATTTCTTGAAACAGGAAAAATGATGTCTTTGCATTGAACGGAGAAGCTCGACATGTTCAAGATTGGTAGGGTCCATCCATCAGGAGTCCATTTCGAAACAGCGAAGACAACTTGTAGTTGCAGACCCCTCCAAGCTCAACTCTCTCTCTCTTTCACATTGATCGTTCTATGGATTCATTCATTCACAATTTATAGGGAAGCCTCCTCTTCCACTTCTCCAATTCTCCAACCGTCTCTCCTTGTAATGCTTGCATTCGAAGGCCTCGTTGCATTCGTCCCTGGCGCCGCTTTTTCTGCCTGCCTCCATTGAAGGGCCCTTCTCCGAGCTCTCTCTCTCTCTCTCTCTCTCTCTCTCTCTCTTCTTTTACCCCGAAATTCACCCTTTTTTACTTGACCCTTTTGGCCCCCCTGTCACTGGATCCTGTCTTCCAGTCGGATCCCATCTCGCTTTCCACCATCCTCTAATCGCCGACCAACCTTTGACAGAGGTTGGTCTTTGGATCTTCGGTTGACAGCGGATTAGGATTTAGGGGGATTATGAAGAATGTTGACTTTCGTAACGGTTTGTTCGTTAAGTACTATGGGACTTGCTAGTTACAAGCCGAGAAGCATAAAAACACTACCAACAACAGCGCCGAACTAAGAAGAATATGACTCTTTACATTGGTCGAGAAGCTTCCAAGGTTTCTAAGTCTGGTCCATTTCTGCTACCGTAGTTGTTACTTGATGCTTTCGTTATGGTCATGGAATTAAGACGAGTCGCGCTGATTCTTCTTTTGCTTAATCAAACTCGAAGCTTTGGAAGAGAATTTGCGTGGAGACAACCACAGAGATCAACCTCCTCGCCGAGAATTGGAAGTACATCCTTGCTGGTCTAATTTTTCAGGTTTCTCCCCTTTGCCTCTTTGCTGAATTTGATTAGTTTCTCAGCATAATCGATGTTGTAGTTTCTATTCTGGGAAAAAAGTAAAGCTCCCGTGTTATTCTCTTAGAGGAAGAACCCTCGAAGTTTCATGTTTTGTTGGTTTGCTGGGATCTGCTTTGCCCCTTACACCTGACGGGAAAGCTTTGGGTCAGAGTCAAGTTTTGTCTACAGGGCTGAAGCTTTTAAGTTAATTTGCATCGTTTTGCTGTTTGCCGGAAAACATTTGTCCGTGTGTCCTGCTCTCATGTTTTTCAAGCCAAAAAGGGTAAAAAAAAAAGGTTGGAACTTGGAGACATAGTATTTGGTAAAAGGGTAGAGTCCTGGTTTATTACCTGGGTATTGTTGATGGATCTAATATTTTTTACGCAAAGGAAGTTCCATCAGCTTTTGGAGGGGGACCTCCATATTTTAGTAATGGTCGTTTGCATCTATAATCATTACAACATTGTATTGCTCGTGCGTGTGCAAATGCGTTTTCTTCTCAACTTTAGTTGATCATTGATTGGACGAAGAAAAATGCTCCTTCTGGCAACTGAGTGGTGTTCATTTTGGCTTTCTTCAACTCGGATGCGTATACTTTTTGCTATTGAAGCTTCTCCAAAGATGGTCTTTCTGAAAAACCACAGCATTGTCGAGAACTGCCTTTGGGGAAAATAATTCAGAATGATCTGTTGAATTTTTGGCGGACGTTGATTTCTTGAAACTTATGTCATGAAATTGTTCATTTTGCCCCTTTATTTATACCTAAGTTGTTTATCTCTGCTGCAGTACATACATGGTCTGGCTGCTCGGGGAGTCCATTATTTACATGAGCCAGGGCCTATTCTTCAGGATGTTGGATTCTATTTACTTCCGGTTTGTGATTACTTTGCTTTTATTTTCATCTGCATTAGGTGAATATAATGTTCCGTTGTCAAATTGCAAGTTCTACTTTCTTACTTTTAGTTCGTGTTAAATATAGGAACTTGGACAAGACAAAGGTTACATTAGCGAAACTGTCTTCACCTTTGTCTTCGTGTCCTTCTTCCTGGTAAGGATCTTGTTCTGGAGCTTCACGTTTCTCAAATGGTTTGAATTTGAATATATATATATATATAAACTTATAGCAAGTTGAATGGTCCCAGAGCCTGTAGCAATGGATAAATCTTTTGAAAACTGACGCTGTTCTTCTTTCTACAGAAGTTGGGATTCTTGTCTTTTACCTCTTCTAGTTTGTTGGCAATGTCAAAGCTTTATAATCTCCAGATTTCTACTTATTTTTCTATCTGCATTTGAGCAATGCCGTTTCTACCATTCTGTAAAATAGTGGAGGCAGCCCATTGTGATTGATGGTTAACTGATCCTTGTTTTGTCAATTCATAGTGGACCTTCCATCCTTTCATCTTCAAGACAAAGAAGATCTACACAGTTCTGGTCTGGTGCAGGGTATTAGCTTTCCTAGTTGTAAGTCCTACTCGATCATATGCCTCTATTATATTGTCGATTATGAACTATTCAGACTTGGAAATGATTCTGGATTTAAATGAGAAACACGGTTAACTCAGTGCTACCACAAGTAATTACATTTAAATATGAAATTTATGCCATTGAGTCATTTTCTCAATCAAACTTGATCTGTCCGATCAATACAAATTTTCTAATCTACTTTGACATCTTCGAGCTTTATCTTTTTCAATGAATGCTGCAGGCTTCCCAAATTCTTCGAATTATTACATTTTATTCTACACAGCTTCCTGGTCCAAATTATCATTGCCGTGAGGTAAAATATTCCTTTTGACTGGGATCACTTCATAGCTCATCTTATTTGTGAAGCACTCAATTTCAAATCTGGTGTAGATATATATATCAATTTCCTGGATGTTGTAGGGCTCAAAACTAGCGCGGCTTCCACATCCTGAGAGTGTATTTGAGGTTCTCCTCATTAACTGTGAGTTACTTCTCTCTGGCGCCCATTCTTTGGACTAATGTTCACTTTTCAATCCATTGCTAAAAATGTTATCTGATTGATTTACTTTATCTGCAGTTCCTAGGGGAGTTGTATATGGCTGTGGAGATCTGATTTTTTCATCTCACATGATCTTCACCTTAGTCTTTGTGCTCACATATCAGAAATATGGCTCAAGCAGGTACTGCATAACTAGCTGTCATCCGGGCTTGCTTCAGAAGTTGATTACACATCTTTCTTCTGGTTCAGTTCAAGTCATCAGTAATTGCTGACTTGCTGGTTTTCGACATCACTATGATTTATTTTTCAGGAACTGTACTCCAATTTGCTTGAAGTTCTTAATGATTTATGACAGGTTCATAAAGCAAAGTGCTTGGCTTATAGCTGTAATCCAGAGTTTGCTGATCATAGCTTGTCGGAAACACTACACTGTTGATGTTGTAGTTGCATGGTGTGTTTCTCTTGCTTTGAGCGATTTCTGTACTCATTTCATTTGGTCCAACATCCAATTTAATTAAAAGATGAAGGGATTCACTGTAGGTACACCGTGAGCTTGGTGTTCTTCTTCATCGACAAGAAATTGCCTGGTCAGCTGAAATTCCAATCCTTGTTTGCATTAAAGAGTTCCTTTTTCGTTTGAAAAATACTAATGCAAATTTTGCTTGCTTCGCAGAACTCCTGGACCGTACAAGTGGAATGTCTCTACTGTTGCTGCCCATTAGCATCAAGGATAAAAATGGAAGGAGCAAGGATGAGAGTCACAAGCTGTTGAATGGGAATTCAGCGGACCCTGCTGATTGGGTACGAACATGAGCATGCTAATTTTTTATTCCTCTTTTGAACTGTTTAACAAAGTAACTTGATCAAGAATAACACTGTTCCAACTATTGTTTTCCAGAGATTGAGATCTCTAGTCAATGGAAAGGTGTTGGAAGATGGGAGCAACTTACATGATAATGCAATGAATGGGGCTTAGATGAAAAATCTGCTGCTGTGACTCAAGATAAGGAAGCATTCACTGCTGGTGGACCTACCGGTTTAAATTTTTATGACCTAAGGATTCAAAATGGGCTGGGTTAGTTTTAGCCTCTGCAGATTGGTGACTGTGACTTGTATTTATGCTGGTTGGTTGACAATGAAAGTTCCGGTGCTAAGCTCTGCTCCGGTTTCTCCTCAAACGCATCCGTCGCCATCATCAGTGATGGAGTTTCAACTGTCTCTTTTCTGCTCAATGCTCAGTACTAGGAAATGAAATTTAACTCTGGTCCGTCACCTTTCCCTTTCCTCATACCCGGTGCAATATCAAACCCGTTTGGAGTGTCTGTGGACTCTGTATCATCAGTTAGCTGACTGTTACTGGGAAACGTAAATTGTTCTATTTGTCAAACTAAACTACTGTATCTTCTTTCATACCGTGTCCCCTGCCAATCCCCCCCTCCTAGAACTAGGTAAAAATGGAGCTTCTACTACCCGTTCTCAGGCAGAACTGGACACTTCCCGGAGTTACCAACTTACAATGCAATGAGAGTCTATGGGGCAGTGCCTGAGATCAGTTGTAGAGGCAAAACTCACAGTGCACGAGGGAGCATGTGCCTTCAGTCCTTAACTGAACTGTCGCGTGTTATGTTGTTTCTGCATGTTGGTGCTGTTTGCTTTCTTTATTGATGGAAGGAAGTTTTGTGCTCCATCTGCACCTTAAACAGCAACGATACAAAAAGGGTAACTGACATACACACATGATATTAGTATTTAATGCCTCCTTGTCCGGAGTTTGAAAATTACGATGAATCGGGACCCCATTTCACATGTCTTGGTCCTATCCTGCAACTGTCCTTCTATATATATTCAATAAATGGAACTCCTTTAGGTTTGGCCTCACTAACGTAGGTTAGACTGTTGAAGGTCAGTTCAAAGACTAACAACTTAACTAAACGCTTATCTCATCTGGTTGGTGGAACCGAATCGCTTCAAGAATAATGCCAACCTGTAACTGCTGCATGCATATGCCTGAAAATCGGTGATGTTCGGAGACATTGAGGCATTAGGGAGGAAAGTGAATCGGTCTCATGGGGGTTCTTATGTGAGTGGTCAGTCCGCTGTTACACTCAATCTTATCTTTGCCGAACTGAAAATGATGAGTAACAGAGCTTTTCTTGCAATCTTTGTCCGGCTTCTAACTTCACATGTTTGAGTAGTTTCTGTTAGAGACTCAGAATTTTTTTTTTCATTTTTTCATTGTCTGTGACAGTTCCAGCTTGCGCACGCACCAGTACTGATACAAAACCGTATTAACTCAGGCTTCTCCGAAGTGGTTTACCGGAGAAACCACCTGTACGCGTCTCGAAGCCGGTGCAAGATCCATACAATGATTTGCCAGTAAAAGATCCACCCACTGACACTATTGCAGAGAGGTAATATTGTAGGCATTTGCTGGCAGTACATATAATTCGATGAATCATATGATCCCAAAGTCTTAGAACAGTTTCGAAAATATAGACCCGAAGGAAGAAGCAAGAACTCGCAACTTGCTTTCCGATTTGTCGAACTACAGGAATATGGAGTGTCTTACTTGGTTTCACCTCATTGACGATATAAGACAGCAAACTATATTCTGCGGAAGAATTGGTGAGAATATACAATCATATCGAAGATGATAACCTCCAGCTTTGCAGCAACGGAGAGTTTACATTAACTTAATACATTCAACGGAGCTTCATATACTCATTTAGCTGACCGGAGGATTTCCCTGCTCGACACAAACCAAGATCCTTCTCATAGAATTTTAGTGATGAGATGGGACTTTGAAGTGAAGCAGCCATGATATAACGAAAGCGACCACCATGCAGGCGAGCATAAAATTTAAGAACCGGTGACCGTGCCAGAAGTTCTGATCGTCGGCAGAAGCTAAAGTGGAAACTGCCGATACAGCCATGACGTTTTCAGCATCACTGCGACGCACGGTTGGTACGGCCTCGCTTGGAGCAGCAACATTATGTGCTACGGAATGGCAAATCTCGCATGTCCTGTGATCAGAATCAAGATTTTATCACGAAGAGTACGATGCAGATGTAAAAGAGTATGTCTTGTACAATCTAAATGACATTGCAGAGCCGAAAAACGAGTCCTAGCTGAGGTCCAGCAGCTGATACAGTCGCAAGTTGAGTTACGGTGTGGAAAACTCGGAAACCAGAAGATCGATTCGCCCCATTCCATTCTATCAAACTCCTTTTTCCATAACATTCTGTATCAGCATGCTAAAAATGAACTGTGATCGCATAGTTATCTTGATTGAACTTATTGAATTTTCCAACATAATGCTGTGAAAGTACTAAGCAAAAAGGCAGTAAAAAGGGCTGTGAAAGTATATCCATTAAGTACCTATCTCCCTTGATATTGAACCAGTCCTCGGCACAGTTCTTGTGGGCAGCTGCCAAGTCCCCTTTACAAGAACACCCCAAATCGATAGACTGATCGCCACTGCTCCCCAAACCCAGGTGGCAAATCCGGCATTCCCTCTCGGATTCCCCGAAATTCTCCTCAGCTGTGCCATCCCCGCTCTCAGTCTCCATCAACCTGGAGCCGAACTGGCGGCACTCGCCGCCACTGCAGGACCCAATCCTGGTGGGGTGGAGCTGGGAGCAGGCGGAGGAGGTGGCAGGATGTCCGTCATCTTCCCCACAGACAACTCTAATGTCACTCTCTCCCCTGAAGTGGCTGGCTCCCGCGCCTTGCTCTAAGTCGGGCAGGGGAGTTTGGGCTGTCGCCATTGAAGGAACCGGCAAAGCTTGGACAGAGCAAGCTGAAGCTTTCTGGGAGCTCGGGAAGATATTTTTCTTTGGGGGAGGATTTAGATGGTCGGAGGTGATTGATTGACTAAGTAGGCGACTCCATTGCCGATGTCGCCATCTTCCCCAGTACAGACTTTTTGGGTACTTGGAAGACCCGATGACCCCTTAAACCGACCAGTCCCGACAGCTTCACATCACCGGCATGACGCCACTTAGCACGACACCCACTCCTCATCGGACGGCGGAGACGGATCACGAACTGTACAAATTTCTTTGCCGGTGCTTATTGTACGTGCATTGATTAAAAAGAAAAAACAAGTTGCAGAATTTTACATGGGTCGTGGGAAAGACGTCGAGATAATACAGAGAGAGGAGGAAGGAGAGTAGCAAGAGTTCAATCTGTGGGGTATTGCAATCCTTCCTTTCAAGGACACAGATTCATCTTCGACTGTCTTGTCTCCTTGGCACACTGCGGCCGGGGGTCGGGAGATTATCAGGTGCCTGCCGTGCCAAACTCGGAGGGGTTGTCTCAACAAATCATCGTTCAGACTCATTCACAATCAACAACGTACTTTTATGCATATCCCATCTGTGAAAATGTTGGGATTTAATTTCGTATCATGATGCTGGCTGGGTACAGTAATGACTTAGTATAAATCAAGATGTCTGATGGGCGTTTGGTTTGAAGTGTGGTCAAGATGTCTAAATGCTTTTTAGTTAATGTGTTTAATTGGACAAGTTTCAGATTATTTTTCAATTTATTTATTTATTTTTTTGGATATAAATCATATAACATTCAGAAATTCAATGAGTGGCCACTGATACATATTAATTAAAATCGGATGGATCCACTTAATNATTTATTTTTTTGGATATAAATCATATAACATTTGAGTGGCCACCGATACATATTAATTAAAATCGGATTGACCCACTTAATCGACCGACCTGTTTGTTTGCTTGCTGGGAATTTGGGGGAACAATTAAGCACAAAAATTATACCTTCAAGGGAGTCTTATTCTATTCAGCTAAATGGGCCTAGGACCATTCATTGAAGGAAAAAGCCCATGGGTCCAACCCAACAACTCTAATAGAATCCAACCAATAGTTCCGCCATTTTTTTTTTTATCCAGAAAACTTTTCTAGTCTCCTTCCCGGTAATCTTGCAGCCTATCCATTCGACGGGAAGCGGAGATGACGCAGGGGCTTCTGCTATGGAGTCCTTGCCCCTGCGCACTCAACAGGCTCTTGCCTTCCTTCCACTTCCACTTCCCGCTTCGCAACCCCAAGCTGGCCGCCATATCAGCCGCCCTCGAGTCTACCGCGGACGCGGAGCAGCTCCCGCCGCAGCCGCCGCCACAGGACTCTCAGCTGAGCGCCCGGGAGAGGCGGCAGCTGAGGAACCAGAGGAGGGAGAGCAGGGCTGCCTACAACTGGAGGGAGGAGGTGGAGGAGCGGCTCACCAAGAAGCCGAAGAAGCGGTACACCTCCTGGACGGAGGAGCTCAACCTCGACAACCTCGCCCTGTTGGGTCCTCAGTGGTGGATCGTCCGGGTCTCCCGCGTCAGAGGCCAGGAAACCGCAGACCTCATCGCCCGGTCGCTCGTCAGGAAATTTCCCGACATCGATTTTAAGGTAAATGCGATCTATCTCTGTTAATATAGTGAAAGAATTTGTATCTCTTGGGGCTAATGCAAGATTCTAGAGCCTTTAAGGAGCTGCGAGCTGCGGTTTCTGTGCCCCTTTTACCCGTTAGAGGAGAATCCGTATGATTGCTCGTGGTGATACGTTCTTTAAACTACTTGGTTCTGGAAAACGGGGAAATGTTTTCCAGTTTTCCATTTCTCTTCTAAATGAGAGGACTTGCAAAAAGTTACCAGTGTTTTCGGTTGTCCACTTATGTAATGTGGAAAAAAAATGGAAGACTGCGATGTTTCTCACTTCTTCTGGCCGAACCGAGATTCAGGTCGTTATTATAAAGCTGACCAGATCTCTACTTGCAGTGGCACTTTACAAGGATGAATTTATTAAGAAAAAAATCAAGTTGATCGATGACTATGTTAAGTAGATAGTCATGGCCTGTACTCATCTTCCGAGTTACGGAACCTCAGTGTTTGATTTCAGGTCTATGCACCGGCTGTCCAGGAACGGAGAAGATTGAAGAATGGAACTATCTCCATTAAGCCGAAGCCTCTATTCCCGGGGTGTGTCTTCTTGAGATGCGTGCTGAACAAGGAGTTGCATGACTTCATAAGAGAGGTCGATGGAGTTGGAGGCTTCGTGGGGTCTAAAGTTGGGAACACGTACGTCCAACTCCTTGCACTTTTTTTTGCATTTTTTGCATGGAAAATGTGAACTTTTTGGCGGGGGTGGTGAACTTGTTACTTGAGAACTGAAAAGTGTAAAATGAACGTGCTTCTTTAAGGTTATGCTTTTATATTCAGCAAGCCATCAGTATAAGGAACACTTCAAATCCATTCTGCACTATAACAAATGGAATCACCGGGTATCAGTAACGGCCCATTTAATATGATAGAATTGAAAGTAAATGCATTTTTCTGACACTAAAGTCAATTTGCTCTTCCATTTTATCTCCTTTTTGTTCGTGCCAAATGGGCTTAATGACAACTTCAGTGGCGTTTTCTGGGACCAAAGCTTTTGATTGAGGTTTTGGGTACATTCTGTTCAGTTTATTTTATCATTTTGCTATCTTCTTCAATAGGAACTTTCATCTATGTCGCAATTTGCTTGGGTACTCCATTGATGATGTTTTCTTCATATGATATGTTAATTTTCTTTTTTTTTGGCTTTTTTTTTGGTATACAGAAAAAGACAAATTAACAAGCCTAGGCCAGTGTCTCTTGATGACATGGAAGCCATCTTCCGGAAGGCAAAAGAAGAGCAGGAGAAAACAGACCGAGCTTTTGAGGAAGAGCAGAAAGCAGCAGGCTTCCTCAATCCTGAGAGTCTAGGTTCTGATGATTCGGTAGAATCTGCTTCCAGGCCACGAAGGCAATCCCATAAATCTTCAACAACCAAAAGTGGTGGTAAAGAAAAGGGTATCCCTCTCGTCCCGGGCTCAACAGTTCAAGTTCTTTCTGGAACTTTTGCTGGATTTGAGGGAAACTTAAGAAAGGTCAACCGTAGATCTAAGAAGGTACTGAATTATTACCATTTGTTCCTCCACGACATTGTTAATTATCCATCATCTATGGTAAATTATTGGTTTCAATGAAGTTTTATTTGGATGTATAAAATGAATAAATTGTCTCTTTGCAGGCGACTGTTGGATTCACATTGTTCGGGAAAGAAACAGTGGTAGAACTAGATGTCACTGAAATTGTATCCCAGGCCAAGTAAATTCACAGCTCTTCTAGAAGCTCATCTTGAGGGGTATGTTTATAATTTCTGTACGTTGACCATCCTTTCAATATGTTTTTCCTTTTTTATTGAACTTCTGTTCATTCTTTTACATGTTCTAACTGTGACCTAGCAGCTGTTATTTGGTAAAAGTTTGCCATATATAGAACTGTTAAAAGTTCTTAGTTTTTCCTATCTCTCGTTGGAAACAAACTAGTGGATGAAATACATGTTCCATTTGCACTTTATAATCTGGTACATCTTCAACGTGCATACTGGTTCGACCTTTTCTTGTTACTTTCTTTTTTTCCCCCAAGGAGATTGGAACTGTTGAGAGTTATCATCCAACATCAGAAAGTCAATAAAAAAAATTCCAGAAATATGGGAGGATCTTTTGTGTAATATTTTATATGCCTAATAGGAATATGGAAAATTCTCCTCCCAAATGTCTTGCAGCAACAGAACCAATTCATCTGAAATCTTAATATCGAGCAGCTTTCCAAACATTGGGCAGAATAGCTGCGGGGTTTTGCTGCATCTATTTGGTGTGGCTCTACAACTATACAACTCATGGGAGCTGCCTCTTGACAAGAAAAAGGAAGATTGAAATCCCTGGTAAGAGACTTAGCTGCCCTTTTCTTTCACTTGGGGTCCATTCTGCTCTTAAGAATATTGATGTGTCAATGGGAACATTCTGTGTCAGTTTTTCACGTAAGTTATGTTGATTGGTTGGGCACTTGTGAGTCTGGCGATGATCATTTATGTAAGAGGACCCATGCTCTTCATGGTCCAGACATGTATATATGCTAAACAGCTAGGTGACTCATGCAGAGCTCGCATCATGTGAACCACACAGTGTGCATGGTTGTTGTTGTTGTCTAAAGGTGAATGTGAGCTGAATCGAAAGTATCAACTCTGGCTGGGTGTTGCTGATTATGATTTATTATGATCCATCTCCCTGTGGATTTGGAAAGTTTTCCATCCGATGATGGATGGAGACTGGAATTGCGCCAGCCCTTTTTAGGCGATGGAATAATTCTCGGTTTTTCTAGTAAAGAAAGTGGTGCTAAGTAAAGGACAATCATTATATTTTGGCTTTGGTTCGAATTCGGACATGGAGTTTTATTAAAGGAACTCACGGATAAGGACTTAGAAGAGGGACGAAGGGACAAATTGGTAGCAAGGACAGCTCTAAAATGGAGATACTATGCCGGTGGCAAGTTTAAGTCTGTCATGTGAGCTCTCTTTTTGAGCTAATTTCCTTTTGCACCTCCGAAGGTTTGCGTTTGACCCATCTTGCCATCTGAACTTGGTGCTGCACTGATCTATGCTCGAGAAGTTCACTATTGCACCCAAAAAAGAAAAAAAAAAATCACAACTTTGGTTCCGTCTCGTCCATAGTGCTTAGCGTTCCGTGAAGTCCTCAAGGAGTACGAACACCTGGCATGATGTTGTCACGACTCATCCATCACCAATAGATCATTTTTTTGTCTGGTTGTTAAATGGTCTTATTTGTTGGTGTGAAGTAGAGGCCGAAAATAGAACGGCTACGAGCAAGTTGGGTTAAGTGACATTCATGGTGAAGATCGGATAAAGTTGAAACTCCAAGGAGCTAACTCTTGAAGATGCTAAGTTCAAGGAGCAAAGCGAAAGAGTGGTTCAAGTGTGAAATTCAAGGTTGAATGAAAAATTGAATGTCCACTCGCTCGCACTTATGACTTAATGTCACGACCCAAAAATCCGGCAGAGTTTCCCCTGTACTTGGGACTAACCAGATATGTAAAACCTGTTAATACTCAGCTCAACACACCCAAATCCAGCCACGCCCGTCCAAAACCATTTCCAAAACAACCAGTTTTCAACCACCATATATTCAGGTCGTGAAATGTGATAATACTATACAGGACATCTACACATACCCTATCCATGTAAGCTTATCCTAGTTGATCCCCGGGCCTAATTGGGCGACTCCACACGGCTGAGTGTCCTCCCTATCTGTAGAAAACAATTTGCAGAGAGTGTGAGCTGCAACTCAGTAAATACAAAATTTCATAGTGGAATAACATATGGCTCACCTATATATCCTTACACGACTGTATCAACTTATACCATTTATCTACCATGGACTTGGGGTCGTTGGCAACTTGGCCAACTTCACACGACCCACCTAATGCAATGCATGTAACAAACATGTCAAACAAATAACCATGGGGTCGCATTACCTCTGCGACAGAGTTATGGCGGTACTGTTCTACAGCTCTCCCCAAAACAGTATNAAACATGTCAAACAAATAACCATGGGGTCGCATTACCTCTGCGACAGAGTTATGGCGGTACCGTTCTACAGCTCTCCCCAAAACAGTACCGTGACCCCGCACCTCAATCATTTCCTAGCATTCTACTTCTCGTGCCCCTTCCCTTTGCACGCACGCGGGGGGCCGCCTATTAACATCTGGCGGTAAGAGTGGACCCGTCATCCTCAAGTCTCTCTTTTTCTTTCCTCTTCTCTCTGGTCTTTGTTTTTCATGACAGGGTCCGGGGGAGTCAACTCACATATTCCACTGGAGTCACAGAGCCAGTGTCATTCCTGTCCCATGCTTATATCCCGCCGGGAACCCGCGGTAGTTCAATAAGGCCCATTTCTATTCCGCCGGCTTAGCGGTCACCATGGTTATACACAAGCACAATCAATATGCACAATGAATGAATGAATGCATGCCCACTACTGGTGTTACACAACTATCTAACAGCCACTCAATTCTCAATCATATATGCCATAAACCAAACACGAACAGATCATTCCACAATGGAAGAATGTACTCACAATCCCTTTGTCGACCAATTCACAAGGCAGGATCCTCTAGGTGTTGATCCCAGTTCTCTTCAGCACCTATCATATCACTCACAAGGAGATCAATATATACAACCACGTCAGTAATTTATCTTCACATACCATATTCAAGTAAAAAGGTATTCTAGCGAGTTAAGGAAAACTTCTAAGGATTTGAGAGGGTTTAGGGCTGTTCCACCGACTGATCTAAGGAGATGAGTCCCTCCTCGGCATCCCACACTGCTGTTATACCCTTCTCCCCTCACCAGCGTCTACTCCCAGCCACACAGAGGAAATGAAACTCTTCAGCAGAACAAGCAACCATACTAGCAGCACACACTACGCTCCTCAGCCGGCCTCAACTCGAACCCTAATGGTTATAGAAACGCAACTCCCAGCAATAACACATAAATTTCCAGCCATTGCAGTTCTCGGACAACTACTCAGCAACAACCTAAGGAAGGTTCGGGTATCTGAGAGCCTCACCTCAATGCCTGAAGTCGACAGCAGGACAATGGAGCCTAGAACCACGTTCTGGTCTGCAGCAGGTCCTCTCTTCCGAGCTCGATTTGCTCCCACAGCGGCAGATGGAGTGGAGACGGATTGGGAAGGCAGGAACCCTAGTTAGCCCTAATTTCTCTTCTCTCACTCGCGCGGCAGCAGGGGGAAGCTGAAAATGAAGACGACGAAAGGGGGAGGGGAGGGGAAAGAGAAGTGGACGGGCTGATGAGCCAGCTGAATGGGCGGGCTTTCCTCGAGCCCAAGCCCGTGGGCTCACACTTAACCTACTGATGGAGCTGAGCAACACCAAATTGGTTTATCAGTCAAGTAATCTTGCCATGATGCAATGAAATAAAAGAAAACTCAATGAGATTTTTGACCAAGACATAATGTCACAGGTCCTTACCATAAATTTTTTGGCAAAATTACAAGCGGATCAGCTACAATGGAAAAGCAATGCAAATGGTGAATCCACATCTAGAAGTGCTTATCGGATGGATCAACAACACAAGATGTCAAGGAACACAAAGTTAGAATCAAATCAATGGAAGACACTATGGAAGATGAAGATACATGCCAGATATAAGCTGCTCCTTTAGAAAATCACATGGAATCTTCTCCCACCAAAGAGGTCTTAACTCAAAGAGTGCCTATTGAGGATACAGATGGTCTATTTTGTTACTAAGTGCAAGAATCCATTGGACAACTACTGGTCCAATGCCCATATTCTACAATGCTTTGGGCTCATCTACATTGGCCATTAAGAATCGACAGACTGGAGCATCTAAATGAAATAGAATGGGTTAAATTGGTGTTAGTCCTAGACAAATCTTTAAATCTAATACAGGACATTCAGCAAGGGTTCACAACACAAGCTTCAATCTTCATGGATCAACTGTGGCCAATCAGAAATGGAATGCTACAACAATAGAGTCCTGCACCCGATCTTATCTCAGTAGTGCAAACTATCAATAGCAAACTCCACAGCCACCTTGAAATAAGGAAAAATTATATTCCTAACAATTTTAACATTCCATGTAGGCTTGACAGCAATCACAATATGTTCTTTGATGCTGTTGTCTCCACAAACGATACCTAGATTGGGATCGCATGCATTGACACTAAGGGCGAACTGACTAATGCATGGGCTTTCAAGAACACAGCTACCAAGGCCAATCGAGGAGAAGCCATTGCAACACTAGAAGTTGTCCGATATGCTGCGAGTATAGATTCCGAACATTTTCGATTATACGGAGATACCCAGGATGCAATAGAGGAGCTCCTCTGCAAAGGTTCACCTCTGACAATGCTCACCGAAGACATAGTTGCTGAATTTGATCATTTTACTTCCCATTTTCAATCATGACCTGTGACTTATATTCCAAGAGGAAACAATTAACCCACCCATAATCTTGCAAAATGGGCAAAATCTCTATCTTTTGAAGGATCTATTAATATCCTCTCCTTCTCTCCTCTTGTTCTTATGAGGCCGGAGGAGATGAAATAGACTTTCTCTTTATACTGGAAAGTTCTTACGAATGAAGATTATAACGCATTACCAAAAAAAAAAAAAACAAAAGACTTAACCTACTGATGGCGAGTCGATCTCGATCCCAAGATTTTTTTATTTTTTATTTTTTGCAGAAACGATTAACGGCCTAGTCTCCAGTGTTTGGCGTCATTCTCGACTGATTTCACCTTCTCAATGTCCGGTGGTGGTGGCAGAGAGGGCTTTGCTTTCGCTATGGCTCCGAGAGGGGTTGTTTCGAATTTCTCCAGATTTGTGCTGCCGCTAGGAAGGAAAGAACAGGACTTTAGATGGGTCCCTCACTGTTGAATTCGATGCCTCCAAGGCTGCGTGGTTATTGATTCCCATAGCCTTGAAGGTGAGTAATGTGTCCTCTCTAAATTTGGTGCTATGTAGCGGGTACGCCCTGCATTTTTGGATCGACTAAGATGTAGGCTCGAGGAGGTTAAAAGTTAGGTTGGATAAGCCAGGCAGTTCGAGCCACTGGGTCCATTCCTCCCCCACAGGGTGGACCTGTGGGAAGTGTGGAAGGACAGAGGCGTATTCTTGAGGCTGAGCTTCTCAGGAAGGGTCTGGAAGACTCATGGAAAGAGGAGAGAATCAACCGACCAATTGTTATTGTATGTATAACCAGTCGTCTTCTGCTTCTCTCAGCCATCTGAGTTGCCGGGAAGAACAACGAAGACGAAAGGGGTTGGTTCCATAAAAACCACCATGGATGTCTGGAGAAAAGAAGGAATCATCTGCAACGATTCTTCAGGGTAAAAAAATCGGTCTTTATTCTGAGCTGTAGTCCGTGAAGCCATGTTATAACACCAGTAAACTCCTCATGACCCGTCTGATGATTAGCGGTCACTCTCTACTGTCAGGTGAACTATAGATTTATCCTTCGGGCTCGGCAGCAGGTTCAGGTTCAGGTTCAGCTTCACAACCGAGTAGAACATGCACAACAAAATCCATGGTTGGTCTCCTGTTCCTGTCTTCCTCCGCACATGCTATCCCGATCTCCACCAGAGCTCTTGCCTGTCTTCTGTTGTACTGCCCCTTCAGCCAAGGGTCTATGAACTCCCCAATCCATGTATCATCCTCGAAATCGGATCGGATCTTCATCTTGGCTATCCTAACAAACTTTGTCAGCTCAGCCTCCTCCACCTCTTCCTCTCCTTCGCTGCTCTTAATAGCCCAATTTGACAGTCTGAGCCCTCTCACCATCTCTAGGACCATCACCCCGTAGCTGAACACATCCACTTTAGCTGTGATTGGAAGGTTCATGGCCCATTCTGGTGCCATGTAGCCCTTTGTGCCCCGGATCCTAGAGAAGTCTGGGCTCGCTTTGTCCCTTTGCAGAAGTTTTGCAAGCCCGAAATCTGCGATTTTAGGCTCAAACTCTGAGTCCAGGAGTATGTTCTCGGGTTTCACATCGCAGTGGATGACCCATTCAAGGCACTCGTGGTGCAGGTAAGCCAAGCCCTTTGCGATCCCGAGCGCAATCCGGAACCGATCCTTCCATCTCAAGTGATTCGGTCTGAACAAGTGCTTGTCCAGGGATTGATTCTCAACAAACTCGTAGACTAGGAGCCTATTCCTTCCTTCAGCACAGAAACCCCACATTCTTGCGAGGTTCATGTGGTTGATTTTCCCAATTGTGCTGACCTCTGCCCAAAAGAACTCTTCTCCTTGGTAAATATCTCCCAGTCTCTTAACAGCCACTTTTCTTCCATCACCCAAATTGCCTCTATAAACTATCCCCGAGCCACCTCTGCCAATCTCCTCCCTGAAATTTCTCGTCGCTATCTTGAGCTCTCCATAGCTGAACTTCTTGAACTGGCTAGACAGGGCTCGGTAGCCATCCTCTAAAAGTCCAGGGCCCCCGTTTTTCAGGAAAAGGGTCCACCAGCCCATCAAGAAGAGGATAATTTCCACTGCCCCAATGACGGAAGCAAACCAGTAGAGATCGGTCCATCTAATCCTCTTCCCTACGCTAACATACATGGCGGACGAGCCGATTGAGACTGTGTGTTCACTCGATGGACAAATGGGGTCTGATCCATTCAGTTTTGGGGCCACAGATGAAACTTGGAACGAAATCGGGAGTTTCAGGTACAGAGTTCCAGGGTAGTCGGGAGTCTTATATCCGTTGAAGAGGGAACTCTTGCCAAAGCATAGCCTCTGCCCATTCGTCCTGTAGGAAAATCCAAGGCAACTACAATCTGCAAGACATGCGTTTTGGCACCATTCAAACGAGGTGCTTTCGTTGTAGATAAGATCGTAGCCATAATAATCTGTATGCGGGAGCTCCAAAAACCTCACTTGATCGGAAATGAAGTTCGAACACGTGATGTTGAACTTCGGCTTGCAACCCCTGTTCAAGTTGCTGGGCTCACTCATCTCGTATCCAGGAGGACATGAGCACTTGGGGTCAGGCATATAAACACAAATTGCATTCCTACCACAAACTCCATGAACTTTACACATACCAGTCATGGCCTCCCAAGAGATTGCCCAGGTGCCATCATACTTGTTCAAGCTATAGAGCCGTAAGTTCCCATCATGGTCGATTGTTAGCCTCCTCTTAATCCCATGCCCTCTATCGGAAGCATTAAATTGGAACTGGTCGCTGGACAGGAACCTCCCAGAATCATCCAGAATCGCAATTCTAGTACTGTTATAATTTGTCCTCCCGTTACTGAATGGATCAGTAAAGTCAGGGTTGGGCCAGTAGATGCTCGATATGTCAGGTCCATCGTAGATCAGCTTTAGCACATTGTCACTATCAAAGAAGAAACTGAAGTACCCCGAATAATAAGAGCCTCTCCCAGTCGAAGAGATAAGCTTCTTGCCCTTATTCAGGGGTTGGCTAGGAAGGAGTGTGTCTGTCGGGTTATCGAAGCTCTGCCAAAGGATGCGACCAGACAGGCTCTTCAGGACAAGGTTTCCACTCTCCAAGAGTTCGGCTTTGTGGGCACTGGTGGAGGTGGTGTTTGTCACCCAGGCGATCGTCCCGTCGACATCCGTCACTAACATGGCACCATCCCCTCGGAAAGTGAGCTTTGAGCCCTTCCCGTTCACGGGATTGTTCCGATTGCCCATCCAGACCGTGGTACGATTCGCCGAACTGGCGAACCAAATCGCAAAGTAGTATGCGTTGCCTCCGGTGCCGTAGAATCCACACGTGAAAGTCTTGCTGGGGGAGACAAGAATCTCTAGTTCATCTTCAATGGATATAGAAGAGCCTCTGGTTAGAGAGCTCCTTGGATAAGCTGCATAAGAGGAGTTTGTGAAGACGAAGAGAAAGACGAGCAATACCATGGAGCTTGACATTATTGGGAGAGTATAAACCCGGAAAAAAAAATATCGGAAGTGTGGGTTTTCCGCACAGATCACTGAGGAAAATGGAAACTCCATATATAGACACATGCATTACTCGTATCTCCGAAGTTTCCACGGGTGTAATTCGTGTAAAAAAGTTAAGATTTTTCATGTAAAAGTATGAAATTCACAATGCAGATAACAATGTGCTGTTACTGGGTTTGGGTGCATTGATGGACGTACTTGACGGTGATTGAAAAGTCGTAGATGACCGGAGACTGGCCGCGGCCTCTTGTTTTAAATTTCTCCGATACCGTCGGGTGATTAAAGAAGCGGAATGCGACGGATTGGAAAATCCGGTGTGAGTGTCTTCGCATAGGTCCACAGTCACCAATAAAAGCAATAAAAATTATAAATATCATAGATAATTCGGGCCAATCTACGTGCAAGACATGCGAATGAACACCGAATTTCTGTTTCTAGATGTCTCAAAGGTCACCGCATCGTTTTCAAACCAGCACAGCAGCGGAGTCGTCTGAGGCTGTCAAAGAGTCTTGGGTCTAGCCTGGTGGCCTGGTGGAAGATATATAGTATAGATCGAGTCTGGTCCAAGGTTCGTTGTTCGCATTCCTAGTTGCATGTGACGTGTGGAGACGGAAGCTGAAAGTTGTATGATTAATATGTGTGAAATGGAAAGGAAGATCCGATTGGGAGAGATGGAAATGGAAATGGGAATGCAAATGGAAGGTTTTTGGGTCAGTTCAAGGTCTAACTGGGAACACGTTGTGTCAATGAAAATAGAGTAAATCTGCAATTGGGTCTCTGATTTTGCAACGAGCCAACAGGTTGGCAAAGATGGTTCGCACAAGTTGAAAAAGGTCCTCATCTTACAGTTCACTAAATCCTGCCACCAACAGTCGTAGGCCAGCTCTCTGATGCGATGCTTGCGTTAACTCTTCAATTTTTACTTGCTTCATGTTGTTCTCATGGACCAAAGAAAAGCACATGTACATGAGCCTGTTACAAGGCTCAGATTTATTTGTGAGCCCACGGGCTTGGGCCCGAGGAGAGCCCGCCCAATCAGCTGGCCCATCAGCCTGTCCACTTTTCCTTCTCCTGCCCCTCGTTGCGTTGCCTTTGTCGTCTTCATTCCCATTTTTCCCTGCCGAGAGAGAGAGAAGAGCGATTTAGGGTTGATTAGGGTTTGTGACTTCCCAATCCGTCTCCACTCCATCTACCTACTGTGGGAGCAAATTGAGCTCGGAAGAGAGGACCTGCTGCAGGCCAGAGCTTGGTTCTAGACTCCACTGCCCTATTGTCGACTTCGGGCGTTGAGGTGAGAATCTCGGATACCCGAACCCTCCTTAGGTTATTGCTGATTTGGTGTCCGGGAATCGCTATGGCTGAGATCTATGTATTGTTGCTGGGAGTTGCATTTCTATAACTGTTAGGGTTCGAGTTGAGGCCGGCTGAGAGGCGTAGTGTGTGTTGCTAGTATGGTTGTTCGTTCTGCTAAGGGTTTTCTGTTCCTCTGTGTGGCTGGAAGTAAATGCCGGTGAGGGGAAAAGAAATAACAGCCGTGTGAGATGCCGAGGAGGGACTCTTCTTTTTAGATTAGTCGGTGGAACAGCCCTAAACCCTCTCAGATCCTTAGAAGTTTTTCCTTAACTCACTAAAATACCTTTTCTTGAGTATGGAAGGTGAGGATAAATCACTGATGCGTTTGTGTATATTAACCTCCTTGTGGGTAATATGATAGGTGCTGAAGAGAACGGGGATCAACACCTAGAGGATTCTGCCTTGTGAATTGGTCGACAAAGGGGTAGTGAGTACATTCTTCCATTGTGGAATGATCTGTTCGTGTTTGGTTTATAGTAGTTATGATCGAGGAATGAGTAGCTGATAGATATCTGTGTGATACCAGTAGTGGGCATGCGTTCATTCATTCATTTTGCATATTGTTTGTGCTTGTGTATAACCATGATGACCGCTAAGCCGGCGGAATAGAAATGGGCCTTATTGAACTACCGCGGGTTCCCGACAGGATATAAGCATGGGACAGGAATGACACTGGCTCTGTGACCCCAGTGGAATATGTGAGTTGACTCTCCCGGACCCTGTCATGAAAAACAAAGACCAGAGAGGAGAGGAAAGAAAAAGAGAGAGACTTGAGGATGACGGGTCCACTCTTACCGCCAGAGGTTAATAGGTGGCTCCCGCGTGCGTGCGAAGGGAAGGGGCACGGGAAGTAGAATGCTAGGAA
>CXYZ01076167.1:1558668-1574048 GCA_900006705.1 Sonneratia caseolaris | reverse complement strand
GATATAGGTGAGCCATCTGTTATTTCACTGTGGAATTATGTATTCACTGAGTTGCAGCTCACACTCTCTGCAAATTTGTTTTCTACAGATAGGGAAGACACTCAGCCGTGTGGAGCCGCCCAAATAGACCCGGGGATCAACTAGGATAAGCTTATATTGATAGGGTATGTGTAGAAGTCCTGTATAATGTGATCACATATCACGACCTGAATATCTGGTGGTTGAAAACTGTTTGTTTTGGAAATGGTTGTGGATGGGTGTGACTAGATTTGGCGTGTTGAGCTGATTTATAGCAGGTTTTGCGTTTCTGGTTAGTCAAAAATACAGGGGAAACTCTGCCGAATTTTTGGGTCGTGACATGATTATACCTTACAACAATTGTGGATAGCCTGGGTTAGAGAAGTAACGTCACTTGGTCTTATGCCTGGAACCAGTCCTGCTTGACCCATCAATGGAGTTTCGCTCTGAAGCCCTTCTCGCACTGGATCCACTGCCAGCCATGGGATCCCGAAGCCGTCTCCAAGGAGGAAGCAGAGCCCACGAGGATCTCCCTTAAGAAGAATGACTGCCTCCTGAAAGTGCTTGTTGCTATGATCTTCGGGGATGGGTAGCAGAGCTGTAGGGGCATTCTGGATCATCTATGTTTGGGAAATCTTATGGAATCGGATGCCACTTGCCCCGGAAGATTTCGTGGCGAATGAGAAACCACTGGATTTCGAGTGTTGTTCGGTGCTTCAGTATCAGGATCTTAGGTACCAGGATTTTCCTTGTTTAGATGTTTGGTGCTGTAAATTGCTGTCTCCTTTTTGTTTCATACAATCAAACCCGCAATGCTCATTACGATTTTGTTACTTGATGACTAAATTGTCTACAGAGCAGATCATGTCAAATAATCATCCCTTATCCTATTTCCTGGTTTTGGGCTTCTAATTGACAAGAATCTTAATCCGCCATTTGGTTTTGCTAAATGGATGAAGCAGAGCAGGAAACAATGACGCTTATTAGATGCTCAACACCTGTAGAAGACGCAGTATGGTATACAAATTAGACTTGCAAAAACAATCTCTATAAATGGGTTCTTCCATACAACAATCTACACTTGGAACAGTAAACTCGAGCCTTTTACAGATCACAACTTCATTCAGACGTACATTGTTATACTGATGTTAAATTTACGCTCGCAATAAGAAACTTTCTATGAATCAGCCAGAAGGGGTAAGCATTGCTGTTCTTCTCGATCGAAGCCAGCCTGCATCTGTTCCAACATCTATGGAAACTTCTGCTACCAGTTCCCACTTTCTGTTTCCCAGTCTCTCTGTAACTGTTACCCCCAAAAAAGCTGCAAGGCAGCAACTTAACGTATATTCTCACAGCAATCATAATCAGAGATTTTATACCCAACAGACAGGAAACACAATATTGAGTTCAGGAGGAGGCAAGGCTACAACTAACAGACCATCCAACCTAAACACGACTGCCTAGAAGAGCCAAGGAACCTAAAGGTTCTTTTAGTACTAAGACATTTGATACATGCACCAGCAACTGCCGACATATTTGAAAGATTCAGCTGAGTGAGCAAGCACTTTTTTCTGTAGGTTTTAGCTCAATCTTAAACTTACAGGTAGAGCAGCTCATAAATTCAGCAGCAGTAGGATGATCTCAGGGTTTATGTTATCTTCAATCCCTTCACAGAAAGAAAGTACAGGTAGATAACGCAAAATTAAACAACATCATCGACCAAATATCTGATCCACCAAGGATCAAATCAATGAAAAGAGTTCAACAGAAGAAGAAAAGAAACGCAGCTGAAACACGCAGAAATCCTGGAAACTCCCGAAGATTGCAAAACCAGAGAAGAGCATCTCAGAGATCAACTTTCCCCGTAAGTTTCTTCACTAGCAATCAAAGTGCAAGGATAACAAATTTTCAGTACTCATCACGGATGCTCATTCGGGAATCAAGCGTCAAATGCGTGCGTGTACGAAATTGACCGTGGTCAAGGAGCAACCTCCATCAATCTCTAGTTTGAAGAACAACAAGCAGAAGACACACCAATATCAAGCACACGTCTTCGTATATATGGAAAACAGATGTGCTAACTCTTTAGTATCTCCATAGACAGTAGAATGATACATTCAAAAAGGGACCTTTCAGGTGTCGGAGGAGGATCTCAGCATGAGATAGGTCATCTTCATTTCACTCCCTTCATCAGAAGGAAGCCTCAGATAGATAACGCAGAGATCAATGGCATCACCGATCCCCATAACCGAGCTCAAGAACTGCCCAAGTGCTACAAAACGCAGCAGAGGTCGTACAAAACCGAGATGAAACTGAATGAGAGGGAAGAGTATAAAGAACAGAATCGGTCCCCAGCTCCTTCGGTGCAAAGCTCATCCGGGGAGACCGTAAGTAGAGGCAACGATTTCTAATGGATCCGTCGAGACGATAGAATCATGAACGGCTCCACCGCCTCCCTTCCTGTCGTTAAATAGACGTAGGCGCGAGCTTACCCTAAGAAGGGCATTTCCGGAAAGTAGAAAAGTTGAACCCTTCCTGGACCAATCCGTCATGGTACGGGCCCGACACTATGTCTATCGGGTTGGGTTGAACGGAGTCGCGGCTCCACTGGGCGAGTAAAGGAGGCAACCAAACATGAGCATTTTGTGTTTTCTGAGAGATCCGACGGTCAGTACTAAAACTTATGTTTTCCGCGGGAATCCTTATCTACGGTTAAAAGATTCGAATAGTTGACTGCAAGGGTGGGAACAGCCGCACCGTATAACTCCCCTCGAAGCATTTCAACTTTGCGTCTCTTCCCGCTACAGAAAGGCGCGTGAGCGTTTCAGCCATTGACTGCACAGCAGCTTGAGCTCGGAGCAGACGACATGGTAAAGGGTTGCCAAGGATAGCGCGTCAGGTAAAAATTTGCCCTCCTGACGAAGCTTGGTTGGAACTTCGTGCTCTTCGTTGACCTTGGACTTCTCCTGATCGGTTTGCGTCTGCACCACAGGCCGTATGTTCGAGGAACAATCCTCGGATGCAAGAGGTAACGATCGACAAACTCCACATGCTAGACTGATGAAACTGACTGTACATTGTGCGTGAGATTGGATTAACTGATGATGGCTCAGTTTTGCTGGTCGAAGCCGAACCATTACCCAAACACGTCGCTGGTTCAGATCGAGGCGTGAACGCGATGGAGGACGTGGCGTGGTACGCCGGCAGGCTGATGGCGTACATCTACAAGGCCAAGGTGAAGAAGAACGGCACTCATTATCGGTGCATTTGGGGCAAAGTCACCAGGCCTCGCGGTAACAGCGGAGTCGTCCGTGCTAAGTTCAAATATAACCTACCTCCAAAGCCTATGGTGGGTATCCTGCGACTGATTTGTTTCAGGTTGCTTTTCTATTCTGATCAAGCTCGTAGTTAGAGTGTATGTCCTTGACAGGGAGCTAGAGTTAGAGTGTTCATATACCCGAGCAACATATGAGGTATTGCATATTTCTATTCTCTCCATTGAGAATTCACATTATGATGCAATTGAATTCCTGATCTGAGCTTGAGCTATTAGGGACCTGCTAAATACATGCGTCAAGCAACACCTGCTTGACACATTTTATAATAATATTAACAGAAGATAATTTTTAATCATTGGTCTTCTACCCTGTGTAAATTATGATTCGAGTCTTTGGTGGCAAAAGGCCTTTTGGATATGAAAGCTGCAAGAGTCTGTTGTTTTATTATCAGTTAATGCTGAAACTACTCAGCAGGAGGATATTTTCGAACGCAAACGAGAAGTGAAATTTGGCTACAGCTCTGATCATATTGAAGGTCGTGCAGATAGTGACGGAAAACGCTGAGCATAGACCCAGTGGAATGGTTTCTCTGATAAAGAGAGAGGGTTACACGATTTTTTTTCCCGAGTCTTGTCGAATGATTTGTCAAACTGTAAAATCATCTATTACGCTGAAAATCGTTTTCAACATGCATCAATCAACCCAGCGGAAACTGAAATTCTTATTTATTGTAGCTTCTGCTTGACATTGATGTGTGAAACAATATCTTAATCACCGGTGCCACAATTACCGACTGACAGGTCTCTGATTTCTCGATCTGCAGTGATCTGATTGTTAGATGGTAAAGGACACTTCATTTTCTTTCTATCGTTTTGGGAGAAATCAGATGTGTGGCTTTGCTTTCGAATACGTTGCTGGATGGAACGTTTCAGACTATCATGAAAGTGCTGCCCATTGCGTGTCTCGAGCTGGGTTTTTGCTGCTAGTAGTCCCTTTTGGAGTTGACTGTTGGGAATCTATCCATAGTCATCCAACTGGGATTGTTTCACACCTATAGAATCAGTCCATAGTGCTGCTCGTTGCTTGAAAACTGCAGCAGTTCCATCTGTACACAGACGGGCTATTCTGGAGTTGATTTGATGTCGCATTCCCTCTGGTCCGAGAGAAAGACCATCATGGTGATCTACGTGGCCAACCATCTTTAGCCATGGTAAGATGGCGGATGCCTGTGTTTTCCATGACAAGGTGAGATCTCTGGGATTAGCGTGCAGGTGTATCATTATTCACAAGTTTGGATTCGGTACTAATAAATGAAGATGGATCAAAATGAACATGTCCTCCGCAGGAAGCTAGCGTAGTGGGACCAATTGTGACCAGCTCGAATGTAGTTTTTCTTTCTGAATGATAAAAAAAGAGTATACTTGCAGACACTCTTCGAAGTCTACACGCAAAATATGGCAGGGAAGTGCCCAGCTTCGTGTCATTTGACTGGTCTCCGAATCTACGACATAGCCGGGCCTGCAGCAGATCTTAATACTGCCACCGCAAAAGTACGGAACAGATAGCTTGAAGTCTATGCTAACTGCGCTACATCCTCTTTCTCTACCTCTTTTTCTTTTCTAAATTTTCGTTGAAAATGTTTGCCTTTCTTGCAGATGGGAGAATTATAGGGAGAGAGTAAAGCAACGTCTCTCAGTGATCTAATCAGCATTTCACCATAGCAAAAAGGAAAAAAGGGCCATATCTTTTGGCACAATTGTTTTCGACAACTATGCCTCGGAATCTTATCTGGAATCTGTCATCTTGCCACTACTACCAGAGCATGCCGCGATAGTTCCATCCTCTCGGATGGTTCCTTTTCCCCTCGAATTTGCTCGCCCTCCCGGGAAGTTCTGTCGAACACGAAGTTTGCTCTCGACTGAGCACAGTAATGGCCTGGGAGGGGTCCCAAATCGGGTTCGTCCGAGCAAGATCGAGGACTGGGCATCAGAAAATTGCCCAGTCCAAATAACAGCCAGTGACACTTCGGACATTACATTTTTTTAAAAAGGGAGAAATTTTACAACTCATATCACTGTCAGCAGCAGTTCAAGGTCTGACCATTTTGATGCAGGAGTCAAGTTGAGTCGAGACCCAGGTTTTCACGTCTCCTCCGACCGTCATCCGCCAACTCGATCTCCACAACCACAACAGACAGCAAATCGTCCTACATATGCAAAGATTCCGAGATGCCTTCCGAGGATTGAACATATTACAAAGTTGTCGTTCACGTTCGAGTAGTGTGCTTCAGGTTTCCGTCCGATGTCTCGTCGAAGGTAAGTCATGACCCGTACTCGATCTCTGTGCCCTCTTGGCAACTATACGATAAAGTTTGATAGGATAGAAGAGTAGCAACCATCCCGATAGAAAATACGGGTGAGAGTGGTCAATTTCGTTTTCTCCTTCTAAGGGGCAACTCGGGCAAATCACCCCCTTTGCTGTATAATCGAAAATATCATAATAGAATAGTAATTATAAATTATTTATTTATGAATATTTTATTAATTTTTTTATCTTAAAATACTAAAGTAAGATTTTACCATTCTTAGCCTCATAAATGGTCTAATGTGGAATTAATATATTTGGTAGGTGCATTAGTGAAAAAGAATATGAGTTTGTAATAAAATATAATAATTTTAAGTAAAATGTTGTGAAATTAATTATAATTAAAAAGTAAAGCATGTATTTATGATGTATTTATTTTGCAACTAAAAATGGAGAGAGAGAGAGAGAAAAAGGAGAAAAGTGTGCTTACGTTCATTCCAATGAAGCTTGGAAAGCAGCAAAAATGGCAGGTGACGAAGCAGTGAGAGAGAGAGAGAGAGAGAGAGCGTCAGCTGCTCCAATCCCCGCCCAATTGCAGCAGCGCTTATTTATAGCATTCCTCTGAGTCTTAGAGGATAGCTTGCTTAGTTTTCGTTTCCTGGAGTTTCTCTCTCTGTGTCCGAGCATTTGAGCTTGTCTCTCTTCCTTGTCTGAATATCCAATCCGATCTTTTGATCGGAGGCCGTCCCTCTTTTGCGTCCGGCTGCAGAGGCTTTGTAGTCGGAGCTTCCTTCATCTGAGGAGAGATGGTGGCCGATGGTAAGAAGTCTGATATCTCCCTTGGCGGAACTCTCGCCAGCAGTGCTTTCGCCGCTTCTTTCGCCGAGGTTATAACTCTTTACTCCTATTACTGTACTCTCTCTCTCTCTCTCTCTCTCTCTCTCTCTCTCCTCCCACTTCTCTTTCTGATCTGGGAAGCTGCATTTGCTGTTTTTCTTTTTACTTTAGGTGAATTCGTGTGGACTCTAACTCTGCCGATTCGTGGTGACCTTATTTTGGCTAATCACTTAATTTCACCAGCTCGATTGATCGTTCTGTTATATTGTTGTTCAGATGACGTCCAGTAAAACCAGGAAAATCTATCTGGACTTCTGTTAAATCAATGGCACTGTGATTTCCATTGGACTGCTCTGTTGCGTTTCATCTGTTTGATGCGTTGTCTATTCCTTACGAGTTCCTTTCCTAGTTAAACTTCCTGGCTTTTCGGGGTTTTTTCTTTTTTTGGCTAGTGATTTTTTATACAAACTGACTCTAAAAATCAAGCTGCTTAATGTCCATTCTAAGTCGAAATCACTTACCTTTCTACTCATCTATTGCTAATATCTGGTTATGTGAGGCTCAACTAAGATGTGCCGCATTCCCTATGCTATGAGATCTTTCAAATTTCAAGCCAAAAAAAAAAAGGTCTTTCAACTCTTGGGTTCAAGTTGCCTTTTGTTTATTGACATTCACCTGAATTACGATTCAGATATGCACTATTCCATTGGATACTGCCAAAGTCCGACTTCAGCTCCAGAAGAACGCAGTTGCAGGGGATGTATTGGCTCTACCAAAGTACAGGGGTATGCTTAGCACGGTTGCAACCATTGCGAGGGAAGAAGGTGTAGCTGCTCTCTGGAAAGGCATTGTACCCGGATTGCATCGTCAGTGTCTATTTGGAGGCCTTAGAATTGGGATGTATGAGCCGGTAGGTTTTTATTCTTACCACACTTTTCAACTAAAAATCAAATTATCAATATACCTGTGCTATCCTTCTAACATCTTGGAAACCTGCTGGCCTGACAGGTGAAAAACCTGTATGTGGGTGAGAACTTTGTTGGCGATGTTCCTTTGACGAAGAAAATACTTGCAGCCCTTACCACTGGTGAGTTCATGCTACATCCTTTCAATCTTCCCGTGTCCTCAGGTTCATCAGATGGCTTTTATGTGGTTTTTCACGTCCTGTTAAAAAATTATCAGGCCATTTAGCTTATGGTTAATATTAATCTCTTGCTCGGCAGCTCTAAAGGTTTACCAGGCTTATCTGATTGTGATGCTTCTTTTGCCTTTACAGTCTATATTCTTCTGAAATAGGTTCTTATCTTGTGAACAGGTGCTCTAGCTATTACTGTGGCGAATCCAACTGATCTTGTTAAAGTCAGGCTTCAGGCTGAAGGAAAATTGCCGCCCGGTGTACCAAGACGCTATACCGGAGCCATGAATGCTTATTCAACAATTGTTAGACAGGTTGGCTCTTGACTTGGAATAGGACATATTAATCAATTAATGTCCATTTAGCTTGATTCTTCTCCAGTTGCCTCAGTTAGTTTGAAATATCAGGAAGGAGTAGCAGCTCTTTGGACTGGTCTTGGACCCAATATAGCACGTAATGCTATTATTAACGCTGCTGAGCTGGCCAGCTATGATCAAGTGAAGCAGTCAATTTTAAAAATACCTGGTTTCACAGACAATGTTGTTACCCATCTATTTTCTGGTCTGGGGGCTGGTTTTTTTGCTGTTTGCATTGGCTCCCCTGTTGATGTGGTATGGCCTTCCTACGTCACTTTTACAGTTTTTAAGGGTTCATTTTGGTTACATTTTGTTTGCTGAGACTGCCACCTTATCTTCCAAATCCAACGTTTGGTACTAATTGGGATTTTATGAATGAGTTCTATTGTATTTGACATCAATGTAACATGTACTTTTCCTGTCTCAGGTCAAATCAAGAATGATGGGGGATTCTGCTTACAAGAGCACGCTTGACTGTTTCGTGAAGACTTTGAAGAATGATGTACAATAATTCTCGAAACTTTGTTGCACAGGTCAACATGTTGGTGATAAATAATAGACTGACAAGTCATAATCACTTTTGCTTCACAGGGCCCTCTTGCTTTCTACAAAGGCTTCATTCCAAATTTCGGGAGGCTAGGTTCTTGGAACGTAATCATGTTTCTGACCTTAGAACAGGTAAGAATTCACAATCAAACTCTCAGCCCCAACCTAGTTTCCATTCCATTCCTATCCTTATACATATTTGGCATCAAAATTTTGCACAGCCTTGTCATGGGAAATTTTTGAATAAGGAATCCCGTTTGATGCCTGCTTTAGATCTATGTTTATTTTTATGAACACGTGAAAATATAGGTTTGTTTATTTATGTTGCATTTGTTTATTGCAGGCCAAGAAGTTCGTCAAAAGTATGCAGTCATATTCTTGAGCCTTCAAGAGAAAACTGAAACTCTGAATAATGCACCATAGCATGGGACTCCACACAAGCCCACCGGAATTGATTATAGATTTAATAAGTTGCTCATCTGCAAGCACACTCAAGAGATGAAATGCCTTTCAAAATAAACTATTCCGGTTGACTGATGTACAACCCGAACATTTTATCTTTTGCAATTCTTGTTGAGGAAATCAGATTGTTAGGCTGCCTTTTAACTGATTCCTTCCTAGTTATTTCTGGAAACCGATTTTTGCTGGTGCTAATTTTTGGGATAGCCTTCTCTGCATAGTTCTTGCCTTACCCTTTGCTCTTGCTTGCTGAGCCAGTATGTCACCATGGTTTACAGAGCCTAGTGACAGTTAAGGATGCTTGTGCTAGATTTTAAAACCAACTTAGAAGGCAAGAATTGTTTTCCATGGAGAGCAGAAAAAACGGGTCAGTAAGAGAGCGCAACACTGAAAAATACACGGCTGCTACCGGTTAGGGAAGTGTCACAAGGTAGGCAGATGATTCAATATGACATCTCTCAAATGCCTGGCAGCAGCCTTTTTGTCAAATAGCTGGGAAAGCTTGCCAGTTCTTCGTTTTAAACAGGCAACTGAGGTAAAAAGAACACATAAGATTGTCCTTCTGAAGACACATCGAATTGTCCGAGGATTGTTTGACCGCAGAAATCATCAAGATTACGATGAGAATTCCAGCTGTAATAAAATCCCAATGTGGTAGGTCATAATATGAGACAATTATGTCTAATGAACACATTGAATCAATTATAAGATCTAATGAGAGTACAGGTCAAATGTTTGGGAAGTTGATTGCATTCCAATTACATACAACATGTACAAGTTTTGCTTACCATGTCATAAAATTCTTATGTTAACACACTTTACATTCAAAGGCTAACATCCAGGGCTCAAGTTCAAATTTTACATGGATTGCTGAAATGCAGGCCCCCACGATTTCAAGGAGAGCTCTTGAAGGGGATTCATAGATTGAAGCAGCAATTTGCAGGAAAGTCCGTATTAAGCTGTTGCAAGGGACAATATATCAAGTAAAGATTGCTGTCAGGTACTGTGTCAGGTACAGACATAAATTCGTACACTGACAACACAAATCCTACATAACATACAGATGAATAAAGGGTCTTTTCCTAGCTCCTGTTCAGCTTGGAAACAATTGGCAATGATCCACATAATCCTCCAATGTAAATGAATTCGCTGACATACAGATGCAGCTACAGCACCCGTTTTCCTGTTTCAGCAGACCAAAACCATTAAGCTCAGATTTGGACTTAAACACTAGTTCAAGGAACTACCTTGCTAGAACTACAGCTCACAAAAGAAAAACAACAGATCAATGCAATTTCCTCAGCTACAGCCAATAGCAAGTTTCTGAAAATTGGTGTCAACGGCCACTGGAACCTATCATGTTAACTTAAAAGCCATCAAGAGTGCGCTTGAAGGTCATTACCACAGTCAATCAAGTTGAAGATGACAAATCATATGCTCTGTCATGGCGTAACTTTGTGTTGCTTGCTCTGAGTCAGGAGAAGGATGATTTGCTTGAATTGTGTCTCCTGGCCCTACAACCCAAGAACAAAGTTGTGAAAGTTGGAACTGAGACTGAAAGGACATCAACCATATTTCTTCCTTGAAGATTTCAGGACACAAATGCAGCAGCACATCACAGTTAATCCTTTCAAACAAATAAACATCATTCTGCTAGTACATTATCGAACAAAAGCCATCTACACCTTAAACATGCAAGACAGATAAGGAGTGCATACAGTAAAGCAGTGATATGAAACAGCTACTAGAACAGGAAACACTCCAAAGGAGCTTGACAGGGAAAAGTATCTCCAAGACTGTCACTCAAAAATTCGAGCTGTGGGACCTTTGGTTTAGGATGTTTTCCATTATAACTGCTTATAAACTACTTGGACACAGTTTAAAATATTACTTTTTATTTCCTGCTAAATTTTCAGTAGTTACATCAGAGAGAAGGTGATATTTTGACCAGAAAAGGACAACTGTTTCCCCATCCCTAAGACTTGCCCATAAGAGACATTTATCTTTGGATTGTACATAACAAGGAAATTTTGAGGTATATATTAATCTCAGATGAAACGGTGCATCAGATGTGCTTACGTTGTAGAGATGTAGGTGTCAACTGCGTGTTTCTTTTCGGGCTCATAGATGAACCATTTTTCACCAGATCCAACTGAATCGCCATTACCCAACTCTAAGGATTGCATCATGTAAATTGTTAGCCTTCTGATGGAAAGTTCTCTATACAAGAATCAAAGGCAACAATTAGACCAACCTTGAAGAAGTATATCTGATTCACCCCTGGATGCCTTCAGCTTCCAAAAAGCATGACCATTGAAATCTAAGAAGAGTGGGTCTGTTCTAACTGCATCACATCTTTGCCGCTCTATACAGAAAATGATTTCAGTTAGTAAAAGGTAAATAGTTCCTCAGCTTTATCCATGTATATATATATAATGATAAGATATTTCCTAGTAGCTCTTAAGCTCCCAACATTTTCTGCCCCCCCAACCATAGGTGTCTGCAGGAAATTACATATGGTTATGTCAAGAAATTCCCCACCATTTTGTTTTCAAAATCAATAAATAGAGTATCATAATTTGATTAGCATGGAGGTTTGACCAAAAACCTTGTGCTAAGAATACCTAGAAAAGTAAAATGGAATCCCTTCGCTCTGCAGAAGATGACTTGAACATAATATACAAAAAGAAAAAAATAAAAGAAAAGAACATACTGTTTGATGTTTTTCCTCGAAGCACATCAGCACGAGCTTGAGCTAATTCATCTTTCACTTGAGAGACAATGGCTTCACGCTCAGGTATTGTGAGAGGAACACCATTTTTCGCAATAATAGCTTCAGCCAGCTCATTCTGCAACTTCTGTTTCAAAAGTTTCTCCTGTAACAAAGCAGAAAATGGGATGAAAAATCATTCCAACAAAAGACTTTATGACATCAGCCTCAACAATTACACTACCTTGGTCTTTGCTGCAAGAAGCTTTTCTTTCGCTTCCTTGCCATCTTCATTGTACTTTGTATTCTGCTCCTCTATCCAGATCCTGAAGGGTCTAAAGACACAAAACTAGCGACTTAGCAATCATACTGCTGAGAAAAAAATATAAAATTGTACGGCAAAAACTTATCCACAAGGCATTTGCCACTTACTCAGCACTAAGAACTTCATCACAAAGAAAATTCAACAATCTAAGCTTTTTGGATATGTCTAAGTTGTCGTAACCATCAGCACCTCCATCAAAACAAGGAGTAAATTCTCTCAAGGAACTTTGGGATTTAGAAGCAAATTCTTCCAATGCTTTGAGCCAGGAAAGTTTTTCATTTGTTGAACTTGAAGGTGAAGACCTACAAATGGAACCAGTTCAGACTCCAGTCTCCATGAACATATAATAATTCATCAGTTTGAATTTATTTGCTCCTTGGTTCATAAATCATACTCTTCACCAAAGTCTTCTTCTATAAAAGACAGGAGCCGGATATGAAAGCGAACAACTACAGATGCCAGTCCAGTGCGCCTTCTTCGACTGGATACTAACTCTCGAAGCAAAGATTCAGCTTGACCTTTCCGCAGATCAAGAACCTAAAGAATAAATGGAAATAGGATAAGATAAAATGCCAGCGCATGTAATTTATCTACTGCAACTTGTCATGCAATTATGTGAAATACTCCCTACATCAAGTAACAATATGGATAATTCAAGCAATGAAATTGATACGAGTGGGTGCAGAACTATTGTGACAGACCAACTTGAAGGAGATACTGACCTTGCCAAAAGCTGCACAAAATTCCAGGAATTGCAGTGCTTCTCCAACAGCTTCAACAGGTAGGTCAACACCAGCCACAGTGGTTAAGAGGGTGCCTGATGGCAGTGGAACTTCAGCAGGTAATTCTTTTCTATGGAGTTTTCGATCACAATTCTTGGGGACAGATACTGCAAGTATCTTTCCATCAACTTCTTCTCTAACAGCATCTGATGCCCAGGCTCCTTTAGTGCATCCACCATCACTTGTTACAACTGGTTTCTCTTCCTCTTTAGTACAGTCATCCTTCAAAACATGTAGTTTCCTTTTAGTTATGGCTTTGAGGCCCTGTTCATCCTTTTCTGGTGCTTCCAGTTCTCCAACACTCTTCAGGGGTTTATCTTCAACAAAATCAGCATCAGCCTCACCTCCATTGCATATCTCCTTCAGCCCCCCAGATTTTCTTTTCTTAGCAGACTTCTCAGGGTATTTCACTGTTGAACTCTTAGTATCAACGTCCTTATCAAAGGAGTTTTCCTTTCCTTGTTTACTTGGAGAGAGAACAGCAAGCTGGCATTGTTGTCATCATTCATATCATGCATTAATTAGCAGGGAACCTCAATATTAACACATTCTCATTAAATGCTCAGAAAAAGAAGAAAAATGGCAGCTTGCTATACCTTATTTGAAGCACATGGCTTGTTTGGTGATTGATCCACATCTTGTATAACTTTGCTTGGGCTTCCAAGCTTTAACATTTCAGAAACAGAAGAAAATCCAGTTCTTTTAGCTGCGTGGACCAGTATACCAGTTGGCTGGTGACCTCTTTTCTTCCTAAAATAGGCAAATAGCTCTACATCATCCTTGTCTGATACTGGCAAAGAAATATATGCAGAATCCAAAATAAAAGACAAACAGAGAAGGTTAATTACATTGCCAGAAGACTTACATGCAGAAACTACAATTGCAAATGCCTCGGCACTTGGGACAGTGCCATTCATCACATTCAGCAACCTCTGATGCCTTCTCCCCATATCTAATTTGATGTCAACACATGTAGATTAGGCACAGAGTATGTTTTCAGCTGACAACAACAAAATGCACTTTAAAATGCAGCAAACAAGGAAGGCTCACAGCCAAGTTGGACCTGTTCTTGAGACACTTCTGACAGAATTTTATTGTGCACTGCTTTAAACCCTTCATGTTCTTGCACACTGCTGCAAAGTCTAGTGTCTTCTGACGGCACTGAAACATTCATCCAAGGTGCAAAAGTCAGTATTAATATGAACAACATAACATAGGAAACATAAATTTTATATTTGCCTTTCCCGCAAAGTGTTTAGAGGAATAATGCATCAACAGATACAGAAAACTTCACTGTAAAGAATAGCCATGAAGAAACTACCCTAAGAGAAAACCTCAACAATCATTCACTGCACAGGAAAACTACATATGAAATTTTGCTCAAAAATTTTTGGTTTCATTAACCTCTTTGCGATGAAGCAGTTGGTACTCCGCATGCCAAATAGCAAACAAAAACGTGAAAATATTATCATGACGATGTTCACAGTCCTCTGACATGCAAATATAGGTCCAGAGCTCTTGTGGATTCCACGCTAAGAGCACGGAAGGAGAATATAATTAGGAAATGAATGACTTTGTTTGCATCTCAGCGATATGTTCAACAAGCTACTGGCTTTTTAATCCAAATGGATCAGAATTTGGAAAAGAAATAGACTCCTTCAAGTCGCGGAGCAGAGGTCGCAGAAATTGATAGAATGACTCGGAACCAAATACCCTGCTCTTCAAATGATGTCCATGAAACGTAAACAGAAACTTCAAGATGCAACGTTCATAAGCTTTGACAGGAGCCCGGATTTTAGGGCTCGTAGAAGAGAGACATTCGCGGAACCGAGGCTGACCTGATGGCAGGTCTTCCCGTTAACCGAGCAGTAGATCCGCCCCCCAACGACACGAACTCCGGGGTCCCTCTTCCTCTTCCGTCGACTCTCACCTTTATCCACGGCCTCCTCGTCCTCCATGGCCTGTTCCTCCTCCACGGCCGCCACCACCGCCTCAGTCTCCTCGGCGCTGCTCTCGCTCCTCATAGGAGAGCTCGAAGGAACCGCCATGGAAGGAGCTGATAAATGCTGACTGACCTTGCTGGAGCGGTCCGATCTGATCGGCGGCAGAGTTGAGCCCGAGCTACGTCAAAGGTCCCCAACTGCTGATGTCCGGTGAATCTCTTTGACTTGGAGGCGCTTGCTTATTTATCAAAGCTGCAACTCACCGAACCAAAATAAAAATCCCTTTTTTATTTTTCAAATTTAGCTCTTACGGCCGTTTCCCTCTTCTCCGACGGGTGGCGGGAAGACGGAAAATGGATAAAAAAATTTCGGAGGCGAAAAATGGAAATTGAAATCTGCTCCGCCGTGGGAAGTGGCGGCAGCGATCGGGTACCCCTTTTTTATCCCCCTTTTCAGGCCCGCACTTTTCGCCTTCGACTTGTTTTGGTCCCCGGAAAATTTGATTTATCCCGTAGACTCTACCATTGGGTGAAACTTATATATATATATATATATATATATAGTGATTGCGCGTCATATGGTAAAATCAACTAATTCATTAAAAGGGTGTATCATATAGCGTAGGATCCATAGTTTTAAAAACCGGACCGGGCCGGCCGGTTCGACCGGTTCGACCGGGAACCGGCC
>CXYZ01076167.1:1530990-1557689 GCA_900006705.1 Sonneratia caseolaris | reverse complement strand
ATATAATGGTTATATTAATGATTTTTGTTATAAATTATATTCAAATTATGATATTATGTAAATTTATTAGTAATATTATATTATTAATATTATTTTTAAAACATGCGGTTCAACCCATTGAACCCCCGGTCCGACCCATGAACCCATGAACCCATGCCTACACCGGTTCCCGGCCCGGTCCGGTTTTAAAAACTATGGTAGGATCAGCCATTAATCTCAAATATTAAAATCAACTTGGAATTAAATTAGTGGTTCCCTCGTTGGACCAGTTTCCAAATGAATAATTTAATAATCGAATTTCAGGTTGGGAGTGTCGATGAAAATTTTTTCAAAAATTTTGATCTGACCGTAAACTAATCTCGAGGTGCGTTTCAACTGACCCGAAAATATTTCATATTTCAAACAGAAAAAATCTCAAATATTAATAAAAATATACGTAACTCAATAAAAATGAGAAATAAGTATGCTGATAGACACACTCAATAAAAAGTACAATTCAGTAGTAGCTAANCCGGTCCGACCCATGAACCCATGAACCCATGCCTACACCGGTTCCCGGCCCGGTCCGGTTTTAAAAACTACGGTTGAAACCAATACTCTGGCCGGCGGTCGACATGACCACTCCCATAATGTCGCGAGCATTGCCCTGTCCTACAAATCAGACCATCTAAGTTATCTTATTTATCTAATTATATCGCTATTTTAAACTTACAGGCTTTATATACACTCTCTGACAATTCATTGCTTACACGTCCACTGCGCTTAAACACATACATATCAATGGAAGAGTTTTACCTCTCCAATTGGGGAAGGCACAGCAACCGAAAACTATTTCCTTATAATTAGAATTAAATATATTTTAGAGATATTGGAAGGAGTATCATGATTTACCAACTTAAAACTTACCGAATAAATTGTCTTACATTTTTTTTCCCTGACTCCCTCGATTGTGTTCGAATCATCAAAGGGAGCATGACAACCTCACGGGAATGCATAAATGTGTTACATAATTTTACTCCCAATCTTGAGTTTTTTATTTTATGAAGTCCATTGTTTTTTTAATACCATGTGATTTAAATTCTCTTCCACACGAATAATGTAAAACAGGCAAAATATATATATATATTTGAATATTAAATAAATTATGTAATTTTATGAGATTTTAATGTTATTTTTTCATATTTTATTGTTATTATGACATTATAAATAGATAAATCACTTAATATGATTTCTTGAATTGTTTAATAAAAAACTATCGGTTATTTCTATATGTTCGACCTTCAAACTATTGCGTTCTATCATTATTTCCGCTCCCTCTCTATACTATATATAAAATTCGATATCAATGAATGAATATTTTGCTTTAAAAAAAGGTCCATGATTTTGCCAAACTATGAACTTATGAAATCCAACTTCTTGATGGGGCTGAGCTCCAACTTCTGGATTAATGGCGCGATTAATTTTTTTTTTACCGAATAAAAATAAAAAAATTTAGCGGAATCAACGGAGATTGTAATATTTCACCCAAAAGCAATGATAAGCAGTAGCATTACATAGACTCATCAACTCAATCAAGTAGACGAGTGCTTACTGATCTCCTCCTCAGTATTTACATTTTCCGGCGATATTCGTGTTTTGGGGTTAGTCGGAGCCGAATAGGCTTCAAGATATCGGGATGTGGAAAAGGAAAGAGATCTACATGGCACAGCATGGCAACAGGGCCGCGAGTGCGGCCATAAGCCAGGTTACTTAAATTTTTAAGTGTAAATGAATCCGCTCATTTACGAATTCACAAATAATTTAATATGATATCAGAATCAGTAACTCACATCTCGTTAAACTCGAATTCAGAAATCTGGTTCATGATCAGTTGATATAAGTCCGAGTACGGAAAGAAAATTGCTTGATTCGTAACAAGTTGTCTCCCTCATCCGAGATCGAAAGAATAATATCCGACTCATAAACAGTTATTGAATGTAGGCGTTTAATGGTACATGGTAAAATGAATTACGTTGTCACGTGAGGGCAAGTGTTGAGATATATGACATTGCATCAATTAAAATGAATAAATATTATAATCTTATAAAAAAGTTAAATATCATCTTTTATCAACTTAAACTTTTAATTAAAAATAGTTTTCATAGTTCTGCATTCCAATGAATTTATAACAACGGTCAACTGCAAAGGCAACGGGCCATTGGCTCCCGCCAACTGAAAAAAACTGAAATCCCCACTCACACATCTGACTCCAATTCAACGAGTGAATATTGCACGGCATCCTAACAGGCCAACCTTCCTTGACCATGTATTTAGCATCGCTGAAAAGGTACAATGCTCCTTGACTTTATTAGTAGATTTCTTCGCTTTTGCATGATGTCTTAATCACTGAGAAGAAAATATTTATGGAATCCCTTTTGAAAGTTTTTTGCATTTCTGTATGGTCAGTTTGTTGAGCTTCATGGAGATAGAGCAGGCTATGATGATCCAGCCATTGTCACTGGTATAGGAACTATTGACGGTGAGAGGTATATGTTCATGGGTCACCAAAAGGGTAGAAATACAAAAGAGAACATTCAGCGTAATTTTGGTATGCCAACTCCCCATGGGTATGTGAAGCAATAAGAAGTTAACTTCCATTTTCAACTTGTATAACTACATCATTGTTCGAAATGACTGCTTCTATACTGAGAGTTCTCTCTTTTTTGAGTAGTTACCGGAAAGCTCTGCAGATGATGTACTATGCCGATCACCATGGGTACCCCATAATTACTTTCATTGATACTCCTGGAGCTGTTGCAGATCTCAAATCTGAGGAACTAGGCCAGGTATATGGCAGCCTTTTGATATCTTCTCATTATCCAGCTTTTCTATTGGTTACCGTAAATTGACCTTTTGCTTTATATGCTTGAAGGGTGAAGCCATTGCTCACAATTTGAGGACTATGTTTGGGCTACAGGTCCGTCCCCATTGTCTCAATCATTATTGGAGAAGGTGGTTCTGGTGGTGCCCTGGCCATTGGTTGCGCTAATAAGTTGCTCATGCTTGAAAATGCTGTCTTTTATGTTGCAAGGTAAGGTGTGTGCTGGACAAATTGTGCATCAGGTCTGATAAGTTAAATTGACATTCCAAAAGGCAAAGACGTGCTGCATCTGCCTATTACTTGAAGATCATGCCTTGCTCATGCATTTCTCTCATGCTGTTTAGACTTTTCATTTCATCTGGACAATGAAAAAAGACAGAAAACATTCTACTTTGGTCATGCCATAGGCCAGATGAACATGATTGAAATTGACAGGGTGGGAACATTAATATATCATCAAAACACTATATGCTGTGACTTCAAATGAGTTCCATTGATCATTCATGCATGGAATCATTAGCGGTGATCTTATATGAAGCTCTAGGAGTAGAAAATGTTTGCACTTTTAGGATTTTTATTACTTCCTGAAGCTGTGAAGATGGTATAAGAGAGCATCTAGAATGCTACTTTATACTCCTTGATATGTTCCAGGAAATGGTGAGGCAAAAGGCGGCTAATATTTGTGCTGCTTGTCTCCTCGCTGCCTGAAAACATAGTACTTGTGTCTCTTTCATTCCAATATGCCATTTCTTGCATATTTGATGTTGAGTTCAAAATGTTTATTATTGGTTAGTCCTGAAGCGTGTGCTGCAATCTTGTGGAAGAGTGCCAAAGCTTCTCCAAAGGTACGGAATACGTTGGAATTGAATACTTGTCTGCAACTAAGATTTATCTTTACACAGCTGAGAGTTCTTCTCTAATCAGGCTGCTGAGAAGCTTAGGATCACAGCTGCAGAGTTGTGCAAGCTACAAATTGCTGATGGCATTATCCCAGTATGTCTTTTCTGTCAGATTCTTTTACTCTGTCACTCCTTATGTGGTGATTTCTCATACTTGAGATATTTCAGTTACTTGAACAGCATATTCTTTTAATAAATGATATGTTGCAGATACTTGTATGCAATTACAGGCTTTGCTTATTGAAATAAAACGACTGAAACTAAATGTTTTGATCGCTATTTTACTTTGCTCCTCTCTAAGGACCAGATCTCCCTGTTGTGGTGCATCATCAATGAATCTACATGTGTTTTATAGGAACCACTTGGCGGTGCACATGCTGATCCATCTTGGACTTCTCAACAAATAAAAGTTGCAGTTGTTGAATCAATGTATGTAAGTCTTTTTGCAACTCTTCTTCACTCGTAGTATACGGATTTGGCTTCTTGTTCCAGATTGTTGGTTTTCACAGGGGCTCAAGAAGATGAATACTGAGGACCTGCTTAAGCAACGTATGCTGAAGTTTCAGAAAATTGGTGGATTCCAAGGAATACCTATTGATCCTAAGAGGAAAGTTAACATGAAAAAGAAGGAAGAGCCCATAGTTGGTCAGATATCAGACAAGGAGCTGGAGGGTGAAGTCAAAAAGCTGAAACAGCAAATCTTGAAAGCCAAGGGGTCATCAACTGAATTGTCCGAGTCAGGTCTTAATGAGATGATTGCTAAATTAAAGAGAGAGGTAGACCACGAGTTTTCTGGGGCAGTTAAAGCCATGGGTTTGAATGAAAGACTTGAGAAGTTGCGGGAAGAATTCTACAAATCAAATTCTGGGGATAAAATCATGCATCCTGTTCTGATGGATAAGATTGATTAGCTCAGGGATGAGTTCAACCAAGGCCTGTCCGAAGCGCCCAGTTATGCAAGCCTGAAGAATAAGCTTGACATGCTGAAGGACTTGTCTAGGGCTAAAAACGAGGAGAAATCAGCAATGTTGAAGGTCGAAATTAACAAGAAGTTTAACGAGGTCTTGGACCGTCCTGAGATAAAGCAGAAGCTGGAAGCCTTAAAAGCAGAGGTTAGGAGTTCTGGGGCTACTTCTGCCAAGAATATCAGTGAAGATCTGAAGAGGAAGATCTTGCAGACAAAGAAAGAGATTGAAGCAGAATTGGCCTGTGCCCTTGAATCTCTGGGCCTGGGGGTTGAGGCTGTAAAGCCCGTAGCATGAGATTTGAGTCAGCAGATCTCTCTACCTGATGTTAAAGGCCGAATAGAACATCTCAATGAGAAAGTCAACAAGAGAATTGAAGATGTTATGAGCTCACCTGATGTGAAAAGCCTTGTTAAGACTCTCAAATTGGAGGTAGCAAAGGCAGGAAATGTAGCCAATTCAGCACCAAAGAGTAAGATCGAAGTCATAGAGCAACAGATCAGGATGAAGGTCTTAGAGGCTATTAATTCTTCAGAACTGAAGGAAGAGCACGAGGAGCTTAGTGCAGCAGAGATCTTGAAAGTGACTGAGTCTTGTCTACAAAATGGGACTCTGAAGGGAGACTCTCTGGTAGAGACTAACATGCCTGCAAACAGCAGTTAGGCGTGGTTTGAATTTGTCCTTTCTCGAGGTATCAGTTCTTTGATATAGTATTACAGGCCTGCATCCATCCATTCCATCATATCCAGAAATTGCATTTTTGAATTTGCTTATATTGGCACCCTTCAAATCGATAACTAGTGAGAGTAGTTGAATTTGTATACTCTTATCTACTTAATCAGCAATAGGAATCGATACTCGTCCATTTCTGATAACTCAAGTTACTTTAAGAAGAAGTGAATTGACTCCATTAATTAGCTGACACCTTGATTGATGACAATCTTCTTTTTGCAGTTTCATGTGTCTACATTTATTTATTCCAGTGAGAATGTTGGAAGAGCTATATAGTGTTGCGATCTGGACAAGCAGCTGGAAGAACAGGATGATTTAAGTCTTAGCTTTCATAAATAACCTGTGAGCATTCCATTTCTCTTGAATATTTCCATTTTTCTTCTATTAGAAGATATTATTTATCAGATAAAGGCTTATGTTCTGGTTGAACATGTCTTTCATTTCTGTAGCTCCAAGCCCACTGTGAGAGCTAGGACAAGCTAGCGGCAGCATGCTTCCATAGGTAAGAATAGCAGAACTGATACTTTGGGTTTTTCCTGCTTGGGAAATCATTTTAGATTATAAGAGTCTTCTATATAAATCTTCAGATGGTTAGTCCCTCTTCACCAACTCCTCCATTGCTAATTAGCCTTTTGGGTATAGTCAGAGTATTTCCCAACTTTGAGCTTCAGCCTGACTCTTCAAACTTGCTCGAGCTTGATGGGGCTTAGTCATTTAGCCCAATGCCAGCCTGAAGTCATGCTCTGCAAGCTCAGGCTGAAGCTCAACTGGATCCATGTGGTTGCTACCAAGTCGGGCTGGTCAGCCTTTGAGGTCAGTTTCACTTGGCGCTCTCATTCTCAAGTTATTGTAGATCTCAAGCCTGGCTGGAGCAAGCTGTAGGTGAGGAAATGCCGTGCTTGGGATTTTCCAGATGCTAGCTACATTTTAATTTATTACATATGGTTTGGTGATGTGAGCTTCTGGGCCGGATGATTGTTTCTGCTCACGAAGAATGATAAGCCACGATGCTGTTACACATGGAGCTCGAGACGACTTGCCGATGGACCTAGAGAAACATCTCGGACCGGGAACAGGACGTACACTGGGCTGAACAATGAGAGCTTTTGGAATGGTGAAGGTGATGTTATATGCCTTTGTCATTGGACACGAAATTTGCGATACTGATGGAGTTTGGAGTTAAAAGCGGAAAGCACCCTCTTTTTTGGACTTTTCTTACAGAGATAACGTCTTCTGAAGTGCGAAGAGTGCCTAGGTTTCCAAGTCCCAGCATCATCCCGCTTTCGTCCTTCCTCAGAGTTCCTGACAAGTAGCTAACATCCAGTTCCAGGCCACTACTTCAGTCACACGCTCCCTCTCTCTCTCTATCTCTCTTTCTTTCACACTACTTTACACCTCGAATCAACTCGAGGATTATCGACACGGATTGGCTTGCGAAGGACAATTGGAATTCCTCACCGTAGCACAAACGGGTCGATCATTGAGCCTTACGATTACGGTAAAAAGACCCCACCTCGTATAACCCTCAGCGTGACAGTCATCCCCCCGTCTAACCTAAATAGGATTAACGGAGATGCAAGTATTAAAATGGTCTCCTATCGGTATCGTCCCAAAAAATACTCGGCAAATTCAGTGGAGTCCGTTTGGTGCAATACACCACAGTTTTGCCACCGTCGAGTGTTAGTCATCCCCGAGGCAGAAAACGCAGGCGTGCTCGTGTTCTTCCATATCGAACATCCCGAGTGTGGATCCATTAGATTCTCTTCTCTTGCCGAGTGTGAACACGAAGGGTAAAAAAGTTCAAGATAAAAAATCAAGATTCTAATTGTCCGCTAAAATACATATTTAAGGGGGAAAAAAAACAGAGAAAGAAAGCTGACGAAGGAAGGGGAATATGAATAAAGAGCACAGTGCTTCTTCTTTTGTGTGCACTTTTACCTGTGGTTTGGCATGATAATAATGTGTCAATTCTAAAAAGAAATAATTTACACGGTCATATCATAAAATCCCAAACTATCTATACTTATTAATTAAGCAATGAGTTAAGTAGGCATAAATTTGATGTTTGAAAGTTCCTAATAAATGATACATAAATTTTATTAATTATAATTATTTCTATTACATTATCTTTTATATATATTATTTTACTTGTACTCTAATTTTTTAATATCTTTTTTATATCTATAATATTCGATATATTATGATGATTAATTTAATATATTGAGTTCGTTAGTAATTTCTAGATATTAATGTCAAAAATTCTAAACTGACTTTGAGGCGGTGACACATATTTTTGCAGTAATTCGTTCCCAATTTACTAATTATTATCCCAAAAATTGTATTTTCTATTATTTTCAACCAAACTGAGGAAAAAAAGAATAATGAATAAAAATTTCTCTCTCTCTCTCTCTCTCTCTTCCCTCCCTTCTCTCTCTACGTGGGGTTGATGGATGAATCTTCTCCTTAAACCTGCTCTCTCTCTCCTCTCTTTCTCTCTCCTAGGTTTTCGAAAGGAGCTTCTGCTACATCTTGACGAGCACCTCAGCTCTTGATTACCGACGTTTGGTCCTCTCAAGCCTATCCGACTGGAGTCCGGCTGCTGCTCGCCGATCGGTGGAGTGTCTGTTTTTGTCTGCTCCTCCTCCATTTGGTTCCGGTTGCCTCTTCGGTGTGGACAGTTTCGTCTTCCCTCCCTCCCTCCTTCTCTCTCTCTCTCTCTCTCTCTCACACCAATTCAATTTGGTACGGAGCTGAGTTGCAGTAATTCCTTCACGCCTCCAAGCCTCGTCTAATTGTCGTCAGCTAGGTTTTCACGTCGATCGATTTCCCTCTGTAACTTTTTTTGTGCGCTGAGAGCTGGAGAGGCATCGAGCTGGGGGCTTTGTTTTGTTTTTTTTTTCTTTTTGAAAAATTATTTAGGTTGCCTTATTCCTGTGATCAGCAGTAACCTTTTCAAGCCGCTGCACAGCTCTGTAGAGTGGCTCTCGCCGTTCAGTGCTGCTTGTTTCAAAATGCTCTGATCACAGAATGGTTGAAATTCCGTACTTTTCTTGGCCCATTTGCGATTTTTATTGACATTCTCCTATCAGTTGGTGTTATTCGCCTATTCTTGCTAAGAAGAAGCCCTGTATTACAATGCCAGTTGTGAATTTTCAATCGAGGTTTTTACTTTCAGGATTTTTGCTGGAATGCCTAATTAGTTCCAACTTTTCAGACTGGCAAGCACTACCAAGCGGAAGAGTCTTTGGAGCATTTGTGCTTTTTTCTCTGGCAATGCTGTTCGTTCGATGTTGAATGATTGTCGCAATGGACTTAAATGCCTTGCCGGAGGAAGAGGATGAAACTTATGATAGACATGTAGAAGAATATACAACACTGGTTGACCGCCCGGAGTCTGCTCTAGATATCGCTAATAGGGTAACTGTCAATTTCTTTCCTTTCTGCTGGAACTTCCCTACCTTCCTCTTCATCCGAGTTCTTAAGGTTTGACCCAATTTGATGCAGTTTCTTAACTGGGGATTTGTGAATTTGCACTTACATGGATTTAGGGTTTACACGGACACCCTTGTTTCTCTATTGTTTTGAGCTTGTTCTATGCAGAGCTCGTGCTAGTACTTTTGTGTTTTCTGTGGGTTCCTCTGTCCGTTTCTTGAACTCTTTTCAATGTTTCTTTACATGCATGACGTGGTGAGTAACAGTTATTTGTTATGTGTTGAGGGACTTGTGTGTTGGCTCCATAGACTGATGGAATGCAGAACTTTGTTTACCTATTTCTGTTTCGTGCCTAAATCTTTTTAGATTAGAGGAGATACGGATGAGCTTGTTTCCCTCCTCCAGCAAGTTTTGTTGTTTAGGAGCTTAATTTTAAATTCTGCTAGGAATGAATGGATGAGCTTATTTTCCTTTCATTACCTTTCCTTTTTTTCTTTCTTTTGACTGGTCAGTTTCCTTGCAATGTTTACAGTGGACTACATCAAGAACAATTAATCAAGAGCTTAGAGCATGGTTTGGGGTTTGTGGTAACAAAGAGGAAAAGAAATTTATTAGGTTGATACCACTCTCCATATTCTGGCATGTGTGGAAGGAGAGGAACAGGAGGGCTTGTGAGGGTTTAGAAACAAATGTTTTTAAGTTTATGGAGAAGGGGACATGGGATATACACTTTTGGTATAGTCAAATGTACAGGGGTTCCCAATGTTAAGTATTCATGAGTGATGCTATGGGTAGGGTTATGTTTGTCTAGCTAAAAAGTTATTTTTTATACAATTTTCTGCATCTTCTTGATGCGATATTAATGAACTTCTTTATTGACTACTCAAAAAAAAGTGTCCTTGCAATGCAGATATGTTACTTGAATCACCACTAACATGTGTATATTATTTATATTTTTACCTATCATACCCTTTTTAATTACAGCCCTTATTATTTGTGTTAGGAGCGTGATGAAAGGCGCAAAAGACTGAAAAAAGAACGCTCTGAGGAAAGAGCAATCAGTGTGTCGCAGCGAGCCGATCAGTATTATCAGACTAAGCACTTTAAATCTTATGAAAAATCTAAGCTTCCTTCTGGTATTTTCATCTCTTTGATTGAGTCATCCAGCTGCTTTTCTCTGCAATATTTTCTATGTACCTTTAGGTCTGTTTTTGAGTTTAATCATAAAATTAGATCACTAGTAATATAGCCCTTGCAGAGCTCTTTTTTGATTGTTGAAATCTGAATCTGTCCAAAATTTAATTTTTTTATCTGTGAAATTTGGCATTTGAATAATCCTTTTGTTGAATCTTGCAGCTCTAATCCTTCTCTCCTCTTCTTTTTCCCCACTCTGATGAGTGATCCTTCTGTCCTTGAGCTAAATAGAAGTAGCAAATCGAAAAGGGAACTAAGTAAAACTACCATGCACCTTCCAAGCTGGATTACTGAAATTACCAAAATTTTTTCTCAATTGCTATGGAATATCTCCATGGGTTTTATGGGCATGATTAAGTGGCTTCTTTCTTTGTGCCAGAGTTGATATAACTAGTCCATCGTTGTGGCATGTTGGAAATAGGGCCTCATACTCTTCTGCATGACTCAACCCTTGATTTACTTTTATATCACTTTCACTTTGGTTCTGCTCTAATTTTGTAATATATCTGGTTGAGTGATTACTGGTTTTTGGATTTATTTTAATATTACGTACATCTGTAAGATGATGCATATAGTTCCTCTCTTCTATATTATATATAGTTGATTTCTCCCTATTAAAAATCTCTAAATAGTTATCTTGTGGCAGGTTGGTTAGATTGCCCATCTTTTGGGCAAGAGATAGATCGCTTAATTCCTTCAAAGGTCCCACTTAGTGAATCCTTTAATGACCGTGTACCTCCAGGGAAACGATACTCATTCAAGCAAGTGATTCATCAACAAAGAGTCTTGGAAAGGAAAGTGAGTGTTTCTTTCTTATCTTAAAGCGTGAAGGAATTTCAGAGAGAGCATATGTGAAAGGCTTTTTTCCATTTTGAGCATTTTGCTACTTAATTGTGGTCATGTGCTATTAGTTACACGGGTTTTATTTGTTTTACTCTCATCTATGTCTCAAGGCAAAAACTTTTAATTCTTCGTGCTATTGATAACTTGTGTAAAAGTGATAAATGCAATTCCTGAATGAGGAGAATAGGACTTTGAAGATAGATGAACTTTACTTTTCTCCCAAGTTGGTCAAATTTTGTGCTGGAGTTAATTGATGGAGCGGCTACGAATCACCACACTCTTCATTTTAAGAAATGTATTTCGAGTTTTCTGGATTTTTTTCCTTCTTATCTCTGTCTTTGTGATAATGAGGGAGAGCTTCACAGTTGTATTTTCAGAAGATTAAACAATGACATAATTTGAAGTTTTTGATGGGCTCTTATAGAGAATACTATTAACTCTTGAGTTTAAATACCTTTAAAGATTCCCCCCACCCCAATCTCCCACTTAGCCTTTTTTTCCTATTTTCCAGCTTGGTTTGGTGATTGATTTAACGAATACCACTCGATATTACTCAACATCAGATTTGAAGAAGGAGGGCATCAAGCATGTTAAGGTGGGAGTTGCTTTGTAATATGAGGTTGATCTCTCTAATTATTCCCACTTAACTTGACAGTTTCCTTATGTAAAAATTTCAATTGTTTGTTAGATTGCATGTGTTGGCAGGGATGCTGTTCCAAGCAATGCACAAGTCAATGAGTTTGTCTATGAGGTGTGAATTTTCAAGAATCTATTTATACTAGTAAATTTGGAATTGTATTTGCTCCTTATCTCAGGAGGATACAGGTGTGCTTTTGTGATAATTAACTTCTATGCTTTGCCTTATTACTAGATGAAATTATAGAATGCCAGTGCTTGTCCAAGACGGAATTTGGTGCTTGTTTCCTTTCAGGTTATGTGTGGTCAAAATGATATTTTCCTGCGCCAACTAGAGTTGCTTTTTATTTATGCTTTTACCTGAACGGTTTAAGTGAGGCCAATAATTCTAGGACTGTTTTTGTCCCCATCATAAAAGAATTAGGCAACATCAGATGTGTAAATTATTTAAGCATAAGTACAGTATTTTTTTCAGCCTAATAGACGGATTATTGACATGAGCCTTTTTATAAGCATCATCTCTGTCTTTGCCAGGTCTCTCAATTCCTTTCTCGTCAGAAACAAACCAAGAAATACATCCTTGTTCACTGTACACATGGCCATAATCGAACGGGATATATGATTGTCCACTATCTTATGCGTTCCACATCAATGTCCGTCACCCAGGTAGGGATAGCCGACTCTCTGATTACACTTTTTCCCCAGGAAAACTTAACTGAATTCTGCCTTTCCTGATTGTGTAGGCTATAAAAAAATTCGCAGATGCACGCCCTCCTGGAATATATAAGCCAGATTACATGGATGCATTATATACATATTATCATGAGAAGAAGCCTGAAACGGTTATTTGTCCCCCAACTCCCGAGTGGAAGAGATCCTCTGATCTTGACCTTAATGGTGAAGCGGCTCCCGATGAAGATGACGATGGAAATTTGGCAGCTCCAATTCTTGTAAGTTCTCCATATAGCCTTGTTTTTGTGCTTTGCTAGCATATCCATGTAAAGTCATTCTTTGAGTTTCATCCCTTGTATATTGATTTCTCTAGGACCAACATTGTATCTATATAATGCAGTCTATCCGACAAGGGCTTATGTGTTTTGGGGATCAATCTCCCACTAGGATGCATTCAATTGTACCTTTCTATTGTAGGATAACCATGAGACTGAGGCACGCATGACAAATGATGATGTCTTGGGAGATGACATACCAGGGGATCAGGTTGACGGATTCCGACATTTCTGCTACCAAACACTTAAATTGAATGCTGGGGTGAGGATTTCAGCAACTCCTCCTCAGATTTATTACCTTCTGAACTGGATTTTTTTAATGCGAAATGTATTAGTTGTAACTTCCAAAAGTGTGCAGACTGAACTTGATAATTTAGTCTTTTTTTTTTTGGGGGGGGGGGGGGGGGGGTGGACCAAACTTGATAGTTTAGTTGATGTCCTGCAAAATATAACATATTATTTCAATAGAATAAGAGCTTGAATTTGCTTCTGTATGATCATTTCTCCTTAGTTGTTTTGTTCCATTTTGACCATCAGACTGAACTATTTTACTTAATTTCAGTCAAGAGGAGCCAAGCAATTTCCAGGGTCACATCCAGTTTCTCTTAATAGGTACTTATGATATCCAGAATACGTATCAAATTTTCTGGATGTTACTTTTCATTCCACCACCTATTTCTATGTTAACAAGAGTCTAGCTTCTGCTGTTTCAATGGCGACAAAAATCTTCATCATGTGTGGGCTTTCCCTAGTATTTTACTATTAAAAAAAAAGGGGTTCTATCTGTCTATCCATGTGTGGTATTGAACCATTGATACTGATTTTTTTTTCTAGAATTTGGTCACCTAATTGATCCACTTCTATTGTTTTAATGTTAATTACTACAATGAATTTTGGTTCTTTATTGTGATGAGTATGTTCATGATTGAGGAACCTATATAATTCTGTTCACTATCGAGGAACAACAATAGATTAGAACTCATAGAGCTCAATCCCTTCTCAACTCATTACCAATGTGAGCTTAAACTTTCCTTCATAACTCCCAGAACCTCCTAGTCTCTTCACTTCATGTCTCATTTCGTAGGGAACCTCAAAGTGGCTTTATTCTACATATTTTGTTTAATGCATTCTTATGGCTTTGATGCAAAATGGGGAAGACATCCTTTAATTGACTGGGAAGTAAAATCTAGGCATTCCAACTTTGTTACAAATTAGAGTGTTTGATTTGAGATACAGTTCTATGAGAATGGCAGCTACAAGACTGTATGTGCTGCTGCTACCTCTTTATGTTTTATTTATCATCTTTATGAATAATAGTGGCTCTCACAGAATCTATCTTCTAAAGTCTGTATAAGCTGCTTCATCATCTCTGGTTTGTAAAATTGGTTTATTCCTTTCTTGCAGAGAAAATTTACAATTGCTAAGACAGCGGTATTATTATGCCACATGGAAAGCTGATGGGACACGATACATGATGCTAATTACTGTTGATGGTTGCTATCTGATAGATCGGAGTTTTAACTTCAGAAGGGTTCAGATGAGATTTCCTTGCAGAGCAAATGATGTATGAACTTATCTGTGCTTTTTATGCTCCTTTTTCTGAATATCTTCATATAGAAGATGTGCCAATTTGACACTTCTTTGGCTGTGAAGGGTTTAGGCGAAAGGATTCACCATTACACTTTACTTGATGGTGAGATGATTATCGACACCATGCCAGATTCACAGAAGCAGGAGAGAAGATACCTTATTTATGACCTGATGGCCATCAATCAAGTCTCTGTTGTAGAGGTTGAATTAAGTTTGTTTTACTCATTCTATACAACAGAATCATTTTAACTTGAAAACTCCTTCAGATGCTCCATATCATTATGTGTTTGATTGTGCAATGTTTTTTCACTTTGGTAACTGTTTGCAACTGATGCAGCGCCCTTTTCATGAACGATGGAAGATGATAGAGAAAGAAGTTATTGAACCTCGAAACTCTGAGCGACATAACATATATCAGAGCAGGAATCCTTACTACAGATATGACTTGGAACCCTTCAGGGTGAGAACTCAACCTGCTGAGCTGACTATAACAACATTCTATGTCTGGTACCTTATGTTTTTATATACTCCCAGGTTAGGAGAAAGGATTTCTGGCTGCTATCCACAGTGACCAAGGTGTTGAAGGAATTCATTCCAAGGCTTTCCCATGATGCTGATGGTCTCATCTTTCAGGTGGTTGAGGCTGAACAGCCTATTTTGGTTCTAGTTCATGCAAGAGATACAACACTTGATGTTATGGTTTAGGTTGTGTAATACTAGATTTCATGCTCTCTTTTCTACTTTTTACTTTTAGTTAAGCAAATATCTGGTATTTGTTGTTTTCTATAACTATTCATCTGGCAGGGCTGGGATGATCCCTATGTTCCTCGGACTCACGAGGGTCTTCTGAAGTGGAAATATCCTGAAATGAACTCGGTCGATTTTCTGTTTGAGGTTGTATTTCACCTTGTCATGACTTACACTATGTCTGTAGATCTATTGAGCAACATACTGAAATTTCTGCGTGATAAGGTTGATAAGGATGGGTACGAGAATTTGTTTCTCTACAAACGTGGAGAGAAGATGCTGCTCAAAGGAAACAGTGTCATGTTTGAAGGTCTATTTTTGTCTTGCATTCTGCCCATTCATTTTGTGTCTTTGGCTGATGATTATTCTCTTGGGATCGTAACAGAGTCTAATCACAGTAGGAGATGTTTGAGGAAATTGCATTTTATAATTGAAAAAAGAGCTTACCATTGCTATTGAGAAATGGACTTCATGGCTTTTCAGTATTTCTCCGACGCTTAATTTTCTCATGTCTGGATCATACAATTATAGTAAAACCCAGATATCATGTAAATGTAGAAACAGAGGATTGTTGGAAATATTTTCTTTCTCCTATAGCATGCCATGAACTGTTTAATGAGCTTGCATGGGTAGTGCTGGTTCTGGAAGTTTTGATGATACTCTTGGACTTTTAAGTTCTCATGCATGTGATTCTGATTTTAAGTTAAAAATGCAGCTGGCTTGGATCCCTCTACATACTCAGGAAAGATTATTGAGTGCTCCTGGGACTTTGATAGACAAGTATGGGTCTGTATGCGGATGAGGGTGGACAAAAATACTCCAAATGAGTTTAACACCTACCTAAAGGTCCATTCTATATGCATTCCCACCATTGTCACTTTAAGCAAAAATGTGTAGCTGTTTCCATGACCAAGTAGACCTCGTGTTAATCTGGTTTGATCTTTTACCAACTGCCTGATGAAGCACTGCTTATCTTCTTGGCACCAGGTCATGCGGAGCATAAAGGACAACATCACTGAGGATGTGTTGCTGGGTGAGATCAATGAGATCATTTGCCTCCCAATGTATGCCGATAGGATAAAGAATGAGATGAATTCAGCTCGGCGTCGGTAGAGACCTCGGCAATGATAGCTACATTCTTCGGACTTGGGTTCTATCATACAAGAGCCGAGATGTGATGCGATGCTGTGCCAAAAGACGAAGTAGATACGGTAGTAAGGCTAGAAGGGACTCTACCTTGAGGCTAGAACAACGGGGCATTCTCAGCACTCACAGCGGGTGACATTGAGGAAGGCTAGGCATCTCTCGGCTTTCTGTTAGCTCCTGTAAATGGTCCACCGATCATCGCTAGCGAGTCATCTGACCGAGTCAAGTAGAGGCCCGGATACTCAGTTCCGGCTGTGGGCTGAGATTAATCTTTGCATTTTCCCCCACTTTCCTTTTCCCCTCTTACAGCAGCTGTTTGAGCTAAAGAGAAGTTTCTAGGATTTGTAGGTTCACTCTGTATATTGTATCAGTATTAATTTTCTGCTTGTTTTTCTTTTTTTTTTTTTAAATATAATTCATATTCAGTGAATGTTAATTTCTTACGAAAGGTCTAGCCATTTTTCATAACCTAAAGTAGGGCCTGGACTGGGTTTCACCGTCTCCCCCTCTTGCTCTCTGCATCTCCGATCAGCCCGATGAGGTAGTCCCGATCTCGTGTTTTCCATTAGCAGTGGTGGGGCGAGGCATCCGTTCTATCTCGGAATCTCGCTGCTGCCGTCATCTGCCCTCTTCCCAACCAATTCTACTGGACTCCTGGACCAACAACCCTATTTGGGGCTTGCTCGGAGAGCTTACTGGTTGCACACGAGATATACTCAGGCGGGATTTCGCTTCGAGCGGGCTAAATCTCGACCTTCATATATATAATATAGCCCGTCTCTTCCGGTGTGTATGTGATAGTACACTTTTCGATGTGCCATTTCTCGTCTTGGAAGTATCCTCGTAAAAGCATGATTTACCAGGTTAAAATCAGACTCAACCGATCTCTAGGGTGTGTTTTAACAGACATTGGAGAACACCTCTGGGTGAACTCTGGGGAGAGATTGTTCAACGCGTTGCCGAACGTCTTCACCGAGTCAAATCAAGGGTACAGGGCAGGCTCCTCCGTCTAGTCTCGAGATACCGGGATTCTCCCTGAGTTTGCAGATTTATAATTATCTTAATTAAGATTTCTAGCAGGAAGAAGCAGTGACAGAAGGCAAAGAAACTGGGAGAGCTTTAGGTTGGATGCGTGAGAGGGGCTTGCGTCCTGATGTGCACCGAATTTGTTCGATGAAATGTCTTGAGTGAGTGAGGAGTCACTCCTGATGTTCTGTGCCGTAAAATTTTGTTAGTGTTTCTTTCCCCGCCCTGCCCTGCCCTACCCTGCCCCGGAAGTGGTGTCTTGAGAAAGTTAATAATGAGGTATTGGAGAGGTTCGTGGAATCTCCCATGTTGTATGCCTAGGTTGTAGCTTAAAATGTTTTGATTAGTGGGTCGCAGTAGCGTAGCATGGTTAATGGTTGTCTTGAGATCTGTGATAGAATGAAGAAGAACGAGAGGTGGCTTCGTTTGTTTAGAGTAGCTTGGTTCACGCACTGTGAGGCAGGAGTTGCGGAGGCAGCTGAAAGAGTTTGTGAAGAGGTGGATTGAGAGTAGGGTTCCTGCAGATACATCCGTGTACAATTCAGTGCTCAACATGTATTTTATGGATCAGGGAAATCGAGGAATGTTTCGAGCTGTGGAAGGTGACGGAGGAGGGTTGTTGCAACTCAGCCAGTTATGACATATTTATGGGATGTATACATGAACATAGTATTTGGATGGGGCAATTTTGGTATGTGAATTCTTGAAATCTGACGGTGTTGGTGCTGATTCAACAGCTGACATGGTGATAAATTCATTGGCTATGTGGGAATGGATACTGCACAGCTATGAGGAGATGCAGAATCTTGAGAGGAATGATTTGGATGCCTATGCTTAGACCTTTATTGACATAATATGCAAGCAGCCATCAGGGACAGCAATTATATCAATTCCACTGGTTATTTAGCTTCTACGAGGAAGTCCCAGTACATTCTCATCGTTTTCATGTATGTTGTGGTGTTTCTGATCAGATGAATAATTCGTGTCCTTATTTCAGCTTCTGTGCTTGTATGACATTGCTCCAAATCTGCTGTTCTGCTGCTCGGTTCAAGTATCGATGCATAGTTGCACAGTTTGAGAGGGGAACTTACTTCAGGTTAACTCTTGTCCCTCCAGCACTTTCTTCACCTTACCCTTTTGGTTCTCATAACCACTCGGTCACATAGTTGCCAAATTTTGTTTCCGTTAGTGAGTTTGGAGTTACAATTTTTTCTGCTTTCTTCAAACTCGTCATTATTTGTCGGTAAGTTCATGTGTTTTCTTCTGTTTAGTTATTTGTTATAAGATTCTGTTTCCTACTTGGTTTTCTGGAACTTCCTCTCAATCTTCATAGTGATTTGAGGCCCAAAAATGAATTTCCTTATGGTTACTACCGCTTGAAAAACCAACCTTGAATATTTAGGCCAACTGAAGTGCCAGTAAATTGTATGATCCCATGAACTCCGTGCCAGACTACTGCAAACTATTTAGAGATATGGCTTGGTTGGGCTTTTCATTCATCAGCTTGGTAATTTATTCTGAAAATGCATTTGGAATCAACAGCATCGAATGGGGTTGTCCAGTTATTAGCATCTTGTTAGTTGCAGCTATATTATCAAGACCAGAACCCAGTGATGCGATAGTGAGGTAGCTTGATGTATCAGACTCTCGGGGTAATGTTTCTCCTGGGTCTATTTTCTCATGCCACAAAAACAGCAACAGCTAAAAACATCCTCCCCAGCTTTTCCTTCAATCTGACTAGTAGAAAAGGGATGGATTCTCATCTCTCTGGTAGTTTCTAATGTTAGTCTCTTCATAGACAAGGTGCAGCTGTTGGATAAATCCATTATCCAGAATTGGCAGATTAATCGAACCCATTAGCCGATCTGTGATTGGTAAATGATGCTCTCAATTAATTCCACACTTTTTTTTCCCCACCTGAGATCTTTTAAGTGCCCATTGTGTATGCTTTTGGTAAACTCTACTGACTTGCTTTTTAACGTTCTTTTCAGCCTCAGCTTTTGAGGATTCCTTGTGGTCTGTGGTCTTGAGCTCTCCATATCTTCTGATAGAGAAGGGTAATGTAAAGTGCCGATTAAGAGCTGCCGAAGGATCTGGTTTCTTCTCGGTTTCTCTCCAGGCATACTTCTTTCTGATTCCGTCCAAATCTCCAGCGGCTACTCGGCTAACTCGGGCCAGACTGGCAAATGCTTCATCCAAACAATCAGGGGAAAGAGAATTCCCTCAGCTTCATGTTTATCTCCCCCTTGTGACGGTGCTGTTCTCATCTCAACAGATACATCAACGTAATAGAAAGTCCAACACCCGTCCAATCAGCAAAATCCAAACATGAAATACTGAATCAGGAGGTAAGGTGTTTGTATAATTTGATAGTTTGTCTGCTAAAAACTGTGATTGACAAGCTTAATCGGTCACCCTTCAAGATTGATGTGTGCTTACAGTTATCCTGCCTTGAGGTGGGGCGGGTGACCCACAACCGGGTTCCTTGAAAACNAGAGATCCTGCCTTGAGGTGGGGCGCGGGTGACCCACAACCGGGTTCCTTGAAAACATACGTCGACAGTGATGTGGTGGCGAAATCAAATCGCTCTGTTGAAAGGGTAAATTTACGTTGGAATGGATATTATTTTTGGATTTATTCCGATTATTGTGTAAGCCGAAACCAACCATTAATCTAAATTCAAAGTCTTGATTGATGCACAGTTTTTCGGCCGAGTAATCAGTCCGATTGAAATGACCCTGAAAACAATTTCTCAACCATAGCTATGTATCCGTTTTCGATTCAAATTCTTGGATGGTTACGTTTATGAACATGACTGCATCGTTGGCTCTCATAATTCTTATCATTCTTCCCCCTCCCCCGGGTCACAAAAAGGTCGGCATGCTTGCAACGGGTTAGAAGAAGTAAGGGTGAATAATTAATTAGGTGGGTACAGTGAATCTTACTTATAATAAATCGAATCTATTATCCTCTTGGTCTTGGTCTAACAATGATATCAACTGCATTGAGCAATCTCCCCGAAATCTGCCGAAGTAAGCAAGTTGTCGCAGTTGGGTTGGTGTAATAGAGGCCAAAAATACCGGGAAAAAGCTTTAAAATCTCGATAAAGAATTCAACTAAGATGCCAACCCAAGCACTTTGACGAGGAGTAGGAACCATACACTTGACTTACTCACCAGTTCGTCGCCGTTGGGTTAGCGAATATAACCGGGGAGATCCGAGTTTACGTTATAACCGTTGGAAGAAGTCCCAGGAACCGAGACGGGCCGGTTCTGGTCGGTGAGGTTTCTCTTTCCCAGTTTAACGCCGTTCCTTTCAGTGATCGCAGAGGCCGGCCGACGATCGAGTGGCCCGCGAAACTGCAGGACCTCGACGAGTCGGTGCTCTCGTAGGTTCGAAGGAACTCTGTTTATATTATTATTAAATCAAGTCTTTTTGATATTTGGATGCTCCTACCTAATCCCCTTTAGGGCCATGTGATGACAAGATGGATTAATTAACTAAGTATCGACCGACCGATCGATGTATACTCTTGATCTCTGGGGCCAGCTGAGCTGAGCTGGGCTTACCTATCCCATAGCGCTTGATGATCGATGCTGTCCACATCGGGCGCTGTAAGACTAAGTCGTCGATTCGGGTGAGAGGAGGACCGGTACATATAGAGTCACACGAGCATTGCGAACCACGGAATGGACAAATCAGAATCGAGATGAGAGAGGCTCTCCGAGCTCTCGCCTTTCGGTTTTGTTGACAGTGGTTGGGTGGGTGGGTGAGCCTTACTTGATATGGGCGCTACCGAGCCGAGCTCGAACAGAAAGCATCCGATAATCGCGTTAAACTTGTGTTAAAAAGGGACAATACTTTTTTTTTTTCCTAGAAGGATGCTTGCTATAGGAGTTTGTTTGGTCTGATGGAAATTCGACTTAGACGCAGGACTCCGAGGACTGAAACACAAGCCTGTCGCTCACATGTCCACCCAGATGACCAAATGGCACCATTTTCACGTGAAATTTTCTTTGATATCGGTGGTATCCAACGTCATAACAACCGATTAATCTATCATATGATATATTATACACAACCTAAGGCCCGCTATTAGTCCCCGGATACGAATCTTTGATAATTTTAAATTATAAGCATAATATATTACATATTATCAACCTAACAGTGCGTTTATACGTGAATCCATTTCCCACATGATAAGATATCCAGGGAAGTGAACCATTTAGGAGAAGAACAGCCGCTCGCTTATATCTTTGCCGGCCTTTTTTGCTTGTATTGAGTCTAAATGTCTAGTAAGTAGTAATTTAAATTCGAATTAGATCAACTTAATAAAAAAATAATTTTATCGAGTTTCAAGTATAAATTTCCTTCATTAATGAGACTCAAACTCAATATATGGATTAAAAGAAAAATGGGTTCACATTGGTTGTTTGTCTCCATGTTAAATTTAATTATTTTCATTTTTTGCCATCCTAAGCTCTTTTGTTGGGACTAACGTTGGTTTCCAAGATTAATTTATGAGCATCTTCAGCAGCCCACCGAACCACGCAAAAACGACGTCGCAGCGGTCCCTCGGCTGCCCCACCCTATAAAAGTGCACATGATTGCAGTCGGGGGGGAAGACAAAAAGGCAGGAGACGAACGAGAGCCTCATCCGAAGAGAGAAGAAGCTCGAGAGCGACACACCGATGGAGAGACGTTCTTGCCCGGCCGGCGCTTTAGCCTTGTCGCTGTTGGTCGCCTGCATTAGCTTCCCGTCGGCGGTCGAGTGCCTGGTTCGACATTACAAGTTCAACGTAAGCACGATAATTAATTAACCAGAGAACGTTTTTAAATTCATGATCAAACGTGGCTTGTTGTTTGTCCAGGTTGGTGCACTGTTACTGTCACCATTTTTATGTTATCTAGTCGGAAATTTTCAAGTCTCTCGACGCATGCACATGGAAATATGATATATATATGTATGTATATGCTTTTCGTGCAATATGAAACCCTAGGAACTCTCATCTACTGAGCTCTGGTCGGAAGATGATTCCATGAACCTACTCTGACTGGCGGGCATCGTCCCTGCAACAATTCTTGATTCAACTATTTGTGGCCATGCATGCATATTGAAAGCATTCCTCTAGCTACACAAATCCCACGTTAGAAAGTTATCATCGAGATTGATGATACTATATTTTCTTGTACGGGCTCATACTCCGTCACACAAAGTAATCTCGAGATCGAATCTCAGACTACTAGGAGCAACATTAGTGTACTGAATCTAGTTTTGATGCGATATTTTGTCTTTTATTCATATGTAGCTGGGCATTTGCTAGCTCGTTAACTTCTTCCCTTGTCTTCTCTCTTTGTTGGAGCTGTCACAATTTGGTATGACATGAAATTACGGGTTTGGTATGGCACGAAAAAAATCATGCTTGGATCGGGATTTTTAGGTCGCTTGAGAGCATGGCTCAAAAAAATTGTGCCAGTCACAAATAAAAAGAAAAATAAAAAATTACTTAATTACGTGTAAATAATTATATTTTAATAGTTCTTAATATTTTATTTATATTAATATATAAAATTTAGATTGTTCGATGAATTATATCATAAAATTTGTATTTTTAAAATATAAATTTATTTAAATATATTTAAAAAATGATTATTTGAGTAATTGATGTGGAGCATCGCAATCCAGAGCCTAAAGAAATGGTGCCCGGGCTGGGATTTTCAGGTTTCCGAGAAGGTGGGTCGTGCCACCGTGTTGAAACGGCCCAAATTTGCTTGGTCAACCCGAAGTGATAGGTCTACTCTGTATTAAAAAATTCCATTCGGAGAACATGAAAAGGACAGATTCGGCCCGTGTAGTTTTGCTTTGTTCATAAGACAGAAAGGCAAGCGGTTGGTCCAATTGATTCAAATAATCGATTGTTTGAGTCTAATGTTCTACATACATTCATTCATACATATATGTATATATATGCATATGATTTTTTTTATTGTTTCTAGAATTAAAATACTTGTACATATTTTTTTTAACCTTTATGTACTATCTTAATTAAATCGTGAATAAAGAAAATTCTTTATTTTAAAAATTACATTCAATGATGTGCTTATCCAGCTTGAATTAGTCACTAAGTATTACCGAATTTGTCGATAGGAGATAGAACGAAGAAAATTATTGAGAAAATGGAAGGCGCAGTTGACTTTTCCCAACTAATTTTGAGCCGGCACAAAATTACAACTATATGTACATACATATATTTAATCTTTTTTGTTAATTTTCTTAGGTAATTAAGTTCAGCAATTAATTATCGACAGAAATTTTTTTTTCAGTAATTCTTAATTCTTATGTATTGATGAGGAAGGGAAAAAAAAATGGAACATTGATTCTGGAGAATCCTCATAAGAATCGGGCGAATGCAGGTGGTGATGAAGAACACGACCAGGCTGTGCTGGAGCAAGCCCATCGTCACCGTCAACGGCAAGTTCCCCGGGCCGACGCTGTACGCCCGGGAGGACGACAACGTGGTCGTGAAGGTCGTCAACCACGTCCGGTATAACGTTTCCATTCACTGGTGAGACCCGACCCGACCCGACTCGACTCGGCATATATATAATCGATCATCCACCAGCATCCTCTTTAAGACCTGGGAATGAGTTAAGTCGGCTTGATTTCAATGAGAGGTTTGGTGTCTCTGCTTGGAACAGGCACGGTGTTCGACAGCTCCGAACCGGATGGGCCGACGGACCGGCTTACATCACGCAGTGCCCGATCCAGACTGGCCAGTCTTACCTGTACAACTTCACCGTCACCGGCCAGAGAGGCACTCTCTTCTGGCACGCTCACATCTTGTGGCTGAGGTCAACTGTCCATGGAGCCATCGTCATCTTGCCCAAGCTCGGGGTCCCTTATCCCTTCCCTCAACCCGACAAGGAACTCGTTGTCGTACTAGGTAGAGATCTTCGCCATTTCTTTCCGCCGCTGAAACCCAGAGACTGGCAATCGGTTCGGTATCTAACAACATCAGTATCGGAGGACCAAGACCGAACTCTTGAGTTGAGCCTTTGAACGTGGAGAGTCGGTTCCTAATACCATCGATCCTTCTCCTAATCTGACAGTTTGACCTTTTGGATGTGCAGCTGAGTGGTGGAAGTCGGACACCGAAGCGGTGATCAATGAAGCTATTAACTCGGGATTGGCCCCGAACGTGTCGGACGCCCACACGATAAACGGCTATCCCGGCCCGGTTTCTAGCTGCCCTTCACCAGGTACTGCAATAACTGCATCGGAACGAACGGCTTCTCGACTTAATTTTCAGTTAAAGAGAAGGGCACCGAACCGACGGGGAATGGTATTACTCGTTCGTGAATTCGTTGGCAGGCCAAACGCTGGCGGTCGAGGGCGGGAGGACTTACCTGCTGCGGATAATCAACGCTGCGCTTAATGAGGACCTCTTCTTCAAGATCGCCGGGCACACCTTGAAGATCGTCGAAGTCGATGCCAACTACGTGAAGCCCTTCGAGACTCACACAATTGTGATCGCCCCAGGCCAGACCACCAACGCCTTGATCACCACTGACCGAGCCACTGGCAAGTACCTGATCACCGCTTCCCCCTTCATGGACACTCCGATGGTGACTGTAGACAACGTGACAGCAACCGCGATGCTGCACTACTCGGGGACCCTCGCCGGTACACCAATGACCCTCACGGTGCCACCGCCTCGGAACTCCACCACTGCGGCTGACCAGTTCACAAACTCCCTCCGAAGCCTCAACTCAGAGAAGTACCCCGCCAAGGTCCCGCAGACTGTTGACCATAGCCTTCTGTTCACGGTCGGGCTAGGGATCAACCCCTGCCCGACTTGCAAGGCCGGGAATGGGAGCCGGGTGGTCGCCGATATCAACAACATCACTTTCATGATGCCTACCACCGCGATCCTCCAGGCGCATTACTTCAACATCAGCGGCGTCTTCACGGACGATTTCCCCGGTAAACCGCCGGCGGTCTTCGACTACACGGGAGCCCCACCGGCGAACTTTGCAACCATGAACGCGACAAAGGTCTACAGGCTGCCCTACAATGCCACGGNGGTCGGGCTAGGGATCAACCCCTGCCCGACTTGCAAGGCCGGGAATGGGAGCCGGGTGGTCGCCGATATCAACAACATCACTTTCATGATGCCTACCACCGCGATCCTCCAGGCGCATTACTTCAACATCAGCGGCGTCTTCACGGACGATTTCCCCGGTAAACCGCCGGCGGTCTTCGACTACACGGGAGCCCCACCGGCGAACTTTGCAACCATGAACGCGACAAAGGTCTACAGGCTGCCCTACAATGCCACGGTTCAGCTGGTACTGCAAGACACTGGGATAATCGCCCCGGAGAACCACCCGATTCATCTGCACGGGTTCAACTTCTTCATTGTCGGCAGGGGATTAGGAAATTACAACGCGTCGACCGACCCCAAGAGCTTCAACCTCGTCGACCCCGTCGAGAGGAACACCGTGGGAGTCCCCTCGGGTGGATGGGCGGCCGTCAGATTCAGAGCAGATAATCCAGGTTAAAGCGAAAACAAAACACACACGCAAACGCTTTTTTTTAAAGAAAAAAAAAACAAAATCACTATTCTTTCTTCTTTTAATTTTGTTCCAAGTTGCTGTTCTAATTCTAATATATATTGCAGGGGTATGGTTCATGCATTGCCATTTGGAAGTTCACACAACGTGGGGATTGAAGATGGCATTCCTGGTGGACAATGGGAAAGGCCCGAATGAGTCGCTTCTTCCACCTCCGAGTGATCTCCCGAAATGCTGATCCGATTTAATCATGTCTAAAATTACGCGAAACCGGGGGACACCCTTCGAGTCCAAGTAGAGTTTGGAGGGGAGAAGAGGGCCAAAGATGATTTGAGGGAAGTGTGCAGTGGTAATAAGCAAGCAAAAAGGGTCTAATTGAATCGTTGCTTGAGTGACAGTAAAGTCATTTGCTCAAGCTGTGTCCGAATAAATGAAGAGGGTTTTGCCTTCTTTAGGTTTTCTGATATTGTACTCCTTACATTTTCCATAAAATATACACAACAGAGAAGTTGAATTCCCTTCCACTTACTTATCCGCGAAAGCATCGGTCAAGGTAATTTAGAGTTTTAAGTACGAGTCATGTGAGCGGACTTAATTCACGATTGGAAAGACTTTTGCCCAGTCAGGGTGGTGTAGAGCGGAGGATTCGCTGGTAGAGAGACGCCTGCAGCCGGCGGCCGGCTGTTGGTACTGAAAGTCTGAAACAAATTCATCCGCCATGGGGGTGGGGTTCTTCTTGGGCCTCTATTGGTTTTCAGTACGAGCCCAGAGAATAAGGCTCTTTATTAAAGTAAAAATTTAGAATTGATCGCAAAAAATCCCGATTGGAACCCAAACCAAACCCATTTCGATGATTATTTCAACCCTAACGCACATTTGATACTTAGTTATACCAAGTCGAAATAGCGCGTGCGGGACACCAAGAATTCCCGTCAAAACATGGAACTCTCCTGTAACAGGCACAGTATGCAGTCCGGCTCCTGGTGCACGATTCTTCCCAGCAACTGTTTCAGTACATTCTGACCGATCGGTTTCATTTAACGGTATA
>CXYZ01076167.1:1487685-1525503 GCA_900006705.1 Sonneratia caseolaris | reverse complement strand
TTTTTATAGGAATCGGATCGGGTGAGTGGCCGGTTCCCAGTCGAACCGGCCGGTCCGGACCATTTTTTAAAACTACGGTAATTTCTCTTTTTATAGAAAAGGAAAATCATTTACCATAGAAAAAATAAAAAATAATAATACTCCGTTTAAGCAGTAATCGGAAGAATTAGTGCTGTCGGGAAATTAGCTAGCTCGAGCTTGTCGTAGGTGTCAAAATTAAGTGCTTCTACGTGCATAGATCGATCACGTGTGTGTATCTTTACATCACAAATAGAATCCGTCCGGTCCGAGCGGTTGGTGGGAGTCAAAGTTGTAACGTCTAAGGGACGGGGACGTGATGTTGGTGGGGGTTCGAAGTCCATCCAACTGATCATTACTTCTCCCACTAAACCCACCCAATAAAAGCTTTAATAAAGAAGATATCTCTTCTTCTTCTCCTCCTCCTCCTTCTTGTTCTTCTTCTTCGGTTCAAATTGACTACAAATTTCCAGACGCACCCTTTAGTTTATTGGTTCGCACCACCACATCACACGTACGCTCACTATAATAGTAAAAAAAAATGTTTCGCCCATAAAGCAGACCCAATAAAGCCAAAAAGAAAATGAAATTCAGTACATTATCGATATGCAATTAAGTATTTATTAAGTTCGGTTCGTATAAATAGAATTAATTATATCTCTAAGGAGAATATGAAGAAATTAATATTTTTTTTAAAATTTTTTGCTGTTGATTTATTTTTGGATATGTACGAGGAAGTGGCGAGAATTTGTAAGTGGAAGCGTACGTGTACTAAGCAAAGACACCCCTCACCGAGCCGACAAAACCCCGTTTGGACGGGGCACGATGGGGCTGCGGTGTAAGGAATCTGAGCAACATCTGTGCCATTTTACATGGATTCCTCCCCTTCCCCCGGCCGGAAACCACGGTGGCTCCACCACCCACCACCTCTGCCGCCGCCATCACCACCACCACCACTGCTGTCACCTTCCTGTCCTCGGGCGCCACCATCACTACATGTTGTTGGGTGGCTGTTGGGGCCTCCGGAATATTCGACCGAGCATTTCTACTCTTCGTAGTTTTGTCACTCAATGACCGGTCAAGTATTAGCAAGCGATGACGATAGATCGTAATTGAGTCATCAAAGGAGATCCAATACTCATGATAGTGATAAGTTTAGGGCTGTTAAAATTACTATTATAATTAGAGAAAAGAGTTCTTAGACAGTGCCGCTATGCCACCTTTCTCTAGTTTTAGCAATGCGCCCCCGAGCCATATTGTCCCAAGTGAGACGGACTCTGCAGTATCTCTTGACTCTGCATGCAAACTTTAGGGACTAAATTGAAGATAATGGGGACCGGAGGGACTGAATGTGGGGTCCGATGCGGATAATGGGCTGGTCCAATCCGATGGGACTAGGAGGGCCCATATCCTTAAGCCGGCGTGGAGAGTGAGGCTTCGATTGGTTTAATTACGCGCGTGTCGGGCTTTTGAAGCGTGCGAGTGGCTCATCATTACCCGCTCGGCTCGGCTCTCACCAATCCAAGTTTGGATCGAACCGGCGGCCTCACTTAGAAATACAACTCTCTCAACTACCATTTTCTCATTTTTGAAAGTCCAAGGGAAAATCAAGAAACCATCTCGATCGACTTATTCATGATACGAGATGCGGTGATGTTGGAGGTGTCAAGCTTAACGGACTGTTACTAGTTGACAGCGGGTCCCACCACAGTTCATTTTTTTCAATAGGTTCGTCGAGTTATGGGTCCCGATTAGAAATTGGGTCCCATCAATCGGCGGGGTTCACCTGCAACGCGTGATGTGTTGTGTACCGTTCTCAATGTACCATACCATGAGAGAAGAAACTGTGAATTCCCCGAAATTCATATGCTCAAGTGTCAAAATTCTTCTGAGATCGACACAAATTCGACGGAGAGGCCGCGGGCCACCGCCCCGTCGAATGCACACCGGGAAATTTGAAGGGGCTGCCCTGAAACAGAGCACTTGGTCTGTGGCGGCACACACAATCATGGAGGAGACCCCATTAATAATTTCCCCGAAGCTCTATCTTCTCCAACGACTGTTCTTCTTTTTTTAATAAAAAGAAAATTTTCCTTTCTCATATTCTCCGCCATTGAAGCATCTTTTTGTGCTGCAGAGGTTTATAAAAGCGAAGTTTGGGATCAGTCCTTACCGATTAGGCCTGCGTCTCGTCTCATCCCTTCACATCTCTCTTTAGATTCTCCCTTCCTTCTCCCTCTCTCTGTCTCTGTCTCTGTCTCTCTCTCCCTCTCCCTCTCTCTCTCGCCAAAAAGGAATCGCTGCAGGGAAGTGGCTTTCAATACGCACAGAGAACACAGCGGTAGGGGGGAACAGGGGAATTTGGGCTCTCGTCTCTTTCATACTCTCCTTTCTCCCACAAACACACTCGCTTTAATGCACTCCCATCATCACGTACACACTCACGGCACTGCCTCTCTCAGTAATAAATAAAGGGATCCATCGACAGAGTGGAAGAATAATTTCAGTTTCCAGCTCACTATCAACTCGAAATACCTTGAAACTTTAGCTCAACATCTCAAAGGGTCTCTTCTCTCCACTCACGAAACCGAGACCGTCGAAATCTAACCGAACCCGGAACTTGTTTCTGCAAGAGGAGGACTTATCTATTGAGGTAACAGAATCAGATTCTTCTCTGCTTATCATTTTCTTTTGGCGCGGGGAGTGTTGTCGGGCGGGGATCTTATTTGTGTTGTTTGGATCTGTTTGTCTCATGTGGGTCTTTCGTTTTCCATGAAATGTGGAGTTTCAGATTTGGATCTGTTGGGAGGAGGAAGGGAAAATGGTGCCAGAGAAGCAAGCTGAGGAAGCAATAGTTGTGTCCTCCGCAAATTATGGGGAGGCAGAGCATGAAGGAGGGAAGCGAGAAGGAGCACAGGAGGAAGAAGACAACCACTCCATTTTCAGCGTCAAGAGCATCCTCTGGCACGGAGGCTCCTCCTGGGACGCCTGGTTCAGTTGCGCCTCCAATCAAGTAAGTTTGACCCACTATACTTCATAATACCAAAGTTTTTTTCTTAAAAAAAAAATTCTATGATTAGAATGTTGTTTTACCATGCTATTCGAGATATGTCTGTAGTGTTATCTGCACAGTGGAGAATGCAATTATAGATCAAAACAAGTACATTTGAAATCTTTGATGATGGGGTTCGCACGTTTGTACGAGAATATAAGACAGAGCATGACAGGCTTTGTGCTACATCTTCACATTTGGACCATATCCATCGTACTGAATAATTTTACTTATGCTGGCTAAGTGTAACCGGGGGGTGGGGGGCAATTAGCCGTGCAATTTATCGACCGCAAACTAATTGTTGCTTGTTCGTGACTGGTGGCAGGTAGCGCAAGTGCTGTTGACACTGCCATACTCATTCTCCCAGCTGGGGATGCTTTCAGGCATCCTTTTTCAAGTATTCTACGGGCTGTTGGGGAGCTGGACTGCCTATCTCATCAGCGTCCTCTACATCGAGTACCGAACCCGCAAGGAGAAGGAGAACGTCAGCTTCAAGAACCACGTCATTCAGGTCGTCGAAGGATCCTTCTTTACTACCGTCCCCCTGTAAATTCTCACGGGACTTGCTCATTCTCATCCGTGGATCCCTCACCTTGATTTCGATGATCACCTTTGATCTGCTGTACAGTGGTTCGAAGTGCTGGACGGGTTGCTGGGCCCTTACTGGAAGGCCATAGGGCTCGCTTTCAACTGCACGTTTCTGCTCTTCGGGTCAGTGATTCAGCTCATTGCCTGTGCAAGGTGAGTGCTTGATTGTTTTTGCCTTTGCACTAAATAATTGCGAGACCCGAACTGGGACACCGAACTGCTAGATTGCGATGAATCTGAAACCCCAGGCTTCTCTTTTCGTTCCTGCGACAGCAACATATACTACATAAACGACCGGCTCGACAAGAGAACATGGACGTACATATTCGGGGCATGCTGTGCGACCACTGTCTTCATACCTTCCTTCCACAACTACCGGATCTGGTCATTCTTGGGGCTCGGGATGACCACTTACACTGCTTGGTACCTGACCATCGCCGCCTTCGTCCACGGCCAGGTATCAATTCCATTCCCGACCATATCAGTATCAATTTATCAGCTCAGTTTTTTCGGGAAAAAAAATCGACCCATGGTAATACACCCGATCTATGCCCTTTCTGAGCGCTTGCTTTCACTTGTTACTTCATTGAGTGGGACTGTAATTTCACAGGTAGAAGGGGTGACCCATACAGGGCCGAAGAAGCTGGTGCTCTACTTCACTGGAGCCACAAACATTCTCTACACTTTCGGGGGCCATGCTGTCACTGTGTACATTTCCGATCTGCTCCTCTCTCACTGGATTGATTTTTTTTAATAAAAAATTGTATCGCATACTTCGAATCCATATTAACTGCCCCATTATATAGCTTCTGATCATTGTCTGTCTTCCTTGAATTTCTACTGGCAGCTTTTGCCGGCAATAGAAACCGGCGAGACAAAATCATGAACTGACAAATACTGTTTATTGACTAAAGAACGGCCGATACTTTTGACTGTAACGAAGAGCAGCAGCTTGAGATGTACTTCTTTGCAGTAGAATAGAATATGTATTAACCTCAACATGCTTTCTGCAATCCCAATGTCTCCTATCGGACTTGACACATTCAAATACAATGGAGTCTGACAGGCATATTATTCCCATGTAGTTAAATGTGCGTATTACAATGGTACAGGGAAATCATGCACGCAATGTGGAAACCCCAGAAATTCAAGTACATATACCTTCTGGCCACATTGTATGTCTTCACCCTGACGATTCCTTCCGCCGCTGCCGTCTACTGGGCTTTTGGCGATCAGCTCCTGAATCACTCCAACGCCTTCTCCCTCCTCCCCAAGTCTGGCTTTCGTGATGCTGCTGTTATCTTGATGCTCATTCATCAGGTATATTGTACGCAAGATCGAACTCCCTTGTGTATCCAACCGGCCAGAGAAAAGAGTCAACCTTTTGGGAAACCACTCCTGATCGTGATTCGTATGTGTTACATGGTGCAGTTCATTACGTTTGGATTTGCTTGCACGCCGTTATACTTTGTGTGGGAGAAGGTGATCGGAATGCACGACACCAAGAGCATATGCCTGAGGGCGCTGGCGAGGCTGCCTGTGGTGGTGCCGATATGGTTTCTAGCCATCATCTTCCCTTTCTTTGGGCCCATCAACTCGGCCGTCGGAGCTCTCTTGGTCAGCTTCACCGTCTACATCATACCTTCCTTGGCTCACATGCTTACCTACCGGACTGCCTCGGCTCGCCAGGTGAACTAGCAACCATTTTACAACATTAACGGTCCACATATCACTCAGTCCATCGACTGACACAATTATGATCTCTCTTGAATCGTACGTAAATTGCAGAATGCAGCGGAGAAGCCACCGTTTTTCCTACCAAGCTGGACGGGCATGTATGTGTTCAACGCCTTCGTGGTGGGGTGGGTCCTAGTCGTGGGGTTCGGGTTCGGCGGATGGGCCAGCATGAGCAACTTCGTCCAGCAAGTAGACAACTTTGGGCTCTTCGCCAAGTGCTATCAATGCAAGCCCCCGACACCACCATTGCCACCGGCGGCTCACCATCAGTGAGCACACGACCGACCTGGGTGGTCTGGTCAGGTCCGGTCCCCACTCTCTCTCGAGGCAGCAAATGCTTCCCTTTGCAAATTACGTGCGATATTTGCTGGAGAGTCTTCTTCTTCCTGTTTTTTCTGGTTCATTTTTATTTTTGAAAAATTGTTGACCGTATAGACTATAGTGTGCTGAATGATGAAGATTCCTTTCCTTCACTTTTTATTAAATAGCATATAATTTAGTTGGGTGAGTACATATACGTTTTTTTTGTTTACTAATACTTTATTATTGACATAGAAATCAAACGCAACAAATTGATTGATATGGAAGAAATTAAGATATTCTTAAATTTGATTATTATCAGCGGACTTAACCCCTTTATTTCTCCTTTTCCAGCAGTCGATCCATGAGCTTTTTCGATAATAATTTTTTTTTAAGAAAATAGAACTCATTCTTTTGACCAGATAACTATGGTAGGATAAAAGTGAGACATTTTGCATAACATAAGCACCAAAAAAAACTAAAATGTAATTTAGGACTTTAAAAAAAATAAGAAGAAGATTGAGCCTGGAAAGTGAACTTTTTTGCCCCTCGTGTTATGATACAAAATCATCAGTATCCACAGCAATCTTCGTAAAGTATGGCCTCTAAGATTATTAGTGTGACGTGGCAGCATCTGAGTGACTGCATGTGGGCATGCCTTTCTTGCTGACCCTCAAGATTCTCTCCAGACCGATCACATGGTGCTCAAGCACTCCTGTCTTCTTGCCAATTAAAAAGAAGACAACTTAGATTACGGGGAAAAAAGGTTGACTGATGGCAATTTTTATCGCATCCCAGAAGAGAAAACTGAAGGATAAGCACCGAAGTGATTCCTTCGAGGAACCTACTGACATATCAGGAGTGCTGATCGTTTGGAGATAACATCGATCCAGTGGAGTAAGCGATCTATGAAACTGAAAATGTATCGATCGTCTTTGGCTGATGCGGCAGCTGCCTAAGTAGAAATTCCAATCCAAGAAGCTCAAGATGAGCCGATCGTGGTGGAGACGAGGTCTTGGTTGCACAGTGAGTCCCAAAGCATGCCTTGGGTAGTTGTCATCCGTGTAGTGAGATCTGTAGCTGCAAGATCTGAATTTTTCTGCCTGTACTTTTCGAAATCGTGAATCGTGGATCAACTTAATTAGTGTTTTCCAAACTTTTCACAGATCTCATATTTCACATGCCGGTTTCTGGTGACGTATGGGAAGTTTCCACATAGGCGAGAAGGGAACGGGTGAGATCACAAAAGAATGATTACAGCTCTCGATCTCACTGATCTGCCACCGCCGTCAGCTCAGAAACTATCTGACTGTCCGAAATAGTGTCGATGAAAGAACTGCAACCTTCAGTATTCGAAGAGTACAACTCCAGGACAAGATCTAGCAGCACCGATACATGAACAAACCTCCGAACAGAGCTCGAGTCTAATCGAATTGCACAATGAGTAATTCCGAGAGAAGTTCACTAACACTTGAAACTTCTGTCGACTGTCCTCTACCTCGAAGCATATATGCCTTCCCTAGCACAAGAATCCTATCAATTTTCCTTCTAATTTTACCCTTATTAGGTCCTGATTTCTCTAAGGATTCTATATTATGGATGGCCATTTTTTCCTGGTGAATGAAGTATCTGAATCGCGTACAATGCCGAGTCATAGGTATACAATTCTCTTACTATCGAGTCTAGCACTTCCCCTTATCATCGCGACCATCCAACAATTGGCCTCCGGAATAATTTGAGACATGGAGCTAATTGACTTCCTGGCTGTGAAATTTCGAGGACAATCATGGAGACTGTCCCAAGGATCAAAATGACACCCTTTTTTCTTAATGCTTACACTTGGATCAAAACCATGTGACTTAAATTAAAGCTCGTAGATGAACTGCTCATAATTCCCTTCATACTTCTACAATCACGGCAGCTTCAATCTTAAAGTCATGCTGGACTTGAATTGCCCAACAGACAGACAGTCGGCTCCGATCGCTCAGATCGGCACTTTGATGTGTGCCCCATTGATGATCCAAGAGCTCGGAGATAAGTAACTCTTTAACGTCAGTACAGGAGAATTTCCCACCTTCACATATTCGGGTCTCACCTGAACGTCACGAACTACTGCTGATCCTGATCCCCTATCTTTTCTCCGATCTCTTCACGTGGTTAAAATTCTTTTAGAACATAATTAAGTAATCCACCGGCAGAGTTTGACCAATAGACAAGGCACATTAATCTACTTCAAGTGTGAGCACTCTCAGATATCTTTACAAGGCGTAGCTCCGACATCCATAAAACATTTCCAGTCTCTTCCTCAATATCGACTTAGTTTAGGAGCTGAACGTGTCGATGATGGTGGTGTGGAGTGGGTCACTCAAGTGGGTGGCCCAGTTGTTGAGCGGGCCCTTCCCCGTGACGGCTGCCTGGACCGCGAACCCGAGGAAGGCCACCATGGCGAGCCGGGCGTGCTTGATCTCAGCCAGCTGGAGGGTGGCCTTCTTCTCCGGGTCGGATGCCAGGCCCAGCGGGTCGAAGAACTTTCCTCCGGGGTACAGCCTCTTCTCGGGGTCGAGCTCAGCGTTCCTCTGGAACTCGATGTACCCGATCACCAACACCTCTATCCATATCAGTGTCGTGATAGAGAACGGGAGTGGCTGCCCGAGATACGACGATCCTTCGACGAGCTCCACCTGACGTAAGTATGATCCATGCTTTAATTACGAGGCTACACGAAATCTTGATTATTAAGTGAAGTTTAATACGACGACCACACTAGCCAAAAGTTTAATAGTTAGACACCAACCTTGCCAGCGTCCTGCCAGGTGACGCCGGTGAGCCACTCCACGGTGAGGGCGCCGAGAGTGGCGAGCATGGCCCAGCGGCCATGGATGAGCTCGCACTCCCGGAACCGCTGCAGACCGAACACCTCGGTGTAGGGCTGGAACGGGGTGGACTTCACCTCGCCGCTCTCGAACCGGGTCCCGATGATATCCCCGGCCGAGTTCTTCGCCAGATTCTGGTCCAGCGAGTCCAGCTCGAACTGCAGGTACTCCGCGGGCTTCCCGAGACCGAACGGATCAAAACCGTAGTCTCCGACAAGGCTCCCATCGAGCCACTCGGGCGCTTTCGCCCCCGGGTACCACAGAGGCCTGTCAGACCCCCCGACCGGCTTCCCCGGCTTCTTCACTGCCTTCTTGGTCCCGAACCCGAACCGGGCCTGCACCCGCCCTATCCCGGCACTGGCAGCCGGAAGGCGAGTTCCGATGAACGACGAGGCGGCGGCTGTCGTCATGGCGGCCATTCTTGCAAACACAGGGGGCGGTTCCTTCCACGGCGGAGGGGAAATGCGATGGGAGTGCGAGCTGGAGTAGGCGATCGTAGGTCTCTTTATGGGGGATGTCTTATTGTCGAGAGAGGGGATAATCCGAGGAGGAGGCTGTGGACCGTCGGATGAGCAGGGGAGTATCCATCTGACGGATGACGGTGCTACGGTCTTATCTTTCCTTATCTGCTAGCGGGGCCCAGCTCCTCCGGATTCTTCAAGTGGCCAAGTTAGATGAGAAGTGGAGATTTTCGTGGCTGAGCTGGCGGAAAATCCTGTGAGCCCTTTCTCCACGTGGCTCTTATCTTCTTCCGGCTGTACGAAGCTGTAATAACATTCAGTACAGCGTGTCTTGAGAAGACTTTGACTCGGGGATAATATTATAACTCACGTAGGAAAGATCTAGTACGACAGTCATGCATCAAACGGTTCTAGTTGTTAAGGGAGAGTCCTAGAGCTCAATCCCCACCGTTCTAGTGCAGTCATCAGACGGTTCAGGTAGCTGAGAAAAAACAACAGGGTATTCTAGATTTTATCTTATATTAATAATGTCAACTAACATAATAATATATTAATTCATTATAAGATATATTATCTCATTTAAAACTTACTATTAATTATCATATTCTAATCATCAGGAATTTCAAGCTTTAAATTTGGATACTGTCCACGAGAGAAAAGAGGGTATTTTGGGAATAAAGCGGGGAATAATTTCCCAGGGGAGAAGGCGGGAATAATAATTAAAATAATGACTGTTTTCCTGTCGAGGAAGAAACGATAAATTAATCGATTATACCCTTTTTTTCGGAGAAATTATAAAGTCATCCTCCTGAAAACGTTGCGGAAAATATCTCTAGACATCTCCCTTTCAGGGAACCTGCCGTTGCCGGTAAAAAGCCGCTTTCCGATCCTTTAGCTGGCACGCATTCCCGGTGCCTAGAGGCCCCCAGCGCTCCGCGAGACCACCGGCTGTTCCGGTTGCCTTCCAGCTTTCGCGATCCCTCCGATTGATCGGTCGTCTCTCCTCTTCAGCCCCTCTGCCTTGAAGATTTTCTTCCTCTTTCTCCCAGCTCGATCCTCTCGTCTTTGCGGGAATCTCTCTCCAGCTCCTTCGTCTCCCCGAGGTGAAAATTCTCCTCTCTCCTGCTCTTTACTTCGTTCTTTTTGCAATTTTCAGGTCGATTTGATTGTAGACTCTATGGTCATGGCAACATGAGTAGCTTACTTTGCATTTCTCTTTGAAAGTTGATTGATGGGATTGTGAACTGTTTGAGCTGTTTTAGTCTTCTCTTGGGACTTTTGCTTCTCTATTATCAGTATCAGCTGGTGAAAATTTTCCTTCTGTGTGAATTTCTCTGCCTTTAGCGTAAGTTAATGGAAGCTGAATAGCTTAATTTGATCTTTTGGTCATCTTCTTCTCGTGCCGCGATCTTTCCGAGTTCTGTCTTTCGCTGCTGTACCTCTGCTCGTGTTTTCAGAGAGAGAGAGAGAGCATTGACTTTGAATTGACTTATCTGGTTCAGTTGCTTGATGACTTTTATGTGTTTGTTCTTTAATGAATATTGACCAAAAAAGAAAAATCTGACACTTTCCGACTATAAGGTGGCAAAGAAGTAGATAACAAGGGTTACTATTGGGTTATACTTCTGCTATATGTCTATGCCGTGCTACTGTGTATGCCTTGACGTTTCTGATGTACTTATTCTTGAATCAGACACTTGGCTGATATGAAGACAACCAAGGGAAAAGCTACCGCGAGGAGCTCCAAAGAAGCTCTGAAGCCTGTTGATGACAAGTTAGTATGCAACAATTTGAAATGAACATTGAATTTGCAATGACTAAATGGCTCATTCAAGTGTTTCTTAGTGTTAAGGATGTTACTTGCTCTTGATGATACTAGTATCTAGTCTTATTATATATTTATGGTGGATCCAGTGCTTACAGGAATATAGTACTGATGGTGTATGTCTCTATTCTTTTCAGAAAGGTTGGGAAGAGGAAGGCTGTTGCCAGGCCTGAAAAGATTAGCAAACGGCAAGCTAAGAAAGAAAGAAACGCCAAAAAGGACCCCAACAAACCAAAGAGGCCTCCGAGTGCTTTCTTTGTGTTCCTGTTAGTGTCATCTTGTTTAGCTGCTATTGGAAGCCAAAATTGCATAACTGCTTCTATTGATGTTTGAATTTTCTTTATTCTATTTGTAATTTGCCCAGTGAGGAGTTCAGGAAAACTTTTAAGAAGGAGAACCCCAACGTGAAGGCAGTATCAGCCGTAAGCTGTTCATTCAGTTGTTTTTACTTAGAATAGCAACATGTATTCTGCAGAGATGGCTTATGTGTTGTCTCCCTTTTCTAGGTTGGGAAGGCAGGAGGAGAGAAGTGGAAATCCTTGTCCGAAGCGGTAAGCACTAAATAATCGACCAAGTGAGGAGAATGAGCTTGAATTTATTTATAGAAAGTGCTGCCCAATCAGGAGAATTTTCTTTTATTGGAGAATCTATTGAATTTCAGTGGTTTTACAAAATACTTAAAGTTTGCTTTTGAAGAGTTTTGAACCTCTGGAATAGGAGTCTCAGAAATATCCAGACCAGGTGACATTATTCTCTTAGTTCTTGCAAAGTTGTGCTTGAAGTTTGGATGGAGACTCTGATTGCATTGTATTTTGCTGCTAAATAAGCCACCCTTGAACCACTGTATCTGATGGCTAATGAGACCCTGTAAATAACAAGAAGACAGCGAATTCATGGAAATGAGTTATGAGTTGCATTCTGGGCGCTGATAAACTTTTGGTTCAAACCCTGTCTGCAAAAGGAAAAGGCTCCATATGAAGCTAAAGCTGCGAAAAAGAAGGCCGAGTATGAAAAACTCATGAAGGCTTACAACAGGAAGCAGGTGAACATAATTTATCGCAATCATGTTGATTCTGGGGAATTCCTTCCTTTGGCTTATTATATGCTATAATTTCATCTATTCTCATTAACAGGAGAGCACAGCTGATGGTGGAGACGAGGAATCGGACAGATCCAGATCTGAAGTGAATGATGAGGATGAGGAAGAGGTAAATTTTATCTCATGATTTTCAGTTGTTGGCCCACACTGCTATTGACTCTGTTGAACAACTCCTATGTATCTCTAATGAAATAAACGTGTCTTTTGATGTCAATTTAACCTAATTGTTGAACTCAAATTGATTTTCTGTTGGTGAATTGTCCTTCACACTAGACCGACCCAACTTTTAGCTGCCACAGATCTTGAGATCTCTATCATCTATTGGTCATTGAGGCCATTGTTGCCTTGTCCAGTTCCAAGATTGCCACTCAATTTACAACGGTTTTTTTGCCCTTGTTGATTTTTCTCTCGTGTTTAACAGATAGTGCAATTCATTAATATGGAATTTAGAATTATGAACCTTCATTTAAATTCTAAAGTTTTGTCTGCCAGGTGTCACAAAGACAACAATCATGATTTCCTTATTTCCTTTGGAGCTCCATTTTTCTTGTGTGAGGATGTACTGGTAGGATTCACATCTGATCCACAAACTCATGCCCCGCACTTTTGTCTGGTTTTGTTTCTATAGGAAGGGCAGGACGAGGAGGAGGAAGAGGAAGACGACGACGATGAGGACGAGGACGATGACTGAAGCAAAAAGTACCGGCTGAGTCGGACGATGCGATCATTAGTTCCGACTGAACTACCAACAGTACCGGAGGATATACTCTGTGACTTTGGAAGTGTCTACATCTCTACACACAACTGTAGTAGTTTGCTGGTGTGCTTTTGCTAGAAAAACAGTGGGGGCAAGGAAACTGCCCTTTTTTGTTTGCCCCATGTTTAAGTGTCTTTATTCAGCATGACTCTAGTCTGTACTTTTACGTGCTGTACATGCTGCCCTCTCAGTTTCCTTCCCACGTTTTATTGTTGTTGAGTCCCCCCCTCCCTGTTCTCATGCGAGTCTCGTCCGCTCCAAATGCCGACTGATTTCTCCTCTTTATGCCACTTGCTTATATCCGGTCTAGATAGGTGAATTGAGAGACTCTTTTCTTTTGGTCGACAAGCTAAATTCGGGAACCAAAACTTAAAACGATGTAATTGTTCCCTAGAAGCTGACGGATTAGATAGAGGATTGTTTGGCTCGATAACAGCAACAGGATAGCCGTGTATTAGATAGAGATGCAACGAGTTTTTAAGTCTATGAGGTGCCAGGGGGGTGTATGTATGTAAATGGAAGCTCACCTCGGCCAAAGACCTATCTTGTTTCATGTCAGTGATGAAGATGATATCAATAGGGTGTGTTCGTCACGATGTGATGATATATATCTAACTAGGAAATCACCCAATATTGAAGGAAGAGATGCAAACAGTATATCACCATAGTTTGAGTTAGAACAGCAGTCAGATCAGATGTGAACTACTCATATTTCCAATATCTTACCCACGTCAAATTGTACCATCTCGCAATCCACTCATAGCTCTTGAAAGTGTTACAACACTGAACCATCAGACAAACAAACTGTTCAGAAGATCTTAGTCGGCAACTATAATAATAATAACAAATAGATGTACATAGAGAGCGGTCCCAGTGTTTTTTTTTTTTTTCCTTCCTCCGTAAAAAGCGACAAATCAAATTATAGCAGAAAGATACACGACCTTCACTCGGAACCTGAGAGTTCGGCAACCCGATCCTTCTCAATAGGATGAAATGCAGCACCCTCCTGGAATTCAAGGCGAAGCCCAACCCATTAACTGAACATGAAAAGTCACTCCAGAAAGAGAGGATGATAGATACACGAGAAACTTGGATGGCTCTACAACGCTGATCTCAGAAGTTCTCAATTCGAAATCTGGAATCGGCCACTGGGTTTTCTCCTCTTCCATCCCTATAAACATTCCACGTAAAGCAACCGATAAATAAGCTCGAGCATAAGCAAGCAATAAATTAAGAGAATTTAAGTTGCGCAGAAGTGAAGAAAACTTACAAAGGCTGCGTAACACACAAAGGTTAATCCGGCCAAAGCAATAAATGCAATCTGGAACACGTTATACCTGCAATAGAATAATGAACGGATGAAAAGCCAAATGAGCAAGTTACAATAGCTCAAAGTTGATATATGCATGGAGAGTACTGATAAACAACTTACTTGTACAGATATTTAATGCCACGGAGTGACTGAAGTGTGTGGCCAAATATTTCCTGCGCAGCCGTTGCCTGAGCATAGTATGCAAATGCTGTGGCACAGAATTGAATTACACTGCCAAAAAAAAAAAGGCAGTCACCTAACCTATGTTAGTATGAGATTATTCTGGACAGGAGCAACCAATAAGGGACTTCATGATTCTTAGAAGCAACTGAACCAGTCTTAAGTGGGAATATTAAGGTATTATTAACCAGAAAATTCTTGAAATTTTCTATAGATGACCATCACCATGCAAAATCTTTTTTGATCTAAAATAGAAACATGGCCAGTAAAAGGTGATCACCAACCTGATGGAGCAGAGGAGAATGAGTCCCACATTGAATAGGAACGAATTCATGAGTGTAGCTCCCCATCTGTGACCAGTTGATCAATTGGTTAGCAATTTGTCAGATGTGTCAGGCAAGCAAAAACTAAAAGCGGCTGTTGCTGTGAGTTTATAAAGTATATTACTTCATGGGGTGAATAGTGATGAAAACCAATCTTAAGCCCAGCATCATTGCTCCAGCAATCACAGCAAGAAGAAGGTAGAAGCAGAAAAATGCGAAAGCTACAGTCCCAAGAAGACCTGCAAGGTAGCACGATAGTCATAATAACTAGATCAATCCTTCAAAATGGAGGAGCAGGGGAGAAAGAGAGAGCAAACAAGGATGTCTCCACGTACCCCATATGTCATCCAATTTGATGAAAACCTCATTCAGGAAGGGTGAAAGAGGTGGATTGATCAAGAGATATATGACGATATGAGCAACCCAAGCCACAGAAACGATTAATCTGAAAAAGATACAATTGGACAAATTAAAGCCACCATTTGTACTTTCAAAATATGTAGATGAGTTTATTCAATGAAAAACAGCAGGAAAAAGCTATGGTATGGTAACTATTTATTGGCAGCAGATCAACTCATGCTCTCATGAATTTCCTTGCTTTGTTTTCTTGGAGACAGCATTCTTATGACAGCAAGTCATTCAGTATGAATCTCCTACAGGCCTTTTCATGAGACTCAGCTGCACCAGTAATTGTTACTATCCCTAAAGTTAAAGTAAAATAATAATGGTGTAACACTACCTAAGCCTCTTTAATTAACTCATTTTAACAACTTTCCAATTCAAGGTCACATTCTGATAAGACTCTTCAAGGTAAGAGGAAATGAAAAAAATTCTTGTACGAATCCCTTTACATTTCAATAAACAGAGACCATAACATTGAAATGAAAGAAACAGTTACCCTATAATTCCCAGTATAAATTTGGCTAGATACCCCAGGACTGTTAACGCCCAAGCAGTTTCAGCCTGAAGGAGAGAAAAAGTTAAAAGAAGAATTGCAGGAAAAAAGAGAAGGAAGTGAAATTTGACCGCTGAATAGATTAAGGCCTATCACCTTTTCCCCCTGAGGATACATTTCTTCCAGAAGTTTTACATCTTCTTCCAGTTGAAGCAACTCCTGTTCCACAACCACATATAATGCAACATAAGTTCCACAACCACAAAGAAGAAATCAGAAGAAAATGGAACCAAAAGGATGAAACTGATCCAATGTTCATCAATCTAGACCATGCCTTCTCCTTAGAAAGATACTAAACACAAGCGATGACACAAAAATGATACAATTTTAGTAAATCTAAAAGGCCGAGTTAATCAAACAAACACGCTGTGATAATAGGACTAGTCAGAAACAGTGAGATAGTCAATGTACTTATTATAACCATGACGGCAGACAATTACTACTTGCCATAGCTATAGCATGGTAGAGTTTGATGGTGTCAAATAGCAAGAAAGCATATAATTGACATATAAATCCTGGAGATCTTCATATCCTTAACAAATGAATAACTACTATGACAACCAGCTAAAGACACTGATTAAGTAAACTCAATATCTTTTACTTGCAACTACGCAAATGTCCAGATTTCAGATTTACCCATGAAATTACAGCTTATTTCAATCTTGAAGCAGTAGCACATGAGATCCATATTTCAGGGTTAAAAATTACCTTTTCCACTGATTTCACATTTTTCCGCCACTTTCTACCTTTTGCCCCACTACGCTCTTCTTGATGTAGTGAATCAGCTGTTTTCTTCAGTTCTCTTGCCTTCTTCCCAAGCTCAGTAGCTTCCTACAAGATATTGGAACATGTGAAAAGCAACCATGAGATGCCACATTTCTGACTAATCCTACAACACACGTGATTGGCAGTAAGTACGTATATAAAAACACCTTTATATACTGTGAGCGTGTGATAACAGCCTTGGGGCGCCGGATAAAAGAAAAGATAAGCCCCAATGGCAGACAAGCTATGCCAACACCGCCAAATATCTGAAAAAGATACAATAATCAGCTGGGTACATATTCTTGGAAACTGAAATACCAAATGCTGATACCATATTATCAGCTTTCAATTTGTCATTGAACATAATAGTGTACAAGATTAAAAGATTTCAAAAAAAAATTGTGTGATTAATAGAATCCATGGTAGCATCAGAAATAACCTTTTCAGGATATGAACAAGAGAGAACTTACAGTGAAGAGTACAGATCCAACAATTGTGGCAAGAGCGACAACATATTCTGGGAAAGTTGTCTGCATTGTCCATGTTTTCTCTGATGAAGCTGGTGCAAGATATGCGGCGCACTGACAAAAAATGGGACCAAAAAGGACAAGACATACAGCATGAGGAATAGGAAATTTGCATTAACCAATATTTGGGTATATTATATCAATGTAATATAGCTGCAAGCTAAAAACCTGGTCATCTACGAGCAGGATGTTAAAATACAGGGCCTGCAGGAAACATGGTTCCCTAGTACTTCGTGATGAAAGAAGTACAATAGATACAACCCAACCCAACTTCGTGATGAAATTTTACTCACAGTGCATATGTAAAATTATTTTACTTTAAGTGAATTCTCTACACACACACACAACTGTAGAAACATTTTTCAGAGTGAATAACCTGGTTTGAATTTCCAAGGCACTGTTGACTATTAGAGAAGTCCCAGCTACTAGGAAACGAAGTTGTACTGGAGGAAAGGTGCCTAACAGTAAAGTCCACTTTTCCTATGAGACCTGCATAGGATCAAACAGAATAGACAAGTTTAAAAACAAGCTACTAGAAATCATGGATATGGAATAACATATTTGAAATCCAAAAATTAGAGCATGAAGCTCCATTCAACACACTCATATCCATTCCTCTAGCAAACTCTTGCAAGCTAACATCGTCTATTGTTTTTCCTTTTTCTTTTCTTTTATTCGTGGCACTACATAAAATATCTATCTTACATGAGACTATCAAGGCAAAAAATGGTGAAAATGACATGTCTGCATCTGACAGCTCTAATCCTCAATAAAAATTTACTTCTGCGACAATTGCCACATTGCATATAAATGAAATCAACTTGCAAGCACTGGTGAACAACCTTATGGGCTTTATAATTTCTGCATATTGCCATTAGAAATGTTGTGCTTGACTAGACATCAAAATTCTACAAGCTAAGAGAGAAGTGTCGCATCTACTGTCTTCCAGGAATGACCATTGAACTCAGCTATGGACTTTGAATATGAAATTCAACTTTTGGGAGGAAAAACTGAAATTAACAAAAGAACTAACCGTATAGGATCCCAAGAACAAGACCGCACACAACGGCAGTTACTGCAACCCACAATAGCGCACTCTTCGTCCTCTTCCAAACGCTCCTGCACCGTAAATCAACACCGCCATCTAATGACTACCAAAATTTCCAACCACGACATTCAACAGCAGCAAGGGATAGCAAGTCGATTATAGCTCATTAATGGCAGTCAAGTTAATGATGCGGTAGGATCACACGCATGACATTTCCTCCTAAACTGAAAATACATCCATAGGTAAATTCAAAAGTGCATTCAGAAACCCAAGAGAGTGCACATACTTGTCCTGGTCACCCTCGTAGAAGAACATTGCGAATGGGATGACGAAGAAGACGAGGATAGCATCGACGATATATATAGTGAGCCACAGGTCCTTCATCGGCAGGGTGAGGTTGCAGGCGCCGTTGTAGATGGCGTGCCGGCAGGCCTGCCGGTTGGCGACGTCGGCCGGCAGCATAAGTATGGAGATTGCAGCCACGGAGAGGCCGAGGACGACCACGAACTTGGGGAAATAGGCCTGATTAGCATCATCAGGGTGCTGGTAATTCACAAGGAGGTAGACATTGAAGATGAAGACGAGGACGCACACGACAATCGCGACGATCACGAGAGCGAGGTTGAAATCGCCCATTTGGCCGATACAACCCTCCCTCTCTCGATTGAAATCAACCCAACCGTCGATTGATTATAGAGGGCTGAGCCGACAGGGTTTTGATTCGTCAACGTCACAGATCTGAAGCTTTCATGGAGGAAAAACAGTTTTGCAGAGGCTTATGATTCGAAAGGAGGAGACGGGCCGGGCTCCGGTGTGGTGGTGTGCTATGGGAATGGGAAAGATGAGCTAGTTGGACGCGGCGGGGCGAAATTACCGTTGGATCCTTGACGACTATATCTTCGGACCGGATTATTGGGAGATTCACCCGGTCTGAAGACTCTGGACCGGTGGATTATTGGTGATTAGATTGTCCCACATTCTATTTCACTTGTAGCCAAATTGGACCATTGGATCATATATTTATGCAGCAAAATAATTTTACTAATTTTTTTCTTATGAAAATTTACCTTATTTTAAGATTCGTTTTTTTATACAATAAACTACAAAAATAAAAATCGAGAAAAAACCACAAAAATAATAATTTTGCATATCTTCAGTTTTTCCCCCATACTTTATCTTCTTACTTATTAATGCATGTTGGAACAAGGTGTAGTTCAGGATGGTAACTAGATATTCAGTACTAAAAGTATTAAACTTTTAAATAATATTATCTCATAATTGTACGATGATAAATTATCAGTAAAATTATTCCAGTTGATAACATTTGTTGCAACTGCTACCATGATTAATACACATTTGTGTTTGCTTGTTTACTAGTAGTCTAATGGTATTTTCTAAGGTAAGATCAACTTAAAATTTCTTAAAATTTCGTTTAACAATTGACATTAACTAAAATATTAAACTAATACATTTGAAATTTTCACATTCGATCAAAGTTTTTTTCCCTTCAACCAATGCCCTTATTTTCTAGTCACACCAATTTTACACTTAAGTTATTTTATTTAACTAACATGCGTAATAAATCACAATTCTCCACGTTTATAAGATAGCATGACTATTTACTCTCAAAAAAATATCATAGTAAAATTTCATGCAACTTAAGTTTTTCTAGTAATATAACATTACCCGAACCAAACCCCTATTCGAGTAATTTTCAGAGTCACTTGCGTTCATAGGGGAAAGGATGTGGGAAAAAAATTTTCCGGTTTGACAGCATTAAACCGGTTTTTGCAGCTGACGCTACTGCTCTGCTCATTAACCGAACCGGTTTGGGAACACTTGCCGCGGCTGGATTAATGGCGCTGAAAGCGGGGCGGGACGGAGTCCCGGGGGGTGGGGGGTCTAACGGTAAATTTTGCATTTGGAACGGGAAATCGTCGGAGCCAGCCTGTCCGACACAGGAACCAAAAGCGGACCGCATTCCGATCGGCGTAACCGAAACATACAGTGACACTCTTTTTTCGGGGGGAAAAGCATACACCAATTGTGTACTGTATCTTTTAATCCGGTTGAACGCATGAAAATTTTCAATCTATTAGCACATTTTTTCAACTACAAAAAAAAAAAGATTATGGATAGAAGAAATTGAAGAATAAAATAAATTTCTATTACTATATTAAATTATATTTATGAATATATTGACTCCTTAGTTTTTGAGGTAATCTTGAATCCCATTAATAAAAAAAAATAACCAATATGGATCATCATAATAATATATTTATGTATGGTCACTTGGGTAACCAATTTTCCTTTTTATTTATATATAATTTAATATCCGGAAGTTTTTATTGGGTTTTGATTGATAAATGCTCGGGCCGGAATGCCATTAAAATAATATGGAGTTTTTCTCATCCTATTTCTCTTTGATCCGCAAGTTAGTTATTCAAGAAATTGAATTGCAAGAAATGAATATCGAACTCTTTTACAGGTCGTTTTTATGATATTAACGATAAAAAAATGAATAGAAATATATAGGATTTCGAGATTTGAGTCAAAATTTAAATTGGCAAAGTAGGGTCTAATCGAATCCATTACTCGAAGCGTAAGTGTACCGATTAATGTGATTGTTACGTTCGGATGAACGGAGCATAAACACGAAAAATCGAAATCCTCGCAACCCAAAGGGGCCGTTTCCCGACCGGCACGTTCAACCGCCGTAGTTATTAATGGTATGATGCGTGGTGGGTAAACAAGAGATCGCCGTCATCGGCTGATCAATCACCGCTTGAGGTTCTCGCGAAGCTTGTGCCATCCTTTCTTGCAGGCTCCGACGAGCTTCCTGCCATGCTTGGCCATCTTCTTCTGTATCTCCTTGGCCTTTGCCTTCACCTGCTTCATCTGCAATTCCCCCATCGTCGATGATTTCCTCCTCCGCCTCGTCCTCTTCTTCTTCTTCTTCTGATAAATTCCGAGTTAATTAAAAATTTAAGTCGCTGTATTTCTATCAATTTATGTTCAATAATCTACGAAAGGAAAGTGTCCGAAGATGGGCTGTCTACAACCTGTCATGCTTCTGCACCACAGCCTATGTCAACTTTTAAGATTTGAATATAATCTTATCCTAAAATATATTTAATTCTTATCATAAAATTTTTCGTATAATAAAAAAAATGTGCTATATTTTTATTTGTTAAAATATGAAACTATTGTATTGGTGAAAGATACGTGAGTTGCACAAATTATTAAAATAATATAAAAAATTAACTGTAATCCAAGAATTTCATACGTTTTAAACATAATTACGGTAGTGGCTCGTGTGAAAGCAGGGTCCGTGCAGCAAGGGTGGACGGATTTAGGGGGTGCCGTTGATGGCCCCCATTACATTCCAGAAAATTTATAAAATAATATGTAAAATTTATTTAAATTTATCCATATTTAATAATTTTTTTTTAATTTCACCTCATAAAATTCAACCTTATAACTTATATTATATTTACTTATCTTTGAACTAAATTAATCAAATATCTCAATTATCTTATAATCACTTTTCATATGTCTAGATTTTTTTCTATTAAGGATAATAATAATAACAATCTAATCCATATGTTGACAGTATTTTCCTTGGAAGCCTCACTCGTCATGCAAAATATGTAACTCGAGACGACCAACGGATTAGTCAAATATAATTTACTGGAAGATGCGTTTCACCGCTGGTGGGGCTTACTTGCATACCGTAATCGGCAACAGAAAAAAAGGCGGAGTCAGGCAAAAAAAAATTTCCAACCGTATATTCCGACATAATTCTAGGAATAAATTCGAAACTAAGTCGTGGACCTCATCACGCCGTTTGGTAATGGGTGTTGCACTACTAGGCTACCACTCTACATGGTTTCGGAAGCCCGAAGAAGTGCTTTTAAAGAATTGACCGAATTGAATGATCTCCACCCAGAAATTTCGCAAATCTAGTCATGCAATTAGCTTAATTAGTCATAATTAATTCAAATTTAACCCGAATTAGCAGACTTGAGCATAGAATTATCCGAATATGAATTTGCACTGCATCTGGCTGGATATTTCCAACCCATCCATTTAACTGACTAGTTAACGAGCCGCCATTAAGAAGTGCAGACTATCCAAAATTCCCCACGACAATCAAAGTGAGAAGTCAAACTGCCTCTCTTGGTTTCAGAAAAGTCAAACTTTCAGCTCTCGAATTGACGCTAACCAGTAAAATCACGCCACGTCGGAGAAAAAGGCCCACTGGCTGGATCATTCTGCTGGTAACCGCCTCTGTCACCCACCCTCCCGCTCTGTAACGACCGGTCTCCGACGACTGACCGGTGGGCGTCTCCGCTCCCGACTCCAACATCCCCATCTTCTCCAGCGCTTTCCGATGGCCAGATTTCTCGTTCGCTCCTCTTCTTCGTCTGCCTCCTCCGGTCATGATCTCAGGTCTAGAGTAACTGAATCTGCGGGCTCGGAATCCGATCGCCCTGAACTTGGCTCTCGGTTGTTGTTCTCTCTGGTGTGGTAGAATGGCTGAACGGGGTGAGAGCTCGGCCTCGTCTTCCAGGGAGGAGGCGTCCCGCAGCGCCACTTCATCGTCGCCGTCCAGCTCCGTGCCGGTCCACGAGGAGGGGGAGGACGACCGGGCTCCCATCGAGCCTCGTGACGGTGATTACCGGCAGCCCGAGCTGGAGCAACAGCAGATTGGGATCAATTTCCCAGGGAACTTCACGACGGTTGACGATGCATCCGCTGCCATGCGGGAGGATACTTGGTCATGCGTCATCGTGGTCCTCACCTTCTGGTTCTTCGGTCTGTTGTCATTCTAAACCTTCAATCCTGAGATTTCTTTGTCATCGGTGCATTGAAGATCAGGGATTCGGTTGGTGGCTGGGGATGTGAGACATTTGGAACTTTCCCTGGCGCTATTCTCTTGATCGAATGAGTTAATTCTAATTGGGGCGCTTACATACAATGCATTATCCATTTATTGTTGTTTATTGTGCATCTGGAAAGATATAAATTTCTGATTATATTCTGCAATTTTCAGTGTCTATGACCCTGATATTGGGGGTTTATGGCTCGGTGAGCTTGAGGCTTGGTCCAAACAGTTCGATTCTTATAAGACCCAATCCAATATTTGTACAGTCTTTAAAGGTGATTTCTCATTTTTCTTTCGTCCTTTATCTATGACAGGTTGCCCAAGGTTGGGTTCTGACATAGGTATGTTTTTTTATTAGGTTGAAGAATTAGATGATACTAAGCCCAGGCCGCTGCTACATGGGTTCTACAAATCTCCAGCTCTTGATATTTTATCCTATTGGTCTGAGAGCTATAATGCTTCTGTCCCAGCTGATTCTCACAAGGCAAGGCTGACGTCCTTTAATTCTCTTCTGTTGATATATTTGCAGCCTGTGCCCTGATGTGTTCATAAAGCTTTCAATATCTTGTTTTACAAAGTTCTGGTTCTCCATGTAGGAGTGGGTATATTACCTTAATAAAGGGTCCCAAGTAAATATATCATACAGTGTGACTGACCCAGGGACCTCTTTGTTGCTTGTAATTGCCCAAGGTAACAGAATGCTCTTTAAAGATGATAGTGGATGTTTTTTTTGTTGAATTAGTTTCTGTAGCCACCATAATATTTTATGCACCTATGTAAGAGCTAATTTTTAGCAAACTATTCGATGCAGTTACGTATACATAAAAATGCTACCATTTTTTTTTTTGGCTTTTGGACAAGCTTTTGGTTGCAAATATGGAATCTTTTTCTCCAATGCTAAGAACTTTCCATGCTGCAGGAAATGAAGGCCTCTCTCAGTGGCTTGAAGACCCAACTTATCCCAATGCAGCTCTCTCATGGAATGTAATTCATGGTGAGGTAAAACTGGAGAATTCAATTGTATTTTCATTCAAGTGGTGCATACTAAAAATATTTATTATCAATATTGGTCAGGATCGGGTGCAATCCACCAAGAGATATACACATCTGCCAACTACTATATAGCAATTGGAAACTTGAATACCGAGGTTATTGAGGTAATTTTGCGGGAGTACCCTCTGTATCCTGATAGACTAAATTTTTACATGTGCAACAGCAAGTGATGGGGAGAGAAGCCCCAGCTTTATCTGTGTTAATTTCAAGAGTAAGAGTATTTGTGTGGACACTTGCTTCGTGGCGTCATTTGTATGTACTCAAGTATTACTTATGAAGTCATCATGGGCCCTTAAGAAGAAGTCAATTTCTGTTGTCTTCTCACTGTGGATATGTTTGAACCATGCATTTTTTTTTTGTGGGGTTGGGGTTGGGGGGNCGGGTGGGGATGTTTGTTGGGGGGGGGTGTGGTTGTGGTGCCCAAAAAGAACTCATATTTTGGGTGAGCTTATATCAGAGCAGTTTTTATTTGAATCGTGCGATTCTGTTTTTGCAACAATCACCCGTTATGTGTACAGGTAATTAAATAATTATTGGAAATCTGCCTGTTGACTGCTTGATGTGCATGGAAAGTTTGAAGTATAGACAGTTTCATATATTTATGGGGAACATGATGATTAGCTGGAGGAGAACATGATTGTTAGCTGGAGTCTTCTAAACTTGTGGTGGTGGCAAATACTAAGGGAACCGCATCTACGTTTAAAGAGGATTTTTTGGTCATCCTTTTCATGTAAACTCTCGTAAGATCTTGTAACACCATTTGGTTGGGGATGGGACTTTTTTCTGAAGTTTTTTCATTGAATAGCATGAGAAATCTCACTAGTGACAATACCTCCCACTCCCAAGCTGAGAGCAGTGTCAATGTGTTGAACTCCTTTCTTTGTCGGCGATAGAACATTTTTCTGCTTGTGTTTGGTGTTCCTAAATTGTAGTGGAGATAAATTACTTTCTTTGCTGGTAAGTGAAACTCCTCGAGAGCATGATAAATTAAAGTAAATGGACTTTGAGGGCGATCTATGGATTTATGGGCAGTCGGTTTGATTACAAAAATTTGTCATCACTTGTTCATCTTGTTTATAATTCCGACACAATTGAGCTGGTTTTAGAGCCTTGTTTCTGTGATCCATCAGTTAGTTTCTTGTCAGAAGTTTACTTGGTTTAGGTTTTAATGTCATGTGGTTGATCATTATTTATGTTTAACAGGTTGAGTTGGACCTCCAAGTGAGGGCATACCTTTATAACACTACCCAAGCATACTACAAGTGTACCTTCTCTCGTGGGCAGTGCAGTTTGGGTATTCTATTTCCTACAGGAAATGCAGCTCTAATAACCACTCCTAGTCCTGGAGAGGTAAGAATCTGAGTTCGTCTTTACATGTATAGATCTATTAGAGCTATTTTTTCCTCTTGCTTTCATGAATTCACTTCGAACTTTAGAATTGAAAGTAACATTCATTTTACCAACTTTGGTAGATAAATACGTATCTGACTAATTTGTTTTCTCTGCTTGAATCCTGTGCATATGTCATCATAGCTAGTGAATTGTACGAGAGGGAAGAAACCCAAATATGAAATGAATTTTAGATTCCTTCAAACATTTATTCTTTGCCTAAGATTTGTGAAATGTTGTGGCTATTGCAGGACTTTACCTTTCTGGCTTATATATGTGGCTCATATTTGTAATATTTTCCTGTTTCAATGGTATTCACAGGGAATACCCAGTGATGAATGGTATGTGAAACTTTCTTACGGGCCAAGATGGATTATATACATTCTTGGGATAGGTATTTGTTGATTTCCTTATGTTCTATTCATATTTTTCCTGCAAAATTGGTATCATTTTGATTCAAATCAAACATGTAGGTGTGTTGACCGTGTTAATGTTAGCGGCCTTCAACTTCTTAAACAAGTGTCGATCTGCTCGCAATGATGGAGGTGCAGCCCAGTATGGACAGATTGACTCTGCAAGGACACCTCTTCTTTCATACAAGGATGATGACCTCTCGAGCTGGGGTTCATCCTATGATTCTGGCTCACAAGATGAGGCAGATCTTGAGGAGTTGTTGGCAGTGGGATCTCAAGAGGGGAAATCGAAAGACGGTGAAAATGGCAATAACACCCGCCGACTTTGTGCAATCTGCTTTGATGCTCCCAGGGATTGCTTCTTTCTTCCGTGTGGGCACTGTGTAGCCTGTTTTGAATGTGGAACGAGGTAAAATACTCCTTGAACTCATCTTTCTTGTTGTATACTTTTGAAAGCTCGTTGGATCTTACTAGTTAGTCCTCTAAATGCTGGGAGGAACTAACGCAACCCTGTTGCAATAGATTACGAATGTATCCAATACATACAAATCAAATAGAGGAAGCACTGATGGACTGTTTGGTATTATAGCATCTGATATGACGAATGGATGCAGGATTGTGGAGGCAGGAGGCACTTGCCCAATCTGCCGGAGGAACATCAAGAAGGTGAGAAAGATCTTTACAGTCTAAGAAGCATTGTGGAGTTTCTGCACCAGCCCGAGCCACAGAAGGTTCCAACAACTCGATGAGGTGGATCTGAGCATCACCAGCTCGGCTGAATGCCCTTTTCAGTGAAAACCTGATCAAATTTCATTTATGTCGATCATTTATGGGAAGTGGATGATTACTTGGTTGATAGCTCATGCTCGTGCCCCTTTTTCGTATAGGAACATTTGAGATACATTTCGAGTTATAGGATCCGAAACAGGATAAGAACACGTCTGATTTTTTTTTTTGTTTTCCTCATAGCCGTTCGATCAGTTCTCTCTTTCCCATAAATTTCACCCGATCCAACGGCGCTAGTTCAATCTCGTTCCCCAAGTTTATCCCGCGAACAACGCCACCCTCTTCTCATCCCCCTTCGCACTCGCAGTCGCCACCTCCTTCATTTCTCCTCGTCACTCTCTCGGTCTCTTTTCGGCTATTCCTCCGTCTTACGATTTCGTTGTCACCGGATAATTGCCGGAACCGGCGTGGTGGCGGTGTGCGGAAGCGGTACGCCCCTCACGGAGGCGAAGAAGTCGACCTTCTCTGTCAAGGTCGGCCTCGCCCAGATGCTCCGCGGCGGCGTCATCATGGACGTCGTCACCCCCGAGCAGGCCCGCATTGCTGAGGAAGCCGGGGCCTGCGCCGTCAGGGCGTAGTCGCCCGCGTGAGCGACCCCCAGCTCATTAAGGAGATCAAGCAGTCCGTCACCATCCCCGTCATGGCCAAGGCCAGAATTGGGCATTTCGTGGACGCTTAGATCCTGGAGGCCCTCAGCATCGACTCTGTGGACGAGAGCGAGGTCCTGACCCCCGCCGATGAGGAGAACCACATCAACAAGCACAACTTCCGGATCCCCTTCGTCTGTGGCTGCAGGAACCTCGGTGAGGCCCTCTGCAGGATCCGGGAGGGGGCGGCGATGATCCGTACGAAGGGAGGGGCTGGCACCGGCAACATAATCGAGGCGGTGAGGCTCGTGAGGTCGGTCATGGGGGACATCAGGGTCCTTCGGAACATGGACGATGATGAGGTCTTCACCTCTGCGAAGAAGATGTCCGCCCCCTACGACCTTGTGATGCAGACGAAGCAGCTTGGAAGGCTGCCGGTTGTCCACTTCGCTGCCGGAGGCGTGGCGACGCCAGCAGAGGCCGCCCTGAATCCTGATGATGGAGCTGGGCTGTGATGGCATCTTCGTTGGGTCAGGGATCTTCAAGAGCGGAGACCCCGTCAAGAGGGCCCGAGCAATTGGGCAGGCCGTCACACACTACATTAACCCACAGTTGCTGGGTGAGCTGTGGGCTCGGGGAGGCCACGGTGGGTCCTAACCTGGCCAGATGAAAAGGTTGAGAGGTTCGCTAGTCGGTCCGTGTGAAGGAGGAGGCCACAACTATCCATCCGATAGGCTCATTCCCAGCCCGAAAAAGGAGTGCTTTTGTGCTCTGTTCTGTTTGTTAATTTTGGTGGGGATATCGGGCAATCCACTCTGGGGGATGGTGTTTGAGTAGTCAGTGTCGGAAGTGAAACAACGGGCAATGGATAATAAGCACTAAGGAATGGACACGTAAATGGCTTCCTCTCCCTGCTAATCTTGGTTTATAGCAGTTTGTCCTGCTAGAGCCTCTTGTGGGTTAATCAGAAAGCCTGTTCTAATAATTTGGAGTCAAAAGCTCGCCTGGCTTCTATCAAATGTTGATCAGATCAGATTTGCCTGCCTGTTTCTTTCAGCAGATCGATGGCGTTTGTGTCACTCTCGAGCTTTGTCATTGAGAAGCATCGGTAATTTGGTAGGTCGTATTGCCATGTCGGCTACGAGAACATCAAAAAGCTAGTGCCCTGCAACGGCACATAATCCACTCCCATCATATTCGGCAGTTCGAAATATGTCAGATTCCGTTTTTGGGAAGTCTTATACCAAAAATCATCTTCGTCTCCTCTGGGCATCTCTCCTCGAGATGAAGAAGCACAAACAGAGAGTACGGAGACCCATCCAATTGTATTTTTCTTATTACATTACACATTAATTAAATAAAAAATTTATAAGTTTATAAAAAAATTAAATATAATTACTTGTTAATTTAAACTTTTAAATAAAAATAGACCCAATCATTTATAAGTTTACAATGAATTTAACATAACATCAAAACCAGTGGACTTGTATTTTGCTCAACCGAAGTGCAAAAGCCTAACTTATAATTAGTTAGTATAAGTTTAAGTATGGAAGAAAATTGCTCGACTTGTGACCAATTGTCCTTCTTGTCCAAAACCAAAAAAAGAATACTCGACTCGTAAGCAGTTGTTGAGGATGGACGTTTAATGACATGTGATAATATGGTTACCACGTGAAGGCGAATATTAAAATATACAATTTCACAGCAATTAAATGAAAAAAAAATATTATGAACTTATAAGAAAATTATGTACCACCATTTATCAGTTTAAACTTTTAAGTAAAAATAATTCGATCCTTATGATCTCATAACAAATTTAACAATTTAATCATAATATCAAAAGGAGAAGGGAGCTGTGCATTGTAGAGTGATGGAAAATCTTCCTAACGGCAAGCCTGGACGGGTCCGGGCTGAAATACCCAGAAATAAGAACGGGCTTCTCTCTCAATGTTATCTATACATAAAAGAGAAATGAAGGAACCTCGATAAATGCCGGCGCTGGCTGATCCGACTCGACAGTGGGTTCATATGAGATTCACCGAAATGCCAACCGTACGATTGGTATGATTTATTCTGTGGAACCTGCGGCGTGTGATTTACAGGAGACCGCACAAGCGGGGCCTCGAACAGAACTGCCTCCCGTTGGCTTTCACCATGGCCATCACTCCAGCAGCCACCCCGGCACACAGCGCAGAGGCGATAAACTGCTGCGCACCCCTCCCACCTGAAAGGACAACTAACAGAAAGAACACCTCCATTAACATTTTGGTCTTACCTAATAAAACTGCAAGATCGAGTTTGTATGATTCAACCGAAACAGAAGGCATTAATTCACCCGGAAGAAAGGAGACATTAGGGTTATTTACCCAAAAAAAAAAAAACCAAATGCAAGATGTGTCGTTATTTTTAATGAACTACAAGGTACTTCACACAACTGTCGAAAGCAGAGACAAGGGTACCTTGTTGAAGAGACAAGGTTGTCACCGTAAAACCTCCTACCACCAAAGCTGATGCAACAGGGAGATACTGCAATAGTTAACGAACATATGATGGTGATTTGATAAGGAATCAATTTTCAATCAGTAGAAAGACTGTTTTTGATGATCAGAAGTTATGGCACACACATCCTAGTGCATGTTCCTCTCACCAGGACCATCCGCGACCATATCGAAAATGAACACCGAGTTGATTTTCTTTTCTTTAATATCTTTGAGACAGAATTAAGGTGAAGGATCATGGTAATTGAAATGTAACTGGTTTTTCTTTATCATCTCAACTCAGCTAGAACCGTTGATGCCAATAAAATCTTAGTATCTTATGTTCATCCAAAAGATTCTTGAGAGAAGAAACCCTTCGTAGTTATAACATTCATTTATACCCAATGCCATCGAAACAGAAATAACTTCTATCATTCGAGGGGATTGAAGTGCATTTGAAGCGATGCTGGAAAAACATGACAAAGAAACAAGCTTACCGAGATTGATTCAAACCTATTAAGCTGCAATGGTGATAGGCCGCACTTATTAATGGTATAGTGGCCGCTGACGAGATCTATTGCATCCTGCAGAAAAGAAAGACTTGGCGTCACATTCTTTCCTTTCAAGTAAAATACAGTGTTTGAGGATAGGAAAAGCAGAGCAAGAAAAACACAAGGCTTTCCTGACGTATCCCATCTTGAAAATTATTCAAATAGTATCTCGAGAGAGCACTGATCCCATCTTTAATCATTCCTGACAATGTCTGTTTTCCATATCTGCATCATAACAATGAAAAGTAATCCGCTTACAAGGGCAGAAAATTCAAGAGAACCATAAACGCAGAGACAATCACCTGACAAGGTCCCCTTTCAGGGCATGAGTACCAGTATATTCGAGACTTATCTCATCACCTTGCTCCGCCCACACTCCAAACAAATGATAGAAGATTTCAGAATAATCCTCAGAACATTACTGCACTAGCAAATATAACTAGCCATGATACTATGAGCATGGTTTCCTTACATGTCCGAAACTTGCCATAATCATCAGGAGAAATGGAAAAGCAGTCATTAGGAGCTAGTGTTCCAATTCTCTGCAGCTGCATATTTAATGACTTCTGAGCCAGAAAACTCTGAAAACAAAACAAGAAAGATTTTTTACTCAAATGAGAAAAAATGCAGCATCTTTAATGGTGGATTAAATACAATAATAGCATGTCGGTACTAGCAGCTAATTTCGATATATATATATATATATATATATTGTTTAATCAAATAAGATCCTAGTTTGGACTGGAAATTTTATAGATCACTTCTGCACTGTGCTATAAAAAGCAGCTCTTTCGAAAATTGACAAAGATGGAATAAGAAATAAACATTTTTCTAAAATGACCTGGGTAACATTTGTTCGATCAAGGCAATCAATGCAGTTTGATCTAATGATTCCTTTCTGCTCTTCAAGAATAGTGCCTTCAGCATCTATAAGGAAATATCTGTTCAGCTAGAATAGAATTGATTAAAACCTGTTATTATTAATAGTCAGCATATTCGGACTGCATCTCAATTAAACATGGTACGAATGGTCCATTTTTCCATTACCCTTGCTTCTCAAAGTCTTCAGATATTTCTTCATAGAGAACCTCCAGGTTCTCAAAGTTCGAGTTGCCACAGATATGATGAAAGTCAAAAGACACATATCTGCTGTAAATCATGAATAAACTGACTAGTTAGCTCAATAAAGATCATTAAACACTACATGAAATTGAACTCACAATCACCATAAAATCTCTGTACTTTGACATAGAGAAAGCAAAACTCTAGCAAGAAAATTGTTATCAGTGACAAAAACTGATTGCAGAAATGCAACAAAACGCTGACAAAAAACCAGATTTTATGGCACCTCTCTTTGAGAGTAAAAGCCCAAATACAGTATAGTGGTCTTTCAAAAATTACAACCCAGTAACTATTGCACTTCTAAATTTTCACATACATCCATGCTGGTTCTCTATGATGTCTAGTAGAAATAGATCTGCCCTCAGCAACTTTGTCTATCCAAAAAAAAAAAAAACCATTAACAGTGAAGGTAGGAACAGATGTTGCAACCTGACCAGAGAGAAATAGATTTATAATCATTAGCAGTTAATAGTAAACCAGGGATAGCTCTACTCAGTATCTCGTATTTTAAGTTAAAGATGTACCACCAATTAAATCTTAGATAACGAGTTCAACCTCACATTTGGAAGCTTTTCCAGCTCTGAAGCATATGCTGTACCTAATTGGCCTTCATCACCATGCTACAAGAGCAGGACGAAAAAAAATCAATGACACATTTCTGCATGATATTAGACAGTCTAAAGCCTCACAAAAAAGTCAATTTTTTGAAGCAAAAAATGAATTGGATCCGCTGGGAAAATACAACAGGCTAGATATAGTACCCAATCCCTAACAACCAGGAAAATAAACCATGATGATCATAGCTTGGAAACAAAAGTCAATGGGAAGAATGTCCATGTAAGTTAATCTAGTTCAGGAATTTCTCAAGTTTCTCCGCACAAGGATAAATAAAAGAGGATATAAATGTCAATATACATCTAATAAAATGCAAGAAATAACCAAAGTAAGTCCATACCTTGTCAGTCAAGTCAAGTGCCATAGTTTCTCCATATCTTTGCAAAAGATCAAGAAAATGCCGCTCCACAACTTTTGACTGATGAAACACAGTCAGGTGAGAGTTAGGAGACGCAAAGATAGATAAATTGCAGAAACATCTACAGTAGTGGTAGTGAGCATACCGTTTCCTCGTGATTAATTATTTTAAGTCGTGGTTTATAGCTCAAATCTACTATTTGCTCCCAAAGAAGGGGTATTGAACCTCGAATCTGGTATTTGTCCATAAAACATATGATAAGGAAGGGAAGAAAAGAATGTTCTGACTGATATGCAGGAAGACCAATCTACAACTGAAGTAAGGTAAATAACCCATGATGCTCCGGTCAGCCAGAGGGTATCTCTTCAAGTGATAAAGCCACCTCAAATTGTTTTCCATTTTTTTCCCAGTATCAGCATCAACAAAAAATTTTCATGAAGATGACAGAACGGTCTTCAGGGGGCCTTTTATAATTATTTACAACAGTAGGATATGTACTGTGTATATCATAAATCTAAAAATCATACTAACATGAGGATGGAACATGATAAAAGAGTCCCTTCTGTTTTCTCATTTTCTGATGGGCTTTCAAAGAGAATGGTGCTCATGAATATCAAAAGACCTTCTGTCTTAGACTTAATAGTGCAAACTAAGAAGAAAACAAAGGAAACACATGGTCTGTCAAACCTACATCAATGTGATAAAACTTCCTGGAAATGCATAAAGTGATTACATTACATAGATCGAGTGTTCAACGAGGGGAATAAGAAAACAAATAACGTGTCCCATAGTAACTTGTTTTAAGGCAGACAGAAAAATATGCATACATTGATAAAGCTGGAATGAGATCCCACTTCTAAGGATATTGAGAAACACTTAACATTTAATACCACACATTCAAGCTTGAGATGGATCCACTTAAAAGAAGAAGAAAAATCGGACTAACTTATAGCTATCCAATTAATATGAAAAGCAATCATATGAAATGTTTTCAGATTATTGAACACTATAGATATATGAATTAGAAGTGGAACAACAAAGAGAACATTGAATTGAAGCACTTTCTCAATCCAACAAGAAAGACAACCTGCAACAGCGAGGACTTGAAGCCTTCAGCCTCTAAAATTTGCTCAGTTTCAATAAAGTTAGCAGTATCTCCTTCCAGATTTGCCCCTCTCCTCCACATTCTCGTTCCTGGCCCACAAAATTCACTTTAATCATTAGAAAATACCACATTGCAGGCAAGCTCCTTAAAATTGAGTCCCATAAGAAGATGACTAGAAGAGATTTTACCTAGGCGCCTTGTGCACCCCCTTGAGATTAATGTAATTGTGCCAGGTAAACCCTTTAGCTCCAATGAGGCAGCTTGAAAGCTTAAATCTCAGTTAACGAAGACATATTGTTTTCAATCACCAAGTTATTAGATTTGTCATTCCCATGTGAAGACTACATTCTCTCTCTCTCTCTCTCTCTCTCTCTCTCTCTCTATGTGAATTTGCAAACCAAATGCCATCTCATACAACAGGATTCAGAATCACTAAAGCTACATATGAAACTCTCTCCACTTGCACACACACCCAACTAACAATTACATGTGAATGTGCTTTTGCAAAATCATAAAGATAAAGTGAAACTAAACCAGAGAAATTAAGCGTTATTAAGGATATTTCCTTGTAGAAGTGGAATAATAAACATGTCCAGCTGCATAAGAAAAACATATCATTACTAAACTGGGAATAGATGACCCAATAATCAGATTTAATCAGATTTACTGAATACCATAGATAGTCTGAAATTCTTTGAGTACGTAAACAGAAGCTCAAAGAATAACAAACTTGAGAGCCTACTGATGCACTGGTTAGAGCAAAATTGGCGCTACCTTACACTCAATAAGCTCCTCCATAAGATTCTTGTTCCAAACAAATCTAGGGTCAGCCTGACATGTAAATATAAAAACTCAGAAAAAATAATAGTGCAGAAAATAGGAGAATCGCGAAAACGAGTTTGTTTTACCTAAACCAACAAATAAATACAAAATAGAAGATCTCCCTTTGGAGAAAATGCATAAATTTCACTATTAGATATTTATTGCCAATGGATTGAATAAGATAAAGTGTTTTACACTATAAGAGAATCAAAGCTTGTCTGAACTGGCTAATCTATAACCAAAGAAAAATTCCCATTTTCTCAATGCCGAGGAAATTGTGGCAAATAAATGTAAAAGAAACACAACCAAGTCAAAATGCCAATTTTTTTATTTCACTGGTAAAGATAAGAGTAGATATGAACATAACTTTCAAATTCAGCCTGTGAATTGGACCATTATTTCAATTAATTATTGATTTGCATCTCTGAGATATATACTTTTCAAAGACTATATCATGATGCTATCTGACCTGCTTCCAGATTGGCTTGGTCATCCATCCATCGGTTAACTTATATCTTCTCTGCAGACTAGAACATAGTCAATAATTGTTAAAAGGCAGGAATCTCGGCAGAACAATGTATAAAATCAATGCATGCGCATAACTTACACAAAATTTCGGGGTTCACAGACTTACTTCAGTGTTATATCTGTTCTGTAAGAATAATACAATCCTGGAGTTGATTCTACTGTCCTCAACAGAGTCATGAAGTAAGACTCATCCCTTTTCTGCATTTAAGGGACTATCACTATAAGCAGGCAGCATTCACCATTTTATCGTTATATGAAAAAAGAAAAAGAAAAAGAAATGCAGGCAAAAAGTAGGAGAAGTACTACTTCTTGAGAAGTTGAAAGCTTCAAAGCCTCATTGCAATAGAGGAATTTCATAGAATTCACTCGATAAACAGGAAAACCAAGAAAATTCCCAGCTTCCTTCCGGGAAGTTATGACGAGCACATAAGTTCCTGACAAAATAATGGCCAGACAGCAAATGGTTGCATGTCAGCATTTCCTCAAGGCACATATTGTCCTTATTCACATGCTCTACATCACTGTCTATTGTCATTACGATTAAAATTTTGACAAGGCCAGTGTGATGAAAATACTCTACAATCGTAACAAACAGAATGTTCTGGGCATATGACCTTGCACCAAGCACCTCACAGAATGTTCAGATGAAAGTGTCAGTACCTGCAAGTAGTCTGATGGTCCCAACAACTCCATAAATTGTTGACGTCTTATAATGACTCGTGGAAGAATTATCTTCTGAGACCAGAACAAGAATCAGGATATCGCGCTCGGGTTAAGAAAATGGAAGCAACATTACCAAAAAAAAAAAGGAAAATGGAAGCAACTTTACGTGGATTGATTACAAAGATATGCATAAAGGTGAAAAAGTTCTCAAAGCACAATCAGAAGGTTCACTATACGCATTTTTCAATTCCAAAATTGCAATCCATTCGCAATTATTCTCAACCTACAGTCATCCATCTTTCCAGAATAAAACTGTCCATCCACAGAAAACTGCAGCTGAATCTTTTGGTTCTACCGAACTAAAGCAAGCATTCGCGGAGCTCAGAATCACGATTTCTATCCTCCTCCCAGCATTTTCTGTAGAAGAGGAAACAAATCGTGAAGCAAATTGAACTACCGAACCAGAAAAAGCTTACCGCTCAGCGGCTCAATGTTTCCTTCCCGGCGACCGATGGAGAATCCGTCGCTCGGGGACTCCTTCGATCTGATCACGAACTTGTCCTGAAACTCCTGCAGCTCCAGCTCCTCGTAGAGCCGGAATCCGCCGATAGCGTATCCACTCTCCATTCACTCACAGATTACAGCACACCGCGACAGATGGGGGAGGAGGAGAGGATTAGCAGCGAAGAAGAGACGCGAACGTCGGGCGAGATTGATCGAGGCGTTGCTTCCTTCGATGACTGGCAGATGAAGGAGAAGCGCGGAAGAGGAAAAGATCAGGACAACTCGTCAGCCCCATCAGATACGCCAATTATATATCAGGACAGCCGGTGTTGTTTGATTACTTGTCAGGGGTCCGACCACACGGTGGTCAAAGTGACGTTGATGTCCCCGACGACCTGCTAGCTACACACATTGCATCGGAAAACGGCTAATTATGACCTTTTCAAAATAATTTCCATAAGTAAGATTAATCCATCTTCATGCGCGAAATTTTAACTAACCATATCTATTTCACATACAAAATTCTATGGAAATCTGGAGATCACAGAGGATGCCCTCGACCAGTTCCACATACGATGATGGCACTTCCTTCTTAGGCCCTTTGACACACTTGCTCATGGGCCAAATTCATGACGGGCGTGCTGTGCTCATGGGTCCTCGCGATTAGGCAAGTCGGATCCAAGGCTACATTGCCCATCATCTTCCCCTGATTTCCTACGAGGCTTCAGGGGAGCGGGAAAATTATTCCCCTTCGACACGCGGCGCTTGAAGCCTGTGGACGGCGATAGTCATGATGATGAAACCGTTTCTCCGGCTTTCAAGGCCATCGTCACTGCGAAGCACGGCGCGCTGAGGGTGTTACTGACATGCAGAAGGCCTGCGGGCGGTTTGGGGATGGCATATCCACCAATGTCTCGAGAATTCCTTGGGACGAGGGAAAAACCTTCGCGCCGCTATGGAAGCTGGAGGAGGTTGAAAGGGCGCAGGGTGATCAACAGAAGGAGGATGACAGGGATGATGAGGAAGACGACGGAATTGCACCCGATTTGCTCAGGAGCAGTTTCTCTTTTGTTGTTTAGTGTTGCTGTATCCCTCATGTTCTCGTTGGCGTTTGTCATGTCCTTTTCCCATAGCTTCATCGTCATATGACGGATGTCCTCAGATGGGGTCAATGCCAATCTTATTTTCAGTTCTCTTGAACCTTGTGCGGCATGATTTCTTATTGTGTTGCCACCTGAGATAGTGGGCTGGAATTGCCAACTCTATCATGCTCTGTGATAGTGGCAATATCTGTCCAGGTGGCGCCGCCCAATGCCTCCTTAGATTGAACTGGTAGATAGGTCAGTCAGCACCTCTCTCCTTGGTTAAAATTGTTGATCGAGCTAGGTTCCAAGGCATAAAACTAGTCGACTGCGAGGCCTTTCAGGGTGTCGAGAACAGTAAACACTGGATTGCATTCATGGCGCATTTCCCAAGTAACGAATTCAAGTGCACACGAAGGTGATCACGGCGTCCGCCTTTCCATCATAAACGGCAATATGAACAACATTGAATTTATACGAGAGAACAACGGCCCGGATCTCCGCCGGAAAAAAAAAGGGCTAGTCACGTCCTATTCCCCTGTGAGGGAGGTCGTATCTCTTACGGTTGTTGGAATCTAAAATTTGCACCACCCGCTCTTCCACCAATTTTTCGACTTCGTGTGCCGACATCAAACATGTGTTGGCACTGTTCACGGTCGAGGCGTTGTCGGTCGGAAGTTCTACTCTCTGCACCGTGATCTTGTCTCGGTTTCTGCATGGGAGTCAGCACTTCCCCTCTCGCGTCTCACCTTGACCAGTGTGGCGACCCACATCCCCATGAATTGTTCCAGGGCTTGTCGAGTTTCTGGAACGACAGTTGCCAAGATTCGCTCTGGGTTCTACTCTCCACCGGTTGCTGCTATAGGTTTCAGTTGAGGGGGAGTTTTTAGGTCGTCTCCTTGAGGATCAGGTGGTGGTTGATTCGCGAGTTGACCGGGGGTTGTGCGCCGTCTAGAGTCTGAACCATGGCTCCTCACGATTACTGCAAACGGTGCCAAGTGTTAGAGTAAAAAAGTGACTTGTGTATCCTTTCCATGGTATCCATCACACACACA
>CXYZ01076167.1:1457855-1487076 GCA_900006705.1 Sonneratia caseolaris | reverse complement strand
TGATTATAAATTATATTTGATATTATGTAAGTTTATTAGTAATATTATATTATTAATATCATTTATTATATATGCAGTTTAACTCATTAAACTCTAGTCCAACTCATGAACCCATATCTATACTGATTCCCGATTTGGTTCGATTTTTAAAACTATACTTTTAAATACATCGAATACTTGCCTGGTGCGCCATAAAATATCTGGTAGTACGAAGCAATAGTACGTCACCACGTAATCGCCTTTGATTGGCGCTAGTCCTTCCGGGCCTCTCTCTGACTGAATATATATCCAGCTCGTATGTACTCGCGGCCGTCGGAATCCCACCGTCCTCTCGTCCGGCCTCCTTGCCATTAGCATTTTACTTTTATCGTTACGGTTGGACGCGTGAGCTGCAGGTATGATTAGCCTGTTGGTAGCAGCTTTACTGTCTTGCCGCCGGGACCTACAGTGCCTGATCGGTTCGTAACCATGAAGCGACATCAAGTCTCTGCTCGTCCGATTTGGCAAACTGGAGATTCCTTCTCTTCAGTGTTGCTCGGACGCCTGAGGAAATCCATCGGGATTTTTCCCTCTCCATTTTTTCTTTCGTCTCGGTTTCTCTTGTTTCTGCTTTCTGATGATGGATGCTTGTGAATCGGTGAACCTTTTTTCTTTCCCCTTGATCTGGCTCCCGAGAGCTGGCTGGACATTTTCTAAGAAAGACGGTTGCACTTCACGTCTCTCAGTAACATCGGATTTTCAGTGTGCAGCGTCGGATCTAGCAGTACAATAGGAGTGCTAATTAATGCAAGTTGGATCCAAATTCCAAATACATCTAATCAGTGATTAAACTCTCCATAATGGATTTGTAAGACCGAAAACTGAGAGATTGTCTCTAAGTTCTCGACCATTAAATGGTGATAGGATGTTGTTTAAGAAATCATGGCAGGAGCATCTGATCTGATTTTTTTTTCTTTTTGGCCAGGGCTGGAGCATCTAATTTGTGAGCTTAATAATCAGTCATGTTAAGGTATGGAAGGACCAAGCCCAAATTTCCTTGGCTTAGCCATGCTCGATCTTGGCGAGATCCAAATCAGGACCTTCCAAGCCCACCTGAGTTCTTAGATTTTTCAGATGAAATTAATAAAAAATAAAAAAGATAAGAAAGCATAAACCCAATTATCTCTATGTCGTTTTGGGTTTGGCCGTGCAGCCTGGCTGGGTTCTAGCTATGTCGAGACGACAAGCATTTGCGCTGGGATAATCCACCATTTTATTATTTCAATTTTGAAGAGGAGAAATCAAACAACTCAACTGAATTGAACCAAAATTTATCTGGTTAGATATAAAATGTGGTAGTTGTTTGATTTTCTAACGCGAGTTATTTTGCTGTCCGTGAACGAAGGCAGAGGAATTGTGGAATTGGGGGTAGAGTGAATTTTTTGATGGATAATTGGTGTTGAATGTGCGCCTAATTTGTTAACTATTTTTGCTGTCATAGGGGAGAATGATAGGTGGGACTTATCTAGCATCTTCTTTGATTTTAGTATTATTACCTTGGAATTCTTTTCTAACACTTCTAAGAGCATAGAATTTGAAGCACTTGANACTTCTAAGAGCATAGAATTTGAAGCACTTGAAAAAAAGATATGAGAAATGTTAGCAAATGGTAAGTTCTCCATCAAATATGTTTGACTTAATGTGCAACTTGTTTAATAGAATGAAGAACTTAGTGTGGAGCTGGATTTGGAAAAATAAAACTCACCTGAGCGTTCAGTTTTTTCTCTTACTTTGTGCCTATCATAAAGCACCAACAACATAGCATTTATGTAGTAGAGGTATGCAAGTTCCCCTCATTTGCAAAGCTTATGGTGGTTAAGTAGAAACTCTAACCCATATTCTTAGAGATTGCCCCATTGCAGTAGATTGTTGGCGTAAGTTGGGCTACTTGGGCTACCTAGGCTCAAGGAAAGCTTCCTTTAATACTCTTGTGGCTGAATGGTTATGAGTAAATGTTTTGGCCTATGAGAAACACTACCTAAATATCCTATGGAGCATTGTTTTTACATGAGTAGTTTGGTATCTTTTGAAGCAAAGAAATGCCAAACTATTTAAGGGAGCGGGTGCTATCCAGGAATTGCATCTAGTGGTTCTAGAAAGAGCTGTTGAATTATTTGTTTCCATAGATCCTAGCAAAAGTGTTGAGAGAGCACACATTCTTGTTAAATGGGAGTGCCCACCCGCGGGTTGGGTGAAGCTAAATGTGCATGGCTCTATGGCTTACTACCAACTTAGAGCTGGAGGTGGAGGAGTGTTGAGAGACTCCAATGGCTAGTGGCCGAAGGGATTTGGTAGATTTTTGGATGCTGCAAATAGCCTTGAGGCTGAAGCTTAGGCTCTAAGAGATGGTCTTTCACTAACTCAAGACTTGGGCATCACACATCTTCTTGTCGAGTTGGATGCTAAGGTCCTTTTGGAACTGGTATGGGGTACTACTGAGGTTAATTTACTTATGGATCCCATTGTTGATGATTGCAGGAAAATTTGCCTAAGCTTCCAAGGAATACAAGCACATCACATATGTCATGAAGCTAATGCAATGACAGATCTCTTGGCCAATCATGTAAGAAAAGAGGAACATGCTACTCTTCAGTTGTTAATTCTTGATCAACCTTTTGGTGTTATTCATGATTTGTTGTATCATGATTTGTTGGACATATATGAACCCAAAATTGTAAATACTGTGACTTTACGCTAACAGATATGAATATATAATCCTTTTGTTACCAAAAAAAAGAGAGGAATTGTGCAATTTGTTAAGTTATGATTTATTTATTTAATGAATATAAAAGAATGTTGTCACAATGGAATTGATGAGAATGTTCTTCTTGATATCAGGAATGAAGAGATTTCCAGGCTTTTGGCTAACCCTCAAGAGCTGCGGGGACTTCTCCATTGTTATTTATATAGACATGTTTGGGTAGGGAGAAGCTTGTGTTGCAGGGGTGGCACTGTGGGGATGCTAGAGGATTCTCTCCTGGCATTAGAAAAGCTATACCCATTCTCCAACCCAAGCTCAAGTCTTGGCTATCGTGATAGCAGCGCAGGTCGCAAGCTCAAGGGGAAGGAAATCTATTTTGGTTCCTTCTGATTCTCTTGTATCTGTAAGTTATATTAACAAATTAAGTAAGACCCCTTGTGATTGTCCGAGTTTGTTGGAGTCTTTTTGGATCACCTCTAATGCATTTGATTTCTGGGCCTGTAAATGGATTGATAGAAATAGGAAACTCCTAGGCTCATATTGTTGCTCAGTTTATGAGTCTTCTAAACTCTATATTTTGGAGGAAAAGGCCTTTTCCTCATGTTTATAATGAAGTTGTGCTTTTACTCATAAAAATAATAAACTTAAGTTATTTTGCTAGCCTGAGATAAAACCCGATGGCTCAACGAAATCTTTCACTCGACCTTGTTGATTGGTTTATGCCAATATGGAAGTTGTGGCTAGAAGTTAAGCTACAAAATGGGGAGCTGCCTATTTTATTGTATACCTACGATCTCTCTTCTTTGTGTAGAATGGAAGTGTGAGATCGAGATCGTGCCTGTCTCTATTCGGTTGATCCCCAGAGAGATATCGTGGAGCAAGTACATGAATATGTCAAAGGTGTTCCTAAGTCATCTAAACTTTGAAATGCACTTAAAGCTGCAAAGATGTGTGGATTATGCCCCGGGAGAATATTATTATCAGTTCATCCCTCATATTTGTCTTTGCCACATTAGAGTTCCATCCCAAGTTTTTTTTTTGTGGGACAAATGAGAGAGATACATTATATGAGCTGGTTAGTTCCATTCCAAGTTAGTTGTATTGTGTGCTTATTACTCTAAATACGTTGCGTCTGCATGAAACATTCGCCTGATTCTCTGTTTTACGCTGTTCTCTTGTTTCAGGTGTCTTGAATCTGACCGTATAAGTGAATCTTGAAAACTGGTAGCTCCTCAGGGAATGATGCCTTCTGTCTTAAAATCTAGGGCCTCTTCTTCTTCAGTATGAATCTGAATCTCTATATATTTGCTGTGCAGGTGCTCGATGGGCCCCCACCTCAGATTCATGAAGTTATTTGGGAAGAATAACGTTGTCGATGCCCTTACCAATGGCATAATTCACGGGATAAGGCATTACAAGAAGTAGGATCCTATGATCCCTTAACCTATGTCAGATCTCAAAGCCCCTCATTTTGAATCTTTCGGCTCTGCAAGTCTTCCCCGAGCTCAACTCACTGACGGCATAATGCACGAGACAGGATCCTCTGATCCCTTTACATGTATCAAACTAATCTCGAAGACCCCTCATTTTGGAACTGTCGTCTCTCTGGAAGTCTTCCCTGAGCTCAACTGCGTGTGGGGCTTCTCATTAGCTTCGGGGTTCAAACTCAATGCTGCTGTCGATCCTACAACGTTACTGTGGTAGTATGAAACAATTCGTGCACTTGAAAATCTTTCCTTTCCTCTTCATTGTTCCCCGAAAGCGGGTTGATGCACTTGGTAATGAAGGGGATGATCTTGAGTTGTTTGTGTTTCCCTTTTGTGTTCTGTCCTTCAAATCGTTCCACCGCGGAGCGCACTACCCCCAGCCCTGATCGTGCCGGGATTGTCATCCTAGAGCCGGCCGACCAAAATGACATATTTTCCGTCCACGTGTCCGTGACAGTGACGACCCCAACATTCTCGATGCAGAAGGTGGACATAATCTGATCGGGTCCTATGATCGTAAGAGAGAACGGAGTCTCGAGAGCGAAACGTCAGGATGAAAATGTGAAAGAAAAGGTGAAAATTTGTCTTTTTTCCCTGGGAAAACGTTAACAAGCGGCCAAAACCCTAATGGGCCTAATCGCACAGTTCCATCATCTATCCAGTCTCCCCAAAAACGACGGCGGCTCTCCCCCAAACCCACCCGTTAACGCTAACATCATAGCTTTAACCCCGGCACCTCTCCGTCTCACTTGTTTCTTCCACCGTCAAATCCTTGTCGTCGTTCATACCATCAGGTATGGTTCTTCTGGGACTCTTGCCATGAGCATTCTCAGCTGATTGGCGGCAGTAGCGTTTTTCGGGTTGCTGCAGTATTCTTTGTCAGGCTTGATTGTGCCTCTGTAGTGCTTGTGATTCGTGAACGATGTCGGACGAGGAGAGGGAGGAGAAGGAGCTGGATCTCACCTCTCCTGAGGTGGTCACGAAGTACAAGAGCGCGGCGGAGATTGTAAACAGTTAGTCTATTTCACCCTTCTCATTATGGGCTCCTCTAATTTCCCCGAACGTGAAGAAAAATTCACGGGTCTCGATCCGCTTGCGCGAGCTGGGTTTAAGATTTTTATTTGGAATATAAAATTACTTGCAGAGGCTTTGCAGCTTGTTATCTCAGAGTGCAAACCGAAAGCTAAGATTGTTGATATTTGCGAAAAAGGGGATTCCTTCATTGGAGAGTGAGTTCATTGTTTCAGCCAGGATTTTGATTGCCTGTAATTAGTTTTCTGTTGAGTTATACATATGAGGGCGTCAGTGGATGGCTGTGAACTTTTCATGTGTAGGCAAACAGGGAACATGTACAAGAATGTCAAGATGAAGATTGAGAGGGGAGTTGCCTTTCCCACCTGCATTTCCGTCAACCACACTATATGCCATTTCTCTCCACTGGCGAGCGATGAGACGGTCTTGGCAGAAGGTGATATCTTGAAGATGTAAGCTCCGTTTCTAAGCTCTTATTAGTATCAGTTGTTTTGTAGAAACTCATCGCTTGTGACCAACACTTTGATGGCAGAGTTTTTATGTTAAAGGCATCTTGTACTTAAATGCAGTGATATGGGTTGTCATATTGATGGGTTCATCGCAGTTGTAGCTCACACCCATGTTCTTCAACAAGGGCCAATTTCTGGCAGAGCAGCAGATGTTATTGCTGCAGCTAATACTGCAGCTGAGGTTGCTCTGAGGCTTGTAAGACCTGGGAAAAAGGTAATTCATGTCTTTCTACTGCTAAAACCAGCTAATTTTGAGTGTGAGCAAACTTCCCTGCATCTGCAGTCCATTGATCTTTCCTTTGTATTGGTTCAGAAAGAAAGAAATCATAATTTCACCGGTTCAGAGTCTTGTGGACATCAAGCTACTGCTTATATATTCTCTTTCGTCTTAAATTCTTGTATTGGGCAAAGCTTTTCATTGCTGAGATGTGACTCGAGTAATCTATTGACATGAATATTAAGTAACACATCTGAAAACATATTATGCTACAGCTAACTTTAAAATTGACCTATTGATTTAGATACCTGTTATAATATCTTGGTGCAATGCTTTTTTGGTCATTTGTACATAGTTTTTAATACTTAAACATATCTCTTTAGATGATTGAATTTCTTTGGCATCCCTAAGTGATGATTTTTTATGATAAGCTATGGACTATAATCCATATGAAGCTTCTGTCATAGTTACTCTGATAGGGAATTGGATGCTTCTTTTGGACCTAGAATATAAGCTTCTTGCTTCCCTATTCGTTTCTCTTCTAAACGCCTCTGCTCCTATTTATTTGGAATTTGAAGTCTTTCTCTTTAACGTGCTATTAGAACCACGTATTTACCATTGTATGTAAAGCTGGCAACTTTGCCGAGGTAATTGATTATTTGTCAATTTCCTCCTTTCCCTGTTGCCAAAATTGTGTTTAGCCTTTGCTGGGTTTCTTTAATGGACATTTCTTCTATGGACGTGTTCGTACCCCATGTAGGCCACATTTTTTTCACCTATTAAGCATTAATCTTATCTCTGTCTTATTTATTTTGGAGGAAATAGAAATCTTGTGCTTTGTGCTTGCTTTCTAAATGTATCTTTGAAAGGTGAATTGACATCAGGATTTCTTGATGTGTTCCCTGTGTCCCTACCCAAAACTTTTCTAGTGGGAAAAGGTCAAACTTTTGTGAGGGTCACTTATAGACATTGGACTTTTGTCAAAGTTTTTGAGGAAATGTATGATAGTGGAAAAGTGGCAATTTTGCTGAGGTTGTTGGTAATATTTGACCCTGTTGCCAATGTTAAGGTTGCCTATTGTTGAGGGCATTTGAATTGATATCAATTTCCTCCTTTGATTGTTTTGGCAATTGAGAGAAACAATTTTTGCTATTGGTGTCCCTAAATGATGATGAATTTTGAAAAGCTATGGATTAATATCCAAATGAGGCTTCTTGTCATAGTTACTCTGATAGGGCACTGAGAAATTGTCTTTTTGCTATGACATTTACAGTAATTCCATGATGACTGCAATGGTTTTATCTTCTTTTTCGTGGCTGGCAATAAGAACAATGTTATTCTTGCTTGTGATTCTAGTAGTTGTTAGCTGTTCTACCATTTTCTAAATCCATCTATAAGTGGGTGGTTGACTTTAGGTGCCTACACACCTATTTTCATTGTTTTGTTTTTCTGTGTTGATGTTTGGTGACTTATATTTTTATCACATGTTGGATCTCTTACTGACCCAATGTCTTTATTTTAGAACAAAGATGTAACTGAAGCAATTCAGAAGGTGGCGGAAGCATATGATTGCAAAATCGTGGAAGGTGTGCTAAGCCACCAGTTGAAGCAGTTCGTGATAGATGGGAACAAGGTCATCTTAAGTGTCTCGAATCCAGAGACAAGGGTAGATGAGGCTGAGTTTGAGGAGAATGAGGTTTACGCTGTAGACATTGTTACAAGCACTGGTGATGGAAAGGTGACTGTCCATCCATGTAGATGCAGAATGAAAACGTTGCCTCTTACCATTCTAAAAAATGCTGTTCGTCTCTCCTTCTCTCTCTAATTGAATTGCACTATTCTATTTGCTGCAGGCTAAGCTGTTAGATGAGAAGCAGACAACTATATATAAGAGAGCTGTGGACCGGAGCTATCACCTGAAAATGAAGGCATCTAGGTTTATTTTTAGTGAAATAAACCAGAAGTTCCCGATCATGCCATTTTCTGCAAGGTTGGTTGCCAATTTTTACTTATCATGCCTCACTTCATTTCTCTGAGTGTAATTAAGAAACTTTTTATGTACAAATTGTTAGGAATTTGAAGAAATTTCCAATATCCTTTGGAAATTTGCTATTTCATTTGTTTCTTTCAGTGGCCACCGATGATTGTGGATGTTTTTGGATTTTAAAGAGTGGGGTTGGGGAAGGGGTGTGTGGAGAAGAGAAAGGTGACCATGAAATTGGAGAAGTATCTTTCCATTTGTATAGTAAAAGGGTTCTATTGTGAATAAGGTGTTTTTCCAGTGCCTTGAATACTGAAAGCATTTTTTTGAGGCTGCTAGCACATTGGACCTTCTCATCTGTTTGTAGCTTTATGCTTTTTGCTTACCACTGTTTAGGGCTCTAGAAGAAAAAAGGGCTCGACTAGGATTGGTGGAATGTGTGAATCATGATCTCCTGCAGCCATATCCAGTTCTCCACGAGAAGCCTGGTATAATTATGATGCATTGACCAATTCAATTATTGATGCTTAAGAAAACGTGGTTTTTATCAATTAGGTTTTTTCTTTTTGTCTCTTTGGCTTTGCAGGTGATTTTGTTGCTCATATCAAGTTCACAGTCTTGCTAATGCCCAATGGTTCGGACCGAATCACATCACACCCCCTGCAGGAGCTGCAACCCACGAAGATGGTGGATGACCCTGAGATCAAGGCATGGTTGGCTCTGGGTATCAAGACTAAGAAAAGGGGTGGAGGCAAAAAGAAAAAAGGTAAGCCATCACGAGATACTATCTAATCTACCTCCTGGAGAAATGGCATGTTTTGTTTATAGATTGAATTAAGATATGTTAGTAGTGCTTGTCTCAGAGGTTAGATTGCTTTGGGCCTTTATGGAAGGACTTTATATACATATTTTCAGTTTTTCAAAGAATAAGTTGGGACCTCTAAGGTTATTACCCTGTTAAATGGGGTGAAAGTTGATTTAGCCCCAGTGAGGTTATTAACCATCCAAGTTGGAGTCAGTCTGTTTGGTACGGCTCAGGTCGAATGCAGCACGGGTGGTCAGTTCTCAGACTGAAGCCTGGGTAACGTACATATGGGTCCATTCTTATTGGAATCAATGGTCTTGTTTGGGGTTAACGGATGGGATCTAGATGTTTCTGTCCATTTTGATGCTCGTGATCTCTGCTGAGACATCATGGGTATCCCTGGTAACATTGCTGCTGGGGACATATTTCAGGAAAGAAGGGCGACAAGACTGATTCCATGGAGGCGGAACCGGTGGGAACAGCTACAAAAGATTCCGAATCCTAAGAGTGAACGTCCCGATTTCTCTCCTTTTTTGGTCAGTTCATAGATTGAAATTTGTTTGATCTCTAAGATTAACATTATGTTAATACTGCACTCGAACATGGATTGATCTTAGCAGTGTTTTCATTGGCAGCCTTGCTCGACGGAGTCACTTTCCCATCCACCCTAGCGTATCATCTCTCATTGAAGTAGTGCAAATAGCGGAGTCCCCGAAACCCAAACTCCATTTTCTTTCAGTGTTCTCATAGTCAACAAAGATTCAAATGACTTGACTGTGTTGCAAACTTCTCGAAGCCATGTTCAACCAGTGTAGGTAAAAAATAAGAAGTCCGATGCGGCTGCAGTTGGTTGTGGCTTCGATAGGGTTCCAATTTGCCTTGCTGTGCAAACAGGGGATTAGTCGGGTCGGAATCCAGACCCAAGTATGAAGCTTTGGCTATATTCTTCAAGTTATCTATTGAGTAATCTCCGTACTGTAGATACCCTCGATCAATTATCGAGCTCACCATCGTTAGTAGCCGTCGATTCAGTGTTACAATGCAACGTAAGATAATTACGTGGAAGTGGAAGTATAAATAAAAAAAGGAAAACCGATAAAGAACAGTATTCTGAACGCTGTATAAAGCTCTAACCGGTTTGTCTTGCCGCCGCCACACGCCCTCGAGCTCTACTGCTCTTTCTAGATAAGCACTCAGTACGTCATCTCAAACGTTAGTACCCTGCTCTTATCTCCTCCCGTGCCTTCATCATTCACCTGCTTCAAATTCCATTTTAGTATCAGTACTTTGCCTCTCGGTCCTTATCCGTCTCCGAGCTCTCTGTCCACACCGTTGATTACCTCGGGTTGCTCTGTTTCAGGCTCACTGATTGACGAGGAGCGCTTTCTTGGCCGGGGTGTGGTGTGGTGGCGGGGTTGGGTTTTGGGTTGAGCGCGGGGGAGTTGGATCTCACTTCCCCTGAGGTCGTTGACAGTATTTGTCTGCCCATTCACATCCATAATCATTGAAATTTTAATGCTGTATTGGCAATGCTGAACATCCTCAGCTTGACATTGAAGTCCACTAGAAATCCATTAAATTCATGGTGAAGGAATGAATTTCCATGTTGCCAATATTTTGTCTGTTACGTGGGGACTTTAGGTAGAGAGTGTGTCTCTAGTTTTGTCTATTTGTTTCCTGTGAAGGCCCAAATTCTCTTTGATTGGACAGCAGAGTACGAGGGAATTATTAATATCATTGTTTCCTATGAATGAGTATCTATCCACTGGACATTGATGCTCGGTTTGATATTTTCTATTTGCCTTTTGCTGAGTCCTCTTATTTTTATTCGCACATTTTATGAATCCTATTCCATGGATTCTTTCTGCGTTGTAGAACGAAGATGTAACGTGGACAATTCAGAAGATAGCTGCTGCTTATGACTGCAAGATTGTTGAAGGCGTCTTGATCCACCAGTTGAGGCAGTTTGGCATAGATGGCAGCAAGGTCATCTCAAGCGTCTCCATCCCAGGAACAAGAGTTGACCAAGTGGAGTTTGAAGAGAATGAGGTTTATGCAATTGACATTGTTTCAAGCACTGTGGATGGAAAGGTACTTTGTTTCCATCCAGAAGAAGATGATTTTGACCCTTTGGTCCCCACCCCCCCAAAATTTCTCATTTACACCTGACAGCAATTTGCAGCCCAAGCTTTTGGATGAGAAGCACACGGCTATTTATAAGAGGGCTGTGGTCTGTGGACAGGAAGGAACTATCACTTGAAAATGAAGGCATCGCAATTTATCTTTAGTGAGATTAGTAAGGAATCTCCTATCATGCCCTTTACGGCAAGGTTAGATATGTCCTATTGACTTCGTGTTGGGCAAGATAGATGTGAAGTTTATGGACTACCAACTTTTTACTGTGCTGGGCTCTGGAAGAGAAGAGGGCGAGGCTTGGACTCGTTGCACGTGTGAACCATGACCTCTTGCAGCCATATCAGTGCTTCACGAGAAGCCTGGTGTGCTTTAAACTCTTCTGACGTCATAGTCGATTTTGATTAGCATAGTTCACGGCAAGTTGTTTTGCTCATGTTGTTATCTCGTGCTGCAGGCGATTTGGCTGCCCATGTCAAGTTCACAGTCTTGCTGATGCCTAATTGGTCCGATANGGTCATGTTGTTATCTCATGCCGCAGGCGATTTGGTTGCCCATGTCAAGTTCCACAGTCTTGCTGATGCCTAATTGGTCCGATAGGTTCATCACCTCCCATCCTATACAGGAGCTGGTGCCGACTAGCACAGTTGATGACCCTGAAATTAAGTCCCGGTCGGCACTCGGCACGAAGACAAAGAGGAAGGGTGGAGGGAAAATGTAGAAAGGTGAGAACTCGAGCTCGGTAGACAAGCCATTAGACCATTACTGTTATCCGGGTTCCTCATATTGTCTGCTCCTATTTTCTGAACAGGCAAGAAAGGTGGAAAGTCCGACCCCGCAGAGACACAGCCGATGGATGATGCATCAAGCAACTGGGCTATCGGGTTAATGTCTGTTCCATGTAACTTCACTACTTCTCTGTGTGTCTGATTACGGATGGTTGTTTACAAATATTTCGGATTCCTGAGATTCCCAGCGTGACTCAATGGCCAAGACTCCCAAGTTGCACTTGCCTGCTAGGTGCCCGCACATGGATTGTGAAACTTGATGCCGGTTTCCTGTTTCCGGGCCACTCTGTCCTGGCATCCTCAATCGATCTTGTTGTGCTTCACATTCAGAGACAAAATCAAGACGCATTTTCACAAAATCCCGTGCTTCTGAAGAGGACTGGAGAGCACATTCTCCAAAGGTTCGACGACTGTTACGGCTCAGGTGTCATCTCCGGGAGGCGGACCACGTGAAACAGAAAATATTTTGAGCCCCGCCCCGCGCCGCACCCGGAGAACAGGTTAGCCACGGCCACCCGACACAGTCGCGGCGCTCAACATTCGGCTGTTATGTACGGCGCCGGTGCCTCCCTTTCGCCTTGCACAACCACATTGCATCATGGCATCAGACCATTTACGCAAACTTCTAGATTTGTAAATCTAGGAAAAAGAAAAAGGCAAGACACGACAAGACATTATACAGTGAGTAGTAAGTAGTATCTCACACACAAGAATCGACGCCAAACACGATTCGTCCTGTCTATGGTGGCAGACTGAACACAAAAATGGTCCGACGACGACAGCTGGGGCGGTCGTCCATTTTTGGTGGCTTTAATCATTAATTAATTACCGCCTTCCGCCCCCAGCAACCCGTGGGCTTGGTGAGATCCCGGTGGCGAGCTCATTGGTTGGGCTCGGGTCCCCCAAAGACCGCAACTACGTCGTTTTCTCCTCCCTCCCACCGCGCACCTCTACCGACATTTTACCGAATTTTTCTCCACAACGGGGAAAACGAAAGAAGACAGGCGTAAATCCAGCCGGGGCACTCTCTTTCTTCTCCTTTTAACGGTCAGTGGAATTCGAAGTACCTTAACACCATCAACTACTCTCGAGTGAGAAAAAAAAAAAAACCTGAACCATACCGAATGTTATCATCACTGTTGCTAATTGGGTCGTGTTTAGGACGTCAATTTCCCCGATTATAAAATGATCATTCGAAAATATACATAAGTGAGTAGGGGAAGGCACATGAATCCATCAGTAACGTGCGTGCAACAGTATGGTATTGGAGGCCATATATATATATATATGCAACGGCGAGTAAACCCATGCGACGGTGCACGTTCCGTGCCGGCAAGTACATCGGGACGGAGCCGCAGGTTTAAGAAACCAGCGGGGATCTAGGGACTAACGGCGGCCGAGGCTGCCGAGGATACAGCTGTGATCGAATCTGCGCACCAAAGTGGGGAACGTGGTCTTTGAAATGTTGACGAGTTTTGACCCAAAATAATTTTAAAATAAAATTATAAATCCGCCGTCATTTCCTCTCTTGGCGGGGGGGGGGGGGGGGGGGGATTATGATAATTCAACTTGATTAATAAAATCCAAATCAATCCAGCGTATTAGTATAAATTAACTTCCTATATTTCCCCGTTATCAGTACACTTTACTGTTCAAGTCACCGATGAGCATAGATGAACGTCATCGGAATTGAGATAACCGGAGCAAATTTCAGAAGACTGCCCGATTCCACCCCCGAGTGCGTGTGGAGGGGGTGGGAGGAAATCAACTCGATGCTGAGTGCGAAATTTTCAAACATGGGGAGCCCGTAGGTTTGAGAAACCAAAACCAGCAGGGGTTTGAGACTATCAAGATGAGTCTTGCTGGTAGGAAAAAGTGGCCCTGATAATTCGGCCCAATTTGAACTATATCAATTATATCATAGCACATGTGTATGTGTATATATATATATATATAACCAGATGAATCAAGAAGGCAAGCCATACGAGGATGTTGCCGAGCTTTTCGGCTCTATTTATGCATGTATATATGTAAGTATCTGCGTGGACGTCACTGGGTCAGTCACTTCCACCTTTGACTTACCAACTTCATCTGACCCCACCACAACATGGCTGTTCCCCCCTCCACAATTCAAATTCAGAGGATGTCCACAACTTTGCCTTCCTTCTTCCAAGCGGAATTTTAGCAGTTGGATTCGGCTACGACGGGACGGACCTGGAAACTTTTGGTCAATAGCGAAACTCAAGGGAAATTAGAGAGGATGAATTGAAATTATAAGGGATCCAATTAAAATTCGATATTTTTATGGATTTTTTTCCTCTCGAGTTAAGGGGATGACTGCTAACGCTCTACTCCCACAGTCTCCTGAATTCATCTGCATCGTCGCAAACATGGCACGACCGACCGCTGCATTTGCTGGACGTGCCCATGCATTCGATGCGGATACCATTTTATTACGGCATCAAGAACTGGTAAAATTCAACGGAGAATGTCATTAGGGTTTCATTATTTTGCATGTCCATCGGTCACTTAGGGGGTGAAAGTGGCAAATGGTCGTGTGGTTTTTCTGTCCCTTATTTTTTTCCGGCTAAAAAAAATCAGACACCGGGAACCATTTTAGATCGTGAAGAACCACCCGCTTCAGGTGCGGTATTTTCGAACAGTTTTTTGGGGGCCCCGAGTTTTAATAAAAATTGCAACGATGATATAATTGAAAATAAGTTTGTTCGAATTCACGGCTAAAAGATTAATCAACGTGGAAATTAAGTAAATAATTAACGAGTAAGACCATGAAAAGTAAATATTAAACGTATGATTGATTATAATTAATAGAATAAATTTCTAAATGTAATTGTTGAATTCGGGCCAGTTTCGGAATTCACTAGTTGAATATAACTTTTTCAATGATGATTTTTTATGATCTAAAAAAAATAAATCGCTTAAATTTTATATAAAATATCAAAAACTGACAATTTTTATTTTATTTTATTTTATTTTGCTGGTCTTGGCTCGAAATGGTCAGCAGTCGATTTTCTCCCTTTGGCCCCAAAAGTCAGTGTTGATGCGCCCATTTACAGATGATTCCCTTGCTTGGAAGATTGCCTTCCTTGAATTCGTTAGGTATCCCCCGGGCTGCTTGGAAGATATTCTTGTGTGAGACGGAAGAGAGGCCCCGCCCCAACCTCTTGCCCTCTTCTTCCCCCATTCTTCTTTGGTCAAATGCAAGACGACAAAAATCTCAACTCGGCGATTCCCAGGGGAAATTGCACCGATGGTGCACAATGTTTATGAAGAAGCTTCTCATCCGATACAAATATATACGTTCGTATAGAACATTCGTTAAGAGTCCATAAGGATCATGTACGTTTCCATTTAAAAGTTGAATCTCATGAGCATAAGTTCACAATTTTCTTCTTAATTTTTCGATACGCGATCGTACTCCTTGTACCCGTCCTCGTTGTGATAGCGTGATATGCTTTGTCACGTACCGTTGAACACCCTCCCTCAGCCCTACAAGCGGGGCAATTTTCTACTTACTCGGTTTTATATCGACTGACCACGAGGCGAGGATGAAGTGCAAGTCCGCCGACCCTTATACTTTATTAAATTCATTATGAGATCATAAATGATCGGACTCATTTTTACCTAAAAATATGAACGGATGAGTTGTGACACACAATCCTCTCATAAACTCCAACTTTAAAAAAAAAATTGTAAGCTGTGTAGTGGGTCCCTTTCGAATTTGAGATATTTGTAGCTAGTTCGGATTATTTAACGTACTTTTTTTTCTCGTACTTAAGGCTGAGAGCCGGACCAGTCCCGTAGCTCGTGAGGATCAAAACCTTCCACCTTGGTGTTTCACACAAATAGCCCTGAGTATACCAGATTCGACCCAAATGGACCCAATGAAGTGTTTTTTTTTTATTATTTTTCATTATGAATCGATTGACCGATATTAAAAAGTGCATCGGTCCTATACTGAGCAGCTCAAATTCATTTTAGCCCCATTTAAATACACACACAGAACCTAGCCACTTTCATGTGTTAGATCCAATGAACTGGACGCAGGGCGGGCACGGGGACTCGTAAAAGATTGATTGATTGAATATTCCCTTTGATTATGCTTTATCCTGGTGACAAAATCTGTGGATCACGACATAACCCCGAAACAATACTGTCTTATTTTAATTCATATTTAAATTAATAAAATTTTTAAATATTTTTTTCTTTTATTATGATAAAAAAATTTATGAATTTAATTTTTATTAATATCCTCCTTCCCTAAATAAATAACTCCTCATTTATTATCTTCTTCTTTTTACCGTTTCACGTAATTATAAATTTTACTGTCAATAAAGATAGAAAACTTACTTACAAAAATGAGAATATAGAATATATAAAAAATTTATAATTATTAATCTTAATTCCATATTAAAAATAATAAAACAGTCGGACCGACGTCTGATTTTTCTTCTCCATTTTAATCACAAGAATTTTTACGGGATATATAAAATTATTGAGCGCTAAATATATTTCTGCCTGGCCAACCAAGAAAAAAAACTCTGTTCGAGAAAAGGGAAAACCGCCCCTGGCAGCCATCCTTCCTCCACACCTGTTGGCTTCTCCGTTTCTTCAATGGCTGGATGGCGCCCCCCGGAATCTCTGCAACTCTCTCTATAAAAGGCGGTCACTTCCTGTCCCGCTTCTCATCGTCATCACTCAAATAGCAAAACTCAAGAAGCTCGATTCTCTCACCGACATCTCGTGTTCCTTCCTTCCTTCCTTCCCTCTCGCCTTGTTTATTCATATAAACTGCGAATGGACACGAAGATCGGACCTGTCGACGTCTGCAAGCCTGCCTCCAATGACGTCGGCTGCCCGCCTTCCAACGGCTCCGTCTCCGCCATCCAGGGCGCCGCCCCCTCCCCTGCCCCGGCCTCTAAAGGGGAGTCCATCCTCGGCCGCCACGTCGCTCGGCGCCTTGTCCAGATTGGGGTGGAGGACGTGTTCGCCGTCCCCGGGGACTTCAACCTCACCCTCCTCGACCACCTGATCGCCGAGCCCGGGCTGCGGCTCGTGGGCTGCTGCAATGAGCTGAACGCCGGGTACGCTGCCGATGGCTATGCCAGGGCCCGTGGGGTCGGGGCCTGCGCGGTGACGTTCACCGTTGGCGGGCTCAGCGTCCTCAACGCCATCGCTGGGGCCTTCAGCGAGAATCTCCCGATCATCTGCATCGTCGGCGGCCCCAACTCCAACGACTTCGGGACCAACCGCATTCTCCACCACACCATCGGCCTGCCCGACTTCAGTCAGGAGCTCCGCTGCTTCCAAACCGTTACTTGCTACCAGGTTACTTAATTCTCTTTTAACGTTATGAAGGCCGAGAATCTACGCATACATTTTTGTATGTATGCATATTGATCATTGAGCAGGTCTTTATATATTTGAGATCATATTTGATTGACATCTGGTGCGTTTGATAATTCTCCATCAGGCTGTGGTGAATAACTTGGAAGATGCCCACGAACAGATCGACACTGCGATCTCGACGGCCCTGAAAGAGAGCAAGCCGGTCTATATCAGCATCAGCTGTAACTTAGCCGCGATTCCCCACCCGACCTTCAGTCGCGAGCCCGTCCCCTTCTCGCTCTCCCCAAAGTGAGTCCTTTTTCCTTTCCGCTGTCTGAAATTCGCAGCAGTTGAATCTTGTTAAGGCTACAGATCAATGGCCCGTTTTTGACTCTGTTCTTGGATTCTCTTGGGTGGATTTGGATGTAGATTGAGCAATGAGATGGGCCTGAGAGCGGCGGTGGAGGCGGCCACTGAGTTCCTGAACAAGGCCGTGAAGCCCGTCATGGTGGGCGGTCCCAAGCTCCGGGTGTCGAACGCATCTGATACTTTCATTGAACTCGCCGATGCCAGCGGCTATGCACTTGCGGTGATGCCTTCGGCCAAAGGTATACCACAAAGCCCTCATCCAAGACTGTTTAGAGATTTTCGGTAATTTTTATTTTTATTTTTGTTGTCGATCACTGACCAGTAATGAAACAGGCCTCGTTCCGGAGCACCATCCCCACTTCATCGGCACCTACTGGGGAGCTGTGAGCACGAGCTTCTGCGCGGAGATTGTCGAGTCGGCAGACGCATATGTCTTTGCCGGCCCCATCTTCAATGACTACAGCTCGGTCGGATACTCGCTTCTCCTCAAGAAGGAAAAGGCCATCATTGTGCAGCCTGATCATGTCGTCATCGGCAACGGCCCTGCATTCGGGTGCGTCCTGATGAAGGATTTCCTGAGAGCCCTCGCAAAGCGGCTCAGGCATAACCGAACTGCGTACGAGAATTACCACCGGATCTTTGTCCCAGATGGGTGCCCCCTCAAGTGCGCTCCCAAGGAGCCGCTGAGGGTCAACGTCCTGTTTCATCACATCCAGAACATGCTTTCCAGTGATACCGCCGTGATCGCTGAGACGGGGGATTCATGGTTCAACTGCCAGAAGCTGAAGCTTCCCAGAGGATGCGGGTAAGCCGATCGGTTATTAAGATCCTGGTCGAACTAATATGGCTGAATTTGTGGGTAATTGAGTACGGATTCATTTACAGGTATGAGTTTCAAATGCAATATGGATCAATCGGATGGTCAGTCGGTGCCACTCTCGGCTACGCACAGGCTGTACCGGAGAAACGAGTCATCTCCTGTATCGGAGACGGGAGCTTCCAGGTACCCAATTTCGATTCCTTTAGTTGCTTTTAGCTTAATAATCCCCAACAAGCTGTGCCCTCTCGACAACACATGAAAGTGCAGAGAGTCTTGACAAGCGTGTGATTATAATTCCTCAGATGACGGCACAGGATGTATCGACAATGCTGCGATGCGGTCAGAAGAGCATCATCTTCCTCATAAACAACGGGGGCTACACGATCGAGGTGGAGATCCATGACGGCCCCTACAACGTCATCAAGAACTGGAACTACACGGGATTGGTGGACGCAATAAGCAATGGCTCGAGCAACTGCTGGACAACGAAGGTGAGATTCTGGTTCGGCTGATGGCCAATGAAACTACAACTATGCTGAATGTACATGTTGCCGAGCTGATTCTCGTCCGGGTTTCTTGAAGGTGCGGTGCGAGGAGGAACTCATCGAGGCGATTCAGAAGGCCACCGGCCCGAAGAAGGACTGCCTGTGCTTCATCGAGGTGATCGTCCACAAGGACGACACCAGCAAAGAGCTGCTGGAGTGGGGATCGAGGGTGTCTGCTGCGAACAGCCGCCCGCCGAATCCTCAGTGATCCTTTACATTCCACTCGAAGTTTAGTTGAAATCCCGGAATTCGGGGATGCATCGGTCTGTATCTCCCGAGTAATGGGCTTCAGAATTCCTGTAATCTTGCTAGTTGCTGCTTCAGTAGAGACATAGAGAGTGTTATCACCGTTTGCCAGCTCCTATACTTCTCCAACTCTGTGATTTTTGTACAATTGTTTTCCAAGTGAAATGTTGAGATCCGTTTAAATTTATGAGTTTCTACTTGTTTGCATTTGAGCTAATCGACCCTGACATGGATCACCACTCGTGGTCACTGGACCCAAGTCGGACCTGCAACCGACTCCCCAATTTGGTCTCAAAATCGAATCCTCGAGTCGGATAGATTGACAATTCCTTCTGTTGGGTCAGCATGTGAAGTCCATAAACGCGTCCGACTTGAACTCGAGCTCCACCAGTTCCCCCTTTTTATGCCTGCAATTCTCTTCCAGTAGTCTCGGAGGATTATTCATGTGAACCACCAACCGAATTGGACTTCTTTGCAGGAGCATGAGAGATCAGTCGACACCGGACCGAGCATGTCCGGACTGCCAATCTACCACCCGTAGCCCCGAAGGAGATCCGAGTTCAACCCGATGAACTGTAAAAGCTTCCATTACACCAGGCCCCTGTCAAGTAACTTTGACTGTGAGAATCGTGCCCAGAAAGGGGAAAAACAATTGACTTGTAAGAACACCGACCACCGACAATGGTCGGTTGTCTCTACAAACATTGCGTTGTTGGCGGTGGTCTTTTGTATTGTATTATATGTAACTTTAAAAAAATAAAAAATAAATCATCGCCGTCGTCGTCGTTGTTGTTGGCGGTGTATATCTCCAACCCATATTCACAATCCCTGCTCCTCTCTCTGCCGGTTCTGCTTCCTTCCTTCCTTCCTTCCTTCCTTCCATTGGGATTTCTGTATCTTCCCTTCCTTCACTTAGAAACCCTAGAATTGGTCCCTCTGCTGGCCCTCTCTGATTCGCGCGATGGTGAAGTCGAGCCACCACCAGGGGCAAGGCGAGGTGGAGAGAGGGACGACCGGGGATCGGGTCGATTGGGAGATGCGGCCGTCCGGAATGCTCGTTCAGCGCAGAGAAGACGGCACGGAAGTCGGTGGTGGCAGCCATGGCGGCCCCATGATCAGAATCAAAGTCTCCTACGGCTCCTCCCACCACGAGATTTTCCTCCCTTCTAACTCCACTTTCGGTACTTCGCAATTGCCTGCACCTTTACCCCTTTGAGCTGTTCGTCTTACTTCTCTTCGCAAGTTTCGTGCTTTTAGTCTGGGGTTGCAGTTCCTGTTGTATGCTCCTGGCATCTAGGACGGCCACTAAAGGTATTGATGAATTAACAGTTACGGACTGATTTGGCGATGATATTTGTGGAAATTGGTCCTTCGGAGTTCGGAGGCGGATGCAGGATATGGGTTTCTGTTAGGAACTCAGCAGAATCTAGTTAGAGGGCTTTATCTGGTGCCTGATAAATATTCAGTGGATTATCTGGTCATGAAAAGAGGCACTTGAGATTGGAGATCTGGCAACTTTGTTATTTCTTGTTGCGATAAGTGGATGTGTTCTGCACCATTAGTTAGTTGAATTGCTGGTGCTGTGAAGTTTTGTTGGGGGTAAAGGATGAATTCAAATACTTGCCAAAAAGTATATTAATAAAAACGGAGGTTCCATGAAACTTCATCGAAGATTTAAAGGGATAAGAGTGAATCCTCCTTATCTGATGCCCTAAAATGCTATCTCCTCCTCTCCAGTCTTGTAGGTCCCTTAACCTCGATTATGTGGTCAAAGTGCACTAAGGCAGAATTTTGGGGAAGTATTGGATGGATTCCATATGCTGTAGCTTTTTTGTTCTTCTAGCAGGACTGACTGTAGCATATGGTCAAACACGGGTGTATCTTGGAAATTGTTTTGTCCAAACTGGTTTACTCTTGATTCTAATCGAGTGTGTTGCAGGAATTTACACAATCATTTGTAAGAGTGCTCTATCTTTTTCTGTGAATGTGAAGCTCAAACTTTGTCCTGAAGAAGACAGACTTTAATACTTTCTATGATTTATAGCCAAATCTCTCATTATGTTCTCTAGCAACGTTTTTTACTTCGATCATTGATGGCAGGTGAAATAAAAAATATGCTAGCTCAGAAGTGTGGTCTGGAGCCTAAAGACCAACGGCTCTTCTTTAGGGGAAAAGAGGAGGGCGATGATGAGATCCTGCACATGGCAGGTCTAAAGGACAACTCGAAGGTGCTGCTTTTAGAATGCCAGGCTAGCAAAGAAAGGAAACTAGAGCAGTTACAGAAGGCTGAGGAAATTTCCAAAGCATGTGAAGCTGTCGCTGGTGTTAGAGCAGAGGTTGATAAGCTCTCTGAGAAGGTGAGCTGTATACATTTGCTTCTCGCTTTTGCTTAAAATTTGGACCTTCGCCTGAATCGCCATAATTTGGCAATTTCAGATTTCTGCATTGGAAGTTGATGTGCATGGTGGGAGGAAAGTTTCAGACAAGGAATTTGAAATTTCCACAGAGTTGCTCATGAGGCAGCTGCTGAAATTGGATGGTATTGAGGCAGAGGGCGAGGCTAGGGTACAACGAAAGGCTGAGGTTTGTATTTCATATTGTTTATGAACAGACATGTACTCCAGCTGTACATATGTATGTCAAGTAGATCAACTACAGCATCATAGTTCAAAATCATAATCTAGAAAGCCTTGCCTATGGTTTTACGCCGTGATAATGATTGTTGAATACATTTTATCTCCATTATTTTGCTTGGTGACCTTAAAGCAAATGGTTACTAATAAAGTGTCAGTCCTAGTGCAGTATTGTCCGATGTAATTAAGTATTTGGATATACTCTAGCTGTGGCTGTTGCAGTGCTTGGCTTTCTTTCCATTCAACACTGAAGTGTTATCACTATTTGAAGGGTGATCTGTTAACTGTCTAAGATAGAAGTTGGAGTCATGCCTCCGGAGTTGTATGAGCATTGTTATTTGCTTTTCTATGGCATTTCTTTTTAAAGAATCTTAAGCTAAATGCTACTTGTCTACATACTTCGTCTTACAGGTTAGGCGAGTCCAGGGGATTGTGGATACGTTGGATTCTCTCAAGGCTCAAAACTCCAACCCCTTAAGCGATAGAAGGAATGCAGTCTCCATAACAACCAACTGGGAAACCTTCGAGTCAGGAGTAGGAAGCCTGAGTGCCCCACCTCCTGCGGCATCCTCTATTACAAAGGTAACTCAAGACTGGGAACAGCACTGGAGACCCGGATAAAGGCATTCTCTTGGTTGGAACATCACATGATTATTGCCGGCCTGTTGATGTTGTGCTTCTGTTTATACTTCTGATCATTTGCGGTTCCTCGTTATTTTGAAGGAAACCTATTTGCGGTGTACTTTTATTTGGTATATCTATCCAGAGAAGAATTCTCCTGAAGACGGGAAAGAAATTCCTCCAAAAGCTCATCTACATATATTGCTTATTCTCTATCTCGTTGTCGTATGATGCTGGTGGAACTATCAGGCTTGAAATTCTGATGAATCAATGGGTTCCCCAAATTAAGGATTCCCGCACAACTCAACGATTCAGAAGTAGCAGAAAGAAACGCCAACTCGGTTGGAAATCCATTCTGATGGAGACGGTGTGGGGGGCAAGGAGCAACAGTGGTGGCAATGGCACCAGACCCCGGCTGAGATCGCGGCGCTCCTCTTGCTGTATGTAACTTGTTGGTCGGATCTTGGAGTCTTCCAAAAGCGCGGCTTCCTTGCTATATGATGGCAACGCTACCGGCGTTACATTACTCCGGATCATCTTAAGATTTAGACCTCGGTAGCTAACCTAGCACGTCAGAGAAAACTGCGTACATCATGAGAGTTGAGAACCCACCGCTCTTCAATGTGTCAATAAATGACATTTTTGTATCAACGCCAATTTAGTTCGATGCTGCGTATCCTTGGATGCACGCTCTCCGTGGCAGGCAGTTATATCTGCCAACTTATCTGACGACCGAGATGTCCATGCATCAAATAATCCCCACTGAGATATGCAATGCTCATCGATATATATGTTAATAATGTCAGTCAGTAAACCTGTTAGAGCACTCGAATAACCTCTTGAAGATTCGATGTTTTGCCTCCACAGATCTTGTCTTGTTATATGTGTCAGTCTCTTCTGGGAGAATGATGCCCACTACACACAGAACATAAGATGGTTTTCATGTTTTGGGGAAATCGCAATGACATGTGTTTTATAATTACAGTCTCGTATCATAAGGGTTTGAAACTCATATCGTCAACAGCGAGTATGAGTTCGATCATGCATATCCCCTGAGAAGGAAAACTCTCTTAGCCCTGCATTTTATCCGCTCAAACTTGTGATCTTTAAGAACAAGATCAACCCACGATTATTGGTGGGCTAAGGAAATTGAAGTATCTTACTACACTCCAACTGGTGCAAACTATGAAAATTTTCTAGCTCTGATCATAAGGAAGCACATAAAACTTGCAATAAGAACAACATAGATGTATATTTGTCTTTGGGAACATATTATTTGTATTTCCGGGGAACAAGTACCTCAAGATCTCACTTAGAATGCTGTCTCATTCACAGAGTCAGATCCAGAGTACTTGCCCTCATCATCGTCTTCAAGCCATCATTACTACTACAACTATAGAATTCATTGATCAAGCCTTCTTCACTACCGCTATCACCCCCCCTCAACAGGTCCATCAACCTTCTCTTAACCCTTCCAGCTCTCGAAGAGCCCGCTGAGAACAGAGAAAGAGACAGATCGTCAGTGATCTCCCATGACGATTCCCATGATCCCTTCTCCCTCTCCTCATCCTCCTCTTCCTCCTCCTTCCCGGCAGCAGATGGATCAGTCGCTTTTGCTGCAAGGGAGAGCCTTAAGTCGATAGCGGTCGATCCTGCAGCTGATGACAGTTTCTGCTTCTTCACCATCTTATCGTTCCAGTCCTTAAGGCTCTGGTATTCAAGGTATTCCCAGCGACTGGAACCATTGGGGAGTCCCCGGCCTTGGCCGCCTCCGTCCTTTGGCTCAGGGCCGATGTTGCTGTAACCATAGGGGAGGTTCATCGCGGTGGAGCCATTGGTTTGGGTGCCATTGAGGCCAAACATTAATCTATCTGCCACCAGCTTGCTGCTGTAAAAGCCATGGCGTCCGGTTGCGTCGACAAGCTGTCTCTTCTGAAATAAATCGGCGGCAGCGTCAATGCTAGCCTGCATTTTGTGTTGCCCGGCTGATTGTGCGCTCCAACGAGATTCTCCGTACCTTCATGTTATTAGTGCGAGAGGATTATGGCTCGGCTGGCTGACTAAATATACGTAGTTTTCGATGTGTATGAACGTTTTGACTGCAAGTTAATACTACATGCAGCTGTTTACACATATACACAAAATACAAAAATGCAAGAACGAATGAATGGGACAATCTTCTCCTTGTTTATATATGTAGTAGGACAACGTTAACTCTAACTAAAATCTCTGTAGAACATCATGGTCGGGGAAAGCCAAAATCCCATGCAGGGATAAGTCTCGGCGAATAGAGAGAAACATATGCCATGGCCTTGCTGAAAGTCCAAATACTTGCTTTGAATTTTAGGAATATTATACAATAAGATTAATGAAATTTCAAGAGCTCTCTCATATGGCTAGCTCGGAATTTTGTCGAATATATTGATACTTGGGGGAGTTAAGGGTGAAGAGCTAGCAACTTCCGTCCCCATTTATCAAATCTTCCCATGTTAATAGTCAAATGTTAACCAACATTAATTGTGTGAAATTTACTCATCCATGGACTATTCAGTTGGAATCTAGGTGAGATATACCGTACGTAAATAAGAGCATTTTCACAATTTCCTATGTGGAATCCCTCACAAGCTGAGAACACTTCTTCCCAGATTTTGTTTATGAATAATAATGTGGTGGACATCCCATTTTTGAGGTTTTTCTATACCTGGAGATCATAGTCTTCTTCTCGATGTAACTTTAACCTAATTCCTCATGTGTCTTATCCGAGTGTATCGCTCGGATTCAGGGGACCCGGCAGCATCCCCGTTGAATTCCTAGCATTTTATGCAGACAAAATGAAGTCCCTCCATTTTTTTTTTCTATCAATGGACGATCTACGAATTCTTTTTCCTCCCGCTCTTGGATTTAGAGGTGCATCTGGAGGGACTGCTACATCTTCTTCGATCTCGATATCTTTATATCTACTTAGCACGCATTTGCAGGTGAAATTTTTGTTACCTGAACCCGGAATAACTCCCGCTGGGAAGGTGCTGCAGCATCGGAGGTTGGCGGATGTTGAAAACCCGGCCATCACCGCAACTCAGGGGGTGCCTATGACCTGATAGAACTATGTCGTCACACCACGAGAAGGCCATACGATTTAATCAGAATATCACAGAAACCCTAAGTGTCTTTTTCTCTTCACTAAGGAAACCTAAAAGAAAAGGAATACAGCAAGATCAAGCTAACTATACCTCGACCGGGGAAGTCGACCTTCCTGTTCCGGAACATCTGATGCAAAGCAGCAGAGAAGTACAAAAAATTTCAACATGGAGACCAATCGAGAGCATAATCGTCGGAAAGAAAAATGGAAACAAAAAAACCTCTCGACTATTGAAAGATTGGGTCGAGAGCCTCAAGAAATTACCTGAAGATGGCTCTTCACATGGTGTATCCTAAGCCCTTTGACATTCATCAGTTGAAGAACTAATTTGGGTGTTGCCCCTATGAAGCAAATTAATAAATCTTGTCAGAATTTTTTTTTTTTGGGGGGGGAAATGTCATAGATTAATTTTTTTTAAATAAAAAACTACCTTATCTTTCTGTAATTGTTTGCCGAATTGAATTATATTATTGAATTTGATTATTTCCTCATGAATTTTCCCGTTTTCCTCGTTTAATAGATCGAAATATTGCCTGAATATATCTTAATTTACGAAACAAATCTAAGGAAACTGCTAGCTAGTTGATCTGCATGCAGTGTGTGTATATGAACTTACTATGTTGTCCACCCAGTCTTTCAATAGCTTGGATGAACTGGAGATGGAGGTCGGGTGTCCACCGGAGTCGTGGCATCTTCGATCTAACATACGGCCGGACAGAAGCCTTCTTCTGGTCGGTCTCTTCCACGGTGCTGTTGCTCGAGCTTCCTCCACTAGTTACGGCCTTAATATCATCAGCACCGCTCCCATCTTCATTCTCACACCCGTCTTGATTCTGATCCGGACTCCCACCAGCCATCGATATCGAACCTCTGTATCTACAACCAAATCATATATCCATATATGTATTCATCTTATAACTTTTTCCCTGGGGGAAAATACAGCTGAACAAACAAATTAGGAATGGAGAGATTTGGACTTGCGGGATCAGCAAGAAGAGATAGTAAACCCTAGATCTTGATGGAGAGAAGATAAATATGGAGAGAGTGAAGGCCAGCGCTATGCGTCTGGTTCAACTCTATGGGGACCATGATTAAACAATTATTGACCTAATTGTATTTTATATAATATAAGATGTAGAATTCTTTCTCATTAACGTATACTTTATATATATATCTGTAGATATCCCTGAGGGGTCTTATGGCCATTCATGCAGGGTGTCTATATATGTCATATGCATACGGGTTATGTGCATGCATACATGCATATTGATCATTTTCTTTTACTCGGACAAAAAACTATATATATATATATATATATATATGTGTGTCTGTGTGTGAATCAAGTACGTGTATGTGGTCTAGCTAAATGTATTTTGCTAGTTCTGCCGATGATATAGGACTTATAAACCACTGGTCCAAAAGAAAAGCTATGCTCTCTTGCAACCTTATGCATCTGCGATTAATCATAATGCTCATGATTTCATGTAGAATCTGTATGTATTACACGCCCTGACATTTTGCATGAGTAATTTATCGGTTTATTCGCATCGTGGATACATTGAGAAGATCTTTAATTTGTTGGCTTATTAATGTGGAGCTGCCGCTGCCTTTAAACTAAGGGGGATCAAAACATTTTAAATATGACATAAATTTCATTATTTTTTACCAGCTTCCTTGCTAGGTTATGTTAATTCCATTGACTCATCGTTTACCTTCAATTCAGTTTTTCTGCCTTTACCATTCGATAAACTCTCTGGATCCATCCATGGGCAAGGCAGATGGGTTTAATGGGTTTATCTTTTTCTATTTACTTAAGAGATATTAGATTCAATTCTTATAAATTAAAAATATATATATATTATATTAAAAAGTTTATCTTTAATAAGTTAATTCAACTCAAATTTAAATTAATGATAACCAATTAGGCTTCTCAAGGTGGAGTGGCTACATTGTCATAAATGAAGGAAGGGTATGAAATGGGCAATTAGCATTGGTTGACGCATGTGTGATGACTTGCTGTCGTTCATGAGGGCCCCGATCCAGGAGAAGGAAGACATACACTAATTGATATATATATATATATATATTAATTTTTTTGAAGCTATAATTAATGGGCCTGCCCTTGTCGAGAATCACGGGGGATGTTTTTCAATGGCCATTGTGGGAGAGCAGAACAATTTGTATTTTTTATAAGGAAAAAAATATATATATATATTTATATATATAAGATGAGTTGTTGCGCACAAAAAAAAGAAATAATTAATCAGGGCATCTAATTGGCATGGCAAACCAAAAAAAAAAAAAGAGACGTCACATGATTTCGAATTTTATTACTGTGAATATAAATGAACTAGATTGGAACCCGCACTATTTTGTAATTATCAAAAAATTTTAATATAGTTGCAATGAGAAGGCTGATTGGAAGGGAATAATGTGAACTTAAAATTTTGGAGTGGAATATAATGTATGTATGTATTTTGATAATTCTTCGACCCATGACCCACTCTGTAGAGTCCATTTATGCATGCATGAGCAACCTCAACAATGTACAAGGGAAATCGAATTTACAATTTCGTAAAATTACTCATAAGAGGCATGCTTTGTCTCTCTTTTTTTTTCAGAAAATGAAAAATGAAAAATAAAAAAGATAATGTAAAAGATGATTTTTGTGTGCGAGTAGGGTTTTAATGTCAAGAGCCTGCAGTCCGCGGTTGAGGTCCAAAAAAACCTTCCAAGTGTACGCAGGTTTTTTCTTTCAACCCTTTGACTTTTGTCGGGCCCTGCTCGACCTACTACTAATCACATGTGGTCTTGACGCCTGTTGCAGATCAGCCATGTGCACTTGAAAAAGTACTCCTCATTGACAACTGACGATGAAGGCTATTTTTTCCCTTTTTGCAACCATACTCCGATCCAAGAGGGATAATTTGTCACGAGTCAAACTTTATCTTGTATTCTCGGCATATATACCAAGCCTTAGTTTCATACTCGAGCCCTAGTAGAGCTTAAATTCACATACTAACATATTCTAACTCATATAAAATCGAAAGATATTGACTTTTATTATAAGTGTGTACACAAGATTTTCATATTAAATTTTCTATGCGCAAATTTGCGTGAGAGAGAGAGATTTGAACCCTTTTTTTAGTTTGCCTTGGTGTATCTATTTTTTTTTGCTTATTTTATTATATAAGATAAATACAGTAAAAATGTTATATATTTATTTTTTAATATTTAAATTATATATTTAATAATAGTTATTTCATTTATATGTATTTGTACCATATATTTAAATCTTAATTTTAATAATAAATTAACGTAATCATTGTTTGTTAATATAATATAATAACATATCGATAAAATATTGATATGACGTACTAACATAACAAAAGTTAGCTAATATGGAATGATAATATAACAAAAATTCAACTGACATGTCATGTTATGTAGCGTCGTTAAATGCCAAATCAATGAATCATTAAAATTACGACTTTGGTGTATTATAAAATTAAATATATATATAACTAAAATAATAATTTAGAAAAAAAATAGGTTTGGTATAGTGACATAACTCTCGACCTAACAACTAAGATATTGTAAGTTCAATTTTTATTATGAAATTTTTTATACCCCTTTATTTTCTCTATTTGTTATATCATAGTATAACATCATAACATATTATTTAATAAAAAATAAATTTTATATAAATTACGAAAAAGACAAATATATCACATTTTTATTATATATATATATATATATGTAAACCCTCGATTTCCATGAAACAATTATATTCTACACCGACAAGTG
>CXYZ01076167.1:1431446-1455235 GCA_900006705.1 Sonneratia caseolaris | reverse complement strand
AAATGAATATGTGATGCACAATAATTGTGACGAGATTAGGTATCGATGGATGGACAGTTGACGTTGAGAGACGCAGGGACACTGCAATTTCTCCCATGACAAATCAAGCTTTGCCTCCCCTTGGAAAAGCAAAGATTCCTTCAGTTGTTTATGTGTGGTGGTGTCAGTTTTGAATCCTTTCGTCCTCTCAAATTTTCTAACCCAATTTGACCGCTTCATGGATCTAAGTGCAATTTCCCGCATGTATACCGATCCATTAGCTGTTCGGAAAAAATACTATACGGCGCAATCGCCGGACAATTCAAGATTCTAGACATTCGTATAAATTCTTTCTTTCCTATATTTCATATCCTTTTATTTTCAGCTGTTATATCGATTCTACAATCAGACCGTGAGATCTTTCTAAATTGTTTAGCGTGGAATAATTCCACAGCATGCGCATAGGCACCCTTTCTATATTTTTAATCAAAAAAATTTCCTTTCGGTTGAATTATATTTCCGGTTCCATCGAGGTTGACGAGAAGGGAAATTAATGGTACATAAAATCTCGTAAGAGAACAACCTCACCCGAATATGAATTTATCGGGAATTTGAATCGTCGTGTTCTAGATATCACGTGTTTCATATATGTCGGAAGGTAAACCTACGATGAAAGGAGAGGAAAGGAGGAAGAAAAGTAGAAGAAATTGTCATCGAATTGAACTGGTCGTGAAGGATTGAGACGCAGTTGACCCACACGCACAGATGTCACACCGGGAAACCGAGGGGGAAAAAAAATTGCGAACTGAAGGAATTCGTAGTCCAAGAATAAGGAATCGTCGGATTAGACAATTTCGATGCTGTGCCTCGACGGTCTGTGGGTTTTTCTCGACAGTTTCGAGCAGTTAGCTAGCAAGATGTCAAGGGGTTGGTCGACACTTTCACTCAGACTCTGAGGACGAGAGTGACCGACCGGGTCTCGGCCCAACATCATCTTCCCTTGAGGCCCAATTCGATGCCTTTCCGAAAACTTCGGGAGGGCTCGAACGAGCAGTAACCAGACCGGAACGAGTCCGAGTGGACTGCCGACCGGGCTGACCATCTGACCGACCGGTGCTTCTGTACGAATCACTCCGGCGAGCTCTGCGTCGTTGTGCTCCCCGGCTGGGAGGTGAGCGGTGGAAGGGCCATCACTTAACGCAAGCTCATTTCTTCTTCTTGCAAATTACTATCCAGAATTCTATCCCTTGAAACCGATACTTTAATATATTTGCAGATGCATTACTTAAAATATATTTTAATATATAATCTTAAATATATACATCAAATCATCTCAAATAATTTATATGGATAAAATATTATAGTAAGAAAATATAAGGGAAAGATGATAAAAGTTTAGAAATTGGGATCTTCATCGGAAGTAATTTTGGATAAATATGAGCTTGCTTGCGCATCGGGACTTGAGAGTCGGAATTAGCCATGTTGATGATTGTATNTGAATATGAGCTTGCTTGCGCAGCGGGACTTTAGAGTCGGAATTAGCCATGTTGATGATTGTATACCCAATAGTAAGTTCATGATTACGCCATATTGAGATGAATAAACTCTCGAGAAGCTGCCGAATATAGGAAGGAGAACCTTGGCGGGCTAGAATTCTTGAAAGGGAATGTAAGTTGGATTAGTAGCTCTCATTTTCGATCGTTGGTGCAAGGAAACGCAGCTAATTGGCAGCTCTAATTTTGAATTATATTGACTTCGTCGTCTGTTCTAAATTGTTTATCCTCGCTGTCGGGCAGGCCCCATTATAGATTTGGTCGAATTCCTTCGATTCAAACTCCCACCAAAACCTTAAATCGATCGATCATATTCTTGCTTTCTTTCTCTATCGAGAGGACGATGATGCAGTCAGAAATTTTCAGACGGCCTCGGCGATACCACGCTTTCAAATACACAGCCTTCGATGAATTTGAGCAGGGTCACTTCTCTGAGATCTTCCCAGAGTTCCATCACTGGACGCCCACCAAATTCCCAGTTGATTTTGGTGATGGCTTGCTGCAAATTGATTGCCCAATTGAGGATTTCCTCGTGGACTTTGATGGGTTCGAGTCCATGGACTCGACATCTTCTCCGTCTCTTTCTTCTTCGTCTCCAAAGAGAATCATTTGCAGTGATAGCAGTGTCAGTAATGGAGGCGGTCTCAATGAGAGCGGTCGTGAAGGCAGACCCGCTCGGTGGGCCCCGAGACCGCCCTGTGTTCAACCTCTTTCGCCGCAACGAGACGCAGCACGGAGATGACTATATCGGGCAGGAGTGCCAGAGACACTCTGAATCAGCATTTCAGGCTTTCTACCAAGCATTCCTATTTGGGAGATTCGCCCACTTCGCTGCAAATAGCACGATCATGGAGTCTGTCTCTTGGGGCGCGGGCTTGGCCATCCGTGTGGTGGACTTTGACCTTGGAGACGGGGTCCAGCGGGTCCCAGTGATCGAGGCCGTGGCTGCCCGAGGAGAAGGAGCAGCGCTGAGGCTGACCTCAATGAAGTGGGAGGACGATGAGGAGGAGGCAAGATACGATGACAATAGATACCCCAGAAGCTCGGGGAGGAGGTTCCAGGATGTCAGAAGGAGGCTGTGTGGCTTCGCGGAGGAGATTGGGATGGAGCTGAAGGTGGAAGAGATGAGCATCGATGAGCTTCTGAGTGAGGCAAAGAAGGGACTGACGTTGAACGGAAGAAGAGAGTGGATTGTATTCAATTGCATGGTGGGGCTTCCTCACGCGGGGAGGAAGAGCAGGAGCAAAAAACCTGTGGCAGAATTTCTGAGAATCGCTCAAGATATCGTGGAGGCAAACAACTGCGGGATCATAACTCTAGGGCAAGGGGACGGCTTAGAGAAGCTGAGGTCCTGCACCAAGTTCAGCCATTACTTCGACCGGTGTTTGGGGCATTACCAAGCAGTCCTCGAGTTGATGGAGACAGAGTTCCCGAGTCAGCTGGTGGAGGCAAGGTTTGACTATGGAGTCTCTGTTTGTCTCGCCGTCAGTCGATGCAATCTCCTGGGGCCAGTTGTGCGAAGATGCAAGAGCTTGTTCAGATGTTGAAGAGGCGATCCAGGCTCCGCTGGGGGGCCTGAGAGTGAGCGCGGTGAGCTTGGCTGAGGCAAAAGAGCTTGTTGGAGAAAAGAGTTGGTATGGTATTGGGAATGGGGAGAGGGAGAATGAGATGACCTTGCAGTGGAGACGGACACCGTCGGTTAGATTCTCAGCCTGGGGAAGGAAACTCAAAAGCCATTGAAGAAGTCTGTAAACAGGATATGCGTCATGAGCTATAGTAAATTTGTGTACAGAAGATGTAAAATCTAATGGAGGAATAAGACATTGCTATTTTTTCTTTCTGCACCCATCCAGTATAGGAAAGTCGAATAGCCTTGACTGAAAATTGCAGGGCAGCTGCTTTTACCAAGGCGTAAGAAACTCTGGCTTTTACTTCCTTTTTTTTGGGGTGATTTTGGATCTTTCATGTTTTGATGCAACAGAACTTCTCGAGTCCTATAGCAAACTCCATCTGCTCAGCAACTTCAGACTGTCTTTTTGTAGTGGCTGCTGTCGGTTGGCCGAGCTCCTTGATCTGTTCTACTAGTTTAATAGCTTCTTCAAGGAAGCAGATTAGCAGAGAAAGACAGATGATGTCAAAGATGCAGAATTAGACCAATTTCAGAAAGAATCACGAGGAACTTGAAAAGGAACACTTTGAAAAAAATTGAGAGGAAGATGCAAAGTGTTTTCTTTCTTTCTTTCTTGTTATCTTGCTTTCCAGCGTACAAGAAATATATAGGGGAAGGATGGAACACAATATGGATATTTTACAAATCAAGAAATATCTAATTGCTCCTGCGGCGCTTTCCTTGTAGGGCTGATTTGATCTTTTGCCTTAATTGATGATTCTTCCTTCAATTGCTCTGTCTTCAAATTGGAAGTTTCAATAAATCTGAGATAAGTACGGAAAATAAAGAATTGAGACTTTTCATATATTATTTGTGTCCATTCTATTGATTTTCTTCCTTCCCTTGGTTTCATTTACATCAACACAGCCACCATGAATCAGGTCAATGATCTACATCATTATACGATTTCCACTGAAGAGAAGGGCAAGTTCTAAAGAAACTCGAGCAATACAAACTAACATGAGTTTGCAGAGGGAACTTCTAGCTTAGGGAGTTCTCATTTTGTCCAGATTAGCTATGAAACCACTCAAAGCATTTTCTGCCCGTTCAGATTTATTTGGAACTGCGCCTATACAGCATAATCTTCTGTAAAATGCTCTTGCTGCTAAGTTCACGAGCTCTAAGCAACAGGGTTACTGTTCCATGACCGAGGTGATTCTTTTCCCTGGTTTACATGATGACCGCTTCTCCGTGCGCCCCTGTCACAGACATCATTCAGAACTTGGATGACAACTCCCATATTGGAGGTTGCATCCCTTTGTTCACTTAGGAAAGTCGATCGATATGATTGAGGTTTTACTTAAACCTTGTTTTTCAGAAACAGATAACCGTGCCAAAATCTGGAAGATGATTGATATCTTATAGATACTGGGCATTATTCCTTCAAAAGGAGAACCATTTTTTTCTGTGCAAGCGCTTTTACAGCGTAAAGAACAAACCATAAAGTGATAAGCTTTTATTTTCCTGAATGGTTCTGCAAACTCTTGTAGAACTCAGGATTTCGACAGACTTTGCGAGTGATCTGGTAAGTTCTCTACTCCACTGTGGGAAAGACTCAACAGGTCTGATTATCTCTTCCACTTGACGGGATTGTGATATTGTTGCAGGCCTCAGGAGGAGTTGCTCCTTTGTAGTAGAGGCAGATGTAGTACATGAAGTTGGGGTAGTCCTCCTGTGATGGATGGAATGAACATTATGAGAGAGACAAGACAAGACAAGACAGGCAGAAAGAGACAGAGATGCTGTGATACTAACATTGATTGCTCGACTGTTTACCACCACCCAAGGCACATACTCGTGTGGAGGACTGAGCTGGTCAGTCTCCACACCGTATTGCAGTTCAAGCTGCATNGCGGAGGACTGAGCCGGTCGGTCTCCACACCGTATTGCAGTTCAAGCTGCATTTATTCGAGTTTCATATCATTAGAACTTGGAACTTAGATCATCGTTAACCCATATGATGAGACCAACCTTTTTCCCGACGCCACTGGAGTAGCATTTTGAGATGGGCGAGGGATCCAACTTAAGCCGCTTGCAGCATGTCTTCCACATGATTTCCTCTGATCCAGAGCCTTGGTCCATGAGGGCCCCGATCTCAACGCAGTTTATGAATTCAAAATGTGTTTTCTGAACAAAAGTGGGGTTACAATATTAATGCTAACAAAGTTGCGCTTCTGCATAGATGAGTCGTTTCATGGATCATCGGAGAAAAGAGCTCATACCTGGTCCGGCCAGGACTCGATGGCACAGGCATGTATGGTGTTGAGGTAACATTCCTTCTCTCCATGCTGTAATGTATTGACAAAGAATTAGACTGTCAATGACCAGTAAGAAAACAACACGAGAAATCGAACTTACAGATCAGATAAAGATACTAAGTTTCTGTTAGAAAAACCGAGCAACAAGGTCTGTGATCATTATGGCAAAGGCAAGCATCATGTGAGACCTGACAAACAACGGTTTCCGTGGAATTGTCGAGGTGGGCATTGCCCCAGGGCACGAGCTGGAGATTGATGACCCTCTCAACATCAGGAGTTCTAACAGCCTTCACCAGGTCGTTCGTGATGAAATCAGCGCTGCCCGGGCAGAGGCTCTCATAGTAGAGTGTCAGGTTCACCTTAGGATCCTCCGTCCATTCAGGAGCAACCGCGGCATAGCTCTCAAGATGTACGAGAACGGACATGAAAGACACGAGAACAAGGCATAGTGCAGCTTCTGCAGACATCGAAACAGTCATCTCTGTACGACTGCACTGATGAAGCTCTCATGGGAGAGAGGGGTATATATATTCCACAGTTCAAGAACTACCACCTATAGCTGACCCGATATGTACAGGCCGTCAGTTTCAGTGCACCACCATGTTCGGTATCCAAAAACCCAATCGATCTTTGGAACTGGGTCAATCCGGCAAGATTATGTAACAAAACACTTCAGTTAATTTCCTATATTTAGTAACTCATGCTAGATGATGAATTATCCGAGTACTGCAAGTAAAGAACACGACCAGCCAAGGGAATGAATGTATCATGGAAGTAATCGATTAATTGCGGTCTCCANAGTTCAAGAACTACCACCTATAGCTGACCCGATATGTACAGGCCGTCAGTTTCAGTGCACCACCATGTTCGGTATCCAAAAACCCAATCGATCTTTGGAACTGGGTCAATCCGGCAAGATTATGTAACAAAACACTTCAGTTAATTTCCTATATTTAGTAACTCATGCTAGATGATGAATTATCCGAGTACTGCAAGTAAAGAACACGACCAGCCAAGGGAATGAATGTATCATGGAAGTAATCGATTAATTGCGGTCTCCATAGCAGTTAGTTGTAGTATCCCCTCCTCCGGTTCTTGTGTACTAGACTTGTATTCCTCCATTTACAGTTCATCTATCAGATTTTCATAGAGACTTCCCGCACTCGTAGTTCGATAAGACTAGAAGGAGAATCTCGAGAGTTCGAGCTAGCTCAATTCACTACGGTACGAATCTATCAATGATAGATGTTCTCCATTGAGAAAATTCAACTTGTACAATAAAAACAACATGTAGGCACCAGTGGTCTAGTGGTAGAATAGTACCCTGCCACGGTACAGACCCGGGTTCGATTCCCGGCTGGTGCATGATATCGATTTTTTTTAATTTCATTTTTATTTTTTCCCTGTGAAAANCTAATTTCATTTTTATTTTTTCCCTGTGAAAATAAATGCACACTGTTCTGATCCGGAAAGACGCAAAAGAACAGGTCAGTTGCCTGTAACTTGAACAAGAAAACTTACCCAGGAAGACCAAATTAGACATTATACGAGCTCGCAGTCGAAATTGGATCAACTTTCAGAACCTATCAACTGTCACTCCATCCCTAAGGACCTCGTAAGCCTCCCGGCTCCGGCTCTTCTTCATCCCGGCAGTGAACTGGACCTTGTCCGATCCTTCCAATGTTACCAGGGTCACCTTCATCCATATCATCACCATCTTCGTCTTCATCCCTTCGATGTTCGTCATCTTTCCTTTCTCTAGGTACCCCGACACCGAGGTGTTGAATCGCAGGAGGGAGGAGTCCTTGTAGTGGACCTCACAGGGGGACGGCAAAAGGACGGTTAGGAGCCCGGTCTGCTCGTTGAACTCGTAGTCCATGGCGTCCTTTGGGAATATGCCGATCGGGAGATCGTGTTCCTCCAGGAGATCCGAGAGCGGCTTCTGTATTTTTCCTGCACATTTTGCAGATATCAACGACATATATATATATTCAAATGCAGCAGCTGATCATATGACCAGAATAATGAGCAAGTTTGCGTTGCCAGTGAATGTGGGATTCCAAGTAAGAATCCATCCTCCGCTAAAACATGCCTAAGATCATCCATGCTCGATCAACAGATCCTTGAGAAGAAGAATACGTAAAGCTTAATAAATCGATGCAGAGACTAAACATATATGTAGGGCCGGTCCCAAGCGAACCTTTGATCTTGTTGACAAGCCACTTCGCTCCTCCCTCGATGCTGTGAGACATCGCCTGCGGTCAAAACGATGTTACAATCAATAATATGTAGGCAGCAAAAGCAATCAGATGGCCGAAGAGAAGAATCAATGACAGCCATCACAACAATCAATAAGAGACGATGCCAAACAGCAAATATTGCCTCGGAAAAGAAATCTCGAATCGATTCATCACGATGACAACATATCGACCATCTTCATGTTTCTAGGGGTACGTAACAGGAGAGAGAGAGAGAGAGAGAGAGAGATACGTTGATTTCATTGCTGACGGAGCCAATCTCCTTGCTAGCTTTCTGGGCGAACAGATAAGAGCCCGCCTTGCCCAATATCTGATCCATCCTCAACAGCGATGCCTCCTCACCCTCGATTTCTTTTCGCAATGTATGCAACCCAATCCAATTCAATCGCGACGAGAAGGGTTCGTATCGATTAACGATGCTATCTCCCTCAAGATGAGACCAAGCTACGAGCTCAAAGATCTCGCCTTCTCTCTCCTGTTACAGGGAAACAAAGAGAGAGGGGGAGGGGATGGAGAAAGGGAAGGGATGAAAAGCTTTCTTTCTTGGAGTCTGTCTCTGTCTGTCTGTCTGTCTGTCTCCGCTTTCCGTTCTACTTCTTTCTTGATTGAGACATCCGCACGACCAGCCAACGTTCGGTCGTGGAACATTTGGACATGTTTCCCTTGATGTGGCTCTCCTTATCGGACAAAATCGTAAATTCGTCTCTACATTTTATGATCCCACTTCGCGTTTCATTCTTTGCTCATTTGATGCGACCCTTGTATGCCGGATTTGGTCATGGTAGGGACTACTATAGTTTGATTTAGTCAAACTAGATAAAAAAAAATATACTGCAATATTTATTAATTTAATAATAGAAATCAACCACTAAAAGCTTATATTACGATACTTTCTCTTTCTCCTCCTATATAATTAAAAATAAAAATTATATAATATGCGTAAATGTCCGTTATTCTTTAAAAAAAAATAGGTCACCCAATTATTGTCTAGACTCGAGGAAGCCCTTTCACTTGAAATTAGTTGAGATGGAATCTCAATCACGAGCGATCAGGGCTGACTCGTTTTCTCGGTCGGAAGTCCGATTGCTCATGCCCCGCCCCCCCCTTTTCAATCTGATCCCTTTCTGGGACAGCTTCGTTTCGAAGGTATGGAGCAATGTTTAACATTCCGACTACCCGTCCAGAAACCCGACCGAATCAGATTGAACAAGAAAGCCGATGAATATATTGATTCAAACACATTCCATCAACCCAATTTGCCCCTCGATCGCGTTAATGAAAGAAGCAAGAACGCATGAACATTGATTGATTCACAGAGGAATAAGCCAAAAAAAAAAGGGTAATCACAATTACATGTATTGATTTAATTTTTATCCCCTCCCGAACACAACACGAAGACAAAGCAAGTCGGAACCCGAACGATGGACGTCGAAGTAAAGATTGCTCTAGTAAGCGTTAAATCTCGGATGAGGATCGGATCCTGGGGTTTCACTTGTTGGCGGGTTTCTTGCAGAGATCCTTCATCCATTTGATCAGCTTCACCTTCTTCATCTTCGACTCGCCCTTTCCCTTCTTGCTGTCATCGTCGGAGGACCGCGGCGGAGGGTCCGGGTGGTTGTCCCACTGGTCCGCCCATGACAGACCCGAATCCATCTCGCTATGCCCGCTGATCGCTTCTCCTTCCCTTTCTCCGAGAAGACCGAAATGGTGGATGAATTGATTTCGACACCGTATGGGAGATCTCTCTAGCTCTTTGCCAACACCTTCGGATAAAGGATCAGTTCAGCTATTGCTTTCCTAATTTAGCAGTCAACCAATTTAAACTTTCTCAGGATGAGTTGTCTCGAGGAAGTTGGTTATTGTGTTTGGTCGGAAGGAAGAATCTATCCTTGAACCCCTAACCGTTGCCATTCATTTTTCTTGTGGCTCTGGCTCCCAATGACCTACTAATCCATTTTGAGTGGGATCGACCCACCAAAGAAACAAGACTCTCACCGAATGAAACCAGCCCGTACTGGTGTTGCCCCTCATTTTTGTTCTGGTTAAATATGTGGTGAAACCGACACTCAGACTAATAACAAAATATTTCTTCTTGGAACCGACAATTATGCAGCTCCAGCAGTTCATAATTTCATCGTCCAGCGGGTTGCCAACCCGAGCGATCTGACCTCCCAGCCTGTGGTTGCTTATTTACCTGTCTATTGCTGTTTTCTTCGTTCAGCACGCTCCCCACACCATCGCCTGGACCTTGGAAAGCTTCTGCTAGTTTCAATATCCAATGCCGAGACCTTGACCTTCCAATGCTGAAGTCGGAGTGTCCCTTTCCAGAGAACCAGATAGAACGATGGTATAGAATGAGCGGTAAGGACAACTGAAGAAGCCAGGGAAGTATCTAAAAGACCACTATACGCAACTCTGCCTTCTGACAGCTCTGGGACCGGGGCAAAAACATGAAAGCATAATCAGGGCTACCCTTGCTCGGAAATTATAACAAGCAGGAATTAGCCATTCCCTTGAGCAAGAAGCCCTGCAAACACCTTTTGCCTCATGTCCTGCCCATCTTCTCTCTCTGTTTGTTCTTTGTTGTGTTCTGATGCTAATCTTTCAGCAAAACTTTCTTGGTTTCCTAATTCAAAGTCGAAAACATCTGAACAGTAGGGCATATCTTAGCAGCTGCTCACACTTACTAAGACAGACAATAGTAAAATGCTCACTATTCAATAGTTTATGCAGTAAATGAGCTTTCACTATCTTCGGCAATCAAAAGTTTACTGAAGAGGAGCAATTAATTGTAAACCATTCATCCCAATTGAATAAATGATTCTGTGTTACACTAAGCTTCAATTCATATTTCCTCGAACCAATATTTTTAAAAGATTACCAATAATCCCTGCATGAACATACCCCATCCTTGAAATGATGGAACCGCTTTGCATCCCGCATTATAAACTCTCTCCCTACGATCTTTGACATAATTTTCAACGCATTATGACAGTCCCCACAAACTCGGAGATTCTTAATGACCCGAATTGGGGATCGGGCTGGGCTACTCAGAAGCCCGTATGAAACGGCAAGCCTCTCACTGTGTGCAAGGAGAGCATCCTCTTTACTCTCCTGGTCTATATCATGCAACACAAATCTCGTCTCAGGAACATAGCCTGCCTCCTTCATGAGACTCCTCAAACCCCTCAGCTGAGCATAGATTCGATCTGTCTCAGGATGAGATGTATCCCCTGCTCGATACTCATGAACAGTGCTCCGAGCTTCTAAAAGGTTTTTCTTTGCTGCTTTCTTCTTCTCTTCCTCTTTAGCCATCTCCAAAGTGTCCACAGGCACAAGCCCTGACCTTGATTGCTCATTCAGGCGCGATGAGTCCAAATCCCCAACGAGCTCGGCACACCTATCCCCGAGCTCTCTCTCTCCATGGACTCTGCAGAGGTTCATCAGAGTCTCCCACACCTCAACACCTGGCTGAAAAGGCATCTTCTCAATGAACTCCAGTGCTTCATCCAAATGACCAATTCTACCCAACATGTCAACAGCACTCACATAGTGCTCCATAGAAGGGATGATGCCATAATCTTTAGCCATGGACTTGAAGTGCAACATTCCCTCATAGGCATCGCCCACAACACCACAGGCAGAGAATACTGCTATAAACATTAGCCCATCAGGTTTAAATCCCGCTTCCTTGAACCTCACAAAGATATCAATAGCTTCTTCACCAAGGCCATTATTTGCAAGCCCTGTGATCATGTTGTCCCAGGTTGTCAAGTTACGCTCCACCATCTTGTCAAATATTGAAAAGGCTTCATCCACTGCACTGCAATTCAAGTACATCTGCAAGATTCGGTTGTGAATGTAGACACTGACAGGAGACAGGCATCTCATGATGTGCTCATGGACTGCTTTTGCTTCTTGTGTAGCTTTATTATCCCCACATAACTGCATCAACTGCACATACCGAGGCATATCAACAAGAATACCTTTCTTTTCCAACAATGTCAGAACTTCCATGGCTTCCTTGACTTTTCCTTCTCTGCATAACACATCAAACTCCTCAATTGAGCCAACATGACCAGTACTCTCAGAAGTCCCAAAGGATTCTTCTTTGACTTGAGAGTGGTAGACAGCTTGAGAACTGCTGGGACCACTTTGAGAATTATCCTGATTCATCTGATTTTGCTCACCATGAGTTCTTTGCTGGTTCACACTCTGAAAATTACCACTGTTCCACATGTTCTGTCCAATGTCCGCTTGAGGTCCAGAAACATTTTGCAAGTAATTCCCACCTGCATTATTAACGCTCTGCTGAAACCTATCCTGAAAGCCCCCAGCCGGAACCCCACTCTGATATCCGGTCAAGTTAACTGCAGTATGTCCAAACCCATTTCTAAACCTCTCAGTAGACACCCCACTATGATTCTGCTCGAAACCTGCTGAATTCGTGACCCGAACTGCACCCGGACTCTGCTGCAGCCTATTACTATCATGCGCCCCAAACCCATGAGAGTCCCCCCTGTCCCCTGCTACTCTATTCTGGTATGCACCTCCATAGCCTTCTCTACAACCTCCAATGGAGCTATAACCAAACTCATTGGAATCACTCTCCAATCTACCAGTATCTTGCCCACCGTAACCGCTGGAGTTCCCATTAGGCCCAACCGGGTGCATCCCATATCCACTTGTAGGGCTTGAGTTCTGCTGAAAATCGCTCCGGTTTTGGTAATTATAGGAGAACGAATTTTCGGAATGATAACCATTTGTGCTCGGTGAATCCAATCTTTCAGCTGCAGTGCCGAGGCTTCGAATGGAACTGAGGCTCCTGAGAGAACGAGCTGACAGACATACCTTGGACATTGACTTGATAGATTTCGCTGCTGCAATCGCAGAACTCATCGATAGCTCGGAGTGATGGAGCCGGAGCCGGAAGTGCAAAGCTGGGAGTGAACAACGGTGAGGCTGTGAACCTTTAGGGGTAGTTGATCGGAGAAAAATCGTGGATAATCGCAGAGTCACGGAATCTGGAATGGGAATTAGGGTTTAGTTGACAAGAGAGAGGAAGAAAAAGGGTGAAGACGATGGAAAGCGTACCGGGCGGCTCCTCAGAGACATGGATTTAGCCGCATATAAATTTTCTCCTAATAATCTAAAGCAGGGGCCGGGTCGGCCGGATCGGATAGCAGTGATACCCGAGCCTGATATNAAGAGAGAAGAAGAAAAAGGGTGAAGATGATGGAAAGCGTACCGGGCGGCTCCTCAGACACATGGATTTAGCCGCATATAAATTTTCTCGTAATAATCTAAAGCAGGGGCCGGGTCGGCCAGATCGGATAGCAGTGATACCCGAGCCTGATATTACCCTATCCGACCCGAACTTCTTACAAGGCCTGACCTGACCCAAATTGGTCGGACCGTATCAAAAATACCATATCCATGTCAATGCAATACCACGATCCATTATTGCACTCCATTCGAATCTGCACAATCTACTGAGGCTGATCATTTGGATTCGAAAACCCACGAGCTCTCAACCCAAGTTTGCACGTCTTCTGTCGGGGCTTGCAGATGATCCTTCCCTCACAAGATCATCTACATTTAAACTATACAAACTACCTCAAATTACGACAGAAACAAAGAAACGTGCCTGATTTAGTTTCTAATTGGAATTACAGCCAAACAGTCTTTATCTTCCCTCCTTTCACTCGCCTGCAGATTTCAAGCCACGCAGTCGAGCTTGAGGAAATCATGGGTGATCCACCCAGAGGGTTGTGTTACACGATGCCCGCAGAAAACTGCACGGTTAGTGCTAGTAACCGCAAAGAACAACTGCATATTGTTCACAATGTGCTCCTTAAAGAGCATTGAAATAGAGATTCACCACGGAAACACAACATTGGTGTTCCCGTGAAACAAATTTTAACTGTTCTGACAAGACGATGTTTCCCAAAATGAAACCGGCAACTGTACTCGATCTTGTGTTGCGTAGTCAGTGCAGCACAGTTACCAGTCCCCCAAACTCAAAGAGGTTCGACTGTACTAGATCTTTACATGACATGTTCAAAACCTGCTTCGTCCACACCTCAGTCTTTGCAATCACCAACAATAAATAGAACCCTCTCCCTTAGTTTGCTGATTCTCTGAAAGGGAGCAACAAGGAGAAACAAGATCAGCCCAAAATCACCACAAAGAAAATGCCCCTGCAAACTTCAATTATCCAAAACGGGGGATTGTGTCATTACCAAGTCAGACATCTTTGCCCATGCTTGAGTTGAGATGGCAGCGTCTTTGAGATGGGAACAGAGCGGTGAATCAAACGTCAGAAAATAGGTAGAGTTTTCTGTAGCATCTGCAACCCAGATGTGGTTCATCTGGTCTTTCTCTTTCTTAACCAGATTGCAGAAGCCAACCTGTAACAAAAAATGCACCAAAAAGCAACAGTGCTGAAAACAACAGGATAGGTATTTCCCGACGAACCTACAGGCATTTATGTGACTAACCCGTCTTTAAGGAGGAGTATGTTCCACTAACTAGAAAAGGTTCGAATAAATTGACTTTGGGTAACAGAGATAACTGCTATGAATATGCACAGCTCAAAGGAACGTATCATAACCAAATAACAACAGCTCACTGCTACTCAACAGAATTGATTTGCCTCACTTGGAGAGCTATTCTTGCCAGTCAGATCATGCTGAGGAACTGAAATCAATGCCATCCTCAAGTTGACCATACAAAAAAAAATGAGACTCACAGTAGATCCAACAAGGTTGGAGTTGATCAGGATGAAGGACATCTCATCGGCGTAGTGCCAGCAGAAGCAGATGGCAAGTAGAGAACATGATAATTCTCCTACACATGATTCAACTGTAGAACCATCGGTAACAAATACCCACTGCTTTCTTTGCTGAGCGGTTGTGAAAACTTCCCCAACATATACAACAAATCCAGCAATATCAAACTCACTGCAACATTTGAAGGAGCTGAGTCAAAAGCAAACTCAATACCAACAAAATAAGTCAGTGAAAAGAATCTATAGAAGAAAAAAGCCAGGCACAACCTGGACAGAGAAACTTCACCCAATCTCGAAAGTGAGACAGCTTCACGAGGACTGAAGAATGGCCTAGATTTATTTTGGAAGTCAAGTAAATAAGGATAAATTATGATTAGAGGAATAAATGAAAACATAGGTGGCACAAAGCTAACAAGTTTACCCAGAATTTTCACTTTCTTGTGAAGTCAGAGGCCTGCATTTTATCGTGGATCCTCTACCTTGCAGATAAATATGATCTGAAGCAGAGTTTATTGGAATGAGCCCCGAGAAAACATATGCCTGTCCCTCAACTAGTTCATGTTGCTGCAAAAGCAGTCCGAGATCAACTAAACAATAGGTTGAAAATCACTAGTATCTTTCTATTTTTGAGTCATCATGATTAAGTAAACCATTAATGGTCAAAAGAGATTCATAACAAAATAAAGGAATATCTAAAAATGCTGAACTGAAATTCATGAAGGGGCTCAATGCAGAATCACATCTCATTTACCTGCCTTTCAGTTGGGTTCCAGATTGTTATCAGACCCTTTTCATGACCACCCTTTCTTCTACAGGCCTTGCTCCTTAAACCAACCACCCTTACCCTCATAAATGGAGTGACTTCTCTCTCACTCAAGCCAGCATCTCTCAGAGCTTTCTCAATATATTTTTCAATGTTCAATTGCCTGGTCACCTAATTTCAAACATGTCTTGGTTAGTTTTTTTTTCCTTAATTTCCATTCCATTCAAATAGCATCAGAAGCTGACCTCTATCTTTGACTGATAAGCAGCAAAAGCATTTAATTGTTCAGGATTCATCTCTGCCATTAGAAGCTCTGGCTCATCTGCTGTTTCAAGTATTTTTGATATTTTTGCTCCTTCCTCATTGTCACTGTCATTATAGATATGGAAGTCCTTGGCTCTCTGGAACTCAGAGATAACACCATCTATAATTGCAGAACGCCTGCAGTAGATAAAGAAATGTTGCAGAGTGAAGAAAGGTATGATTTAGACATTCAATGTATACTTGATGAGAATGGAGAGTACTCAACACACCAACATCAATTAATTTTAATCTAAGGCAACAGAACTCACCTCTCATAATGCATCTGGCTAACTTCCAGCTCCATTCTTTCTGATCTAACAACAGAACCTCCACCACTTAAACTAGAAAAAAATAAAGAAATAAATTCATGATAAACAAGCTTCTGATGCATTTGAAGTAGGGGAAAAAGATCTCATATAACAGATCAATTTACCTCTCCTTGAAGAGAATTGGGTAGATGCGTGTGACTCCAACTAATGTCTGAGGCACTGGACCACCATTACTTTTGATGCATCTAAATGCCAAAGGGGGACAATGACCCTTACCTGTAGTATTTTATTTCAAGACCATGCTAGTAGTCTAAAGTGTAAGTTAAACACAACTTAACATCAAATTCTGCTTACAAAATCCTAGTCGATCAGCCCAATGAGCTCTGTAAGTTCCATTCACATGTAACAACAAACTAACCCTCTTTGTTGCCTGAGTAAAGGAAGAAAAGAGTATAACATCCCAAGTACTAGAAAACAAAATCAATACATCAAATGAAGCAGAGGACAAAAATGAGCACCAAGAACCTCTAGAGGAGAAACAGGAGCATCCCAGCCACACAATCTTGCTCCCCAGATCTTCAAAATACAAATAAACAGTAAAAGTTATGACTATCCTAGCTTCTCCATATCAAAAAGAATAAAAATGAGGTACATGTGTATTACCCGAAGTTTCTGGCCTACAAACACTTTCCCTGAATGACAATGATTTGACAATAAAGCATCCAAAACTGCATCCATCGAGTACCTGGAATCTGTATCCTCAAATCCGGAACAACTTCAAAGCTAAAAAATTCCTTTAAACTACTTACCAACCATCAGTTAGTTCAAGTTTCATTTTACTATTGTTCCCTTCTGATGTCACACTGGAACCCTCGTTCTTCAGGTCACAATTCGAGCATATAGCAGCAACACATAAAACAAGCATTGAAGAAGGTGATGCACCTCCTTCAAGAAGCCTCTTTATTGCGGAACGATGGCCATGGTTTACCTCCCTTTCATATCTAAACAAAATAACTAAAAAAATTCTCAAGAGGGAACAGAAGGATATTATTGGAAATAAGACTTCAAGTAGTTCAAGTACCTATACTTCAATTCCTCAAGCACATTTGAAATAGTCAAAAATTTCCCAACAGTTTTTGCTGGATAGCATCTCTCATAGCAGGCAAGCTTCCAAACTATCCACCTATAGTGATTGGCAACCCATCTGATAAATCCACAATAAAAAGTGCACAGATAATCAGTTAGAAAGATATAAACCCAGCAAAGTGCAAGACCTAAATTCTGAAGAGAAAAAATGAGAATAAGATTAAATCCAAAAATCAACATACTAGCAATATATCTTGCACATAACCATTTCAGGTGGGAGAATATGAACAGCAGATTATGTGTTGTCGAGCCTTCAAATCCAAATATTAAAGACCTCAATAAAATTGGTCAAAAAGGACCTCAATGAACAAAAATACTGTCAATTATGATATCACATTTCCTTAGACTTCATAAATCAAACTGAAAAATATTTTCAGAGTAACGAACAGGGAGCATGGATAAGAAAAAGGTCACTGACATAGAAACTTACATTTTTGAAACACGCTGCTCAGATGCTCCAGACTGGATCAACATGTGAAAGAAAGCTTCTACCCCAATACAATTCAAACCAGAGTTATCAGAAAACATGAAATTTACAGCCTCATCTGAACTGATACCCCCGATGTTGTATGTGGAACCCTGCAACTTATTTGGAAAGAAAAATGCAAAATGAATCAATAAAACGTTGAGCATCAGAGATTAATACTGAAAAAGAAAACAACTATTATTGCCCAAATACCATGTCTAATGGAGGCCCCCCAAAATATTCCTTCATAGATGCTCTTGGAAGCACAAATGGGTATCTAGCAGAGACCCTTACTGTTGAGGGAGGCTGAACAGATGACTTTGATAAGCCTGTACTAGAATACATACATCTATGAGACTACTTACAGCATTGAATGGAAAGGGAAGGGAAAATATCGTGAAAAATGAAAAAGACATTAGGGTTGGTCTTGGGAGTCACCACTGGGAGCCAATGAGTTATTCCTCTTCAAAGGGGTGGAAAACTTGGAACTGCGAGGCCTCTTGAATGGAGAAACAGAACTTTTGCTGCCAAATCTTGCCTCAGAGATATTGGTTACATTGTTGGAATAATTTGTGTCATTTCTGTTTGAGATATTCAGAAGGACCTGGCTTGTTGGGCTAACATCACAATTTTTTCCTGAATCACGATCTTTTGTCACAGTAGGATTACTGGGTGCAAAAGAACGACCCATCGAGGGCCTCCTAAGAGAATCTAAATCAGAGCCAATCCTATCAGGACTGTCACTAGCTGCTGCATCGAATTGAGCGATTAAGTTGCTTCCCCCTTTAATTTTCATTGAAGATTCCAACAAGCGTCCTCCATTTGAAACATAGTTCAGGATAGGAGATGCAAAACTCATCACATCTGTATGGTTTGGCGTTACTTGATGCTGAAGAGAACGGGGAGTCTCATTTTCTTTGTTTGATGGATAGTCACATAAACTCACCTCATCCAGGAAACTCCCCAATTCAGGGTCACCAAGAAGATTCCTAGCACGTTTCAGGGCATCACTGGAAATGGAAATGGATCTCCCACCAGCTGTCTGGAACTTAATTGGGGCTGGTTTTGCAGAAAATTCGTGCATCTTTGGCTGCATACTATTAGAAGCAATGTGCTTCAGCCTATGTTTGCCTGAACCATTTTGGCAAGCCATTCTAGATCCAGAAACGGATTCATCCACCATGACATCAGCAATGTTCCCGCCACCCTTCTCCCAAGATGAAAAATTCGCTGATCTATACCCATTGTCATTAGAGAATGGCTTTCTTGATTGTCCAAAAACTTGAGAAGCACCGCTGTCATCATCTTCTTGTAGACCCAGCAATGTCTTGGCCCTTACAAGACTTGCCGAAGAAACACTGACCATTTTCCCTGATCCAGTCTGAAAAAGAGAATCGCTGCCGGGTCTACGACCTTTTTTATTCATTGGGCCTGCAAAGTAACTTTCTCAACATTGAATGAACTATCTACAAGATTACAAGCAAGACTAAAATCATGACCAATTATTAGAAGGAACAACATTTGGCCCACGTATACTCATTCCATCTCCGGATCGAGAACACATGCAAGAAGTAGAACTGGCAAGATTGAGGAAAATTTCGAAGAATAAGCAGCAAAAACTAAAAGCCAAACATGAAACTTAAAGCTTCTCAGTTAATAATAGGGAAATATCAATTCTTGCCCTTACGAGGCAAATCATCATCTCTCAAAACACGCTGTGCTTTTGCTATGGAAGACTGCTTCACTGCCACCGGCTTCCCCAGTCCCGTACGGAACATCGGTGAGTATCCAGTGGCCGAACTACCATTATTTTCTACAAGCTCCGGACGCCCTATCACATCAAAGCCGAACCTATCCTTAGCTCCAAATTGAGCCTTATTCAAAACCCAAAAAAACAAAAAAAGTCATTCACCAGTGAATCGAAAACCCATCAGCACCTTGAAGCAAGAGATCGGACGTAGAAGGGAGACGAGCTGGATCTCCATGTACATCATTGCCAAGATGAGTCGCCGGTGAGCTTTCGGAGAGCTCCCACCGGTAATCTCCCCCGTCGGCGGAGATTAGCCGCCACGTCGACATTGCCCGGCTAGTTGCTGTCAAAGCCTGTTCTCGGAGTGCTTTTATGGAGGCAAAGAGGAAAAAGTCTGTCTTGTGCTGTTTTCACTGGAGGCGGGAAAGACGAAAATTTTGGTAGCAGCGATGGGCTTTCCTATGGGCTTGGGCTCTAATTCATCTCGGACCAGGCCCATTAACTTTTCAATTAAAATTTAGAAAGAGGCTAGAAAACTTCAATTGTTAAGCCCATTAACTTCAGTTGTTGCGTATTAGGTAAAATCGAATTCCAAATCCCGTGAACTAGTCGTCAAGTGCATATATTATTCATAATTTTTTTCCGGTTATGACAGAGGTTTAAACGTTTAAAAATGGACGGGAGGAACGGGATGGGATGATAGGGGGACGTGGAAAGTCCTGCCGATGAGAACAGCACTAATTCACCGAGTCGGTCCTCTCCGGTGCTNACTCATAATTTTTTTTCCGGTTATGACACAGGTTTAAACGTTTAAAATGACGGGAGGAACAGGATGGGATGGTAGGAGGACGTGGAAAGTCCTGCCGATGAGAACAGTACTAATTCACCGAGTCGGTCCTCTCCGGTGCTAAATATTTCTCAGTTCCTTAAATTCGATCAAATCCGACCTTACGGAGTTTTATCATGACCAGTCCCGAGCCCCGTGATCGATCGTGAACCGGCCCGGCTTGAATGTTGGGGGTGCCATCGAATCATCGACGGTGAGCAATCTAATCGGTGAAAAGATTCCATTCCCTCTTGTCTTGTCAACTCCCCAACCACATATTAGTCGGATATTTGGCGATGTCCCACAAAAGGTGATCAAATGAAGACCCATAACCTAGCAAGTGGGCGCCAAAAAGTCAGCCATCCAATGAGAGGGAATCAGGAAGTAGAAAAAGATCGGCATCCGGAATGATTCTCGCAATATCGGCAGATCACGAACGATGGATTCTCACCCTCCACCGAGACTGTTCGGGCAAACTAGGCCGACAAAATTTTTCTCGTCATTTCGTATCGATACGAATAACAAGAGCCAATCAGGCGATCGCATAATTTAATATTAGGATCACTTCTCGCACCATTCCTTGTCTCGACGTGTAAAGTGCTAAATTTTTGAATTTCGCTCCTCCGGTTCCAAGAATTTTGGTTGTTTTTTTACTTCCGATGAGATTTTAGTCTCGATCTCGAATTCAAGATGTGATCATAGTCATCGCAAAAATAAAAATCCATCCATATGGTGTTTTGCCGACGTGCCGCCATTAATTTGACAGCCAGCAAAGCTCCGAGATCCTGCAGCTGAGCATGGAGGAGCTAAATATGAACATGCTGCCGGATGGTGCTCTTGACCTGCCAGTACTAATGAAAAGAGCAGCTCAAGCGAAGAATGAGTGGAGAGAGCCCCCCCTGGACATGAATACGCCCAAGCAAGCCCTAAGGACAGGACGAGATGACTTCTCATGAAGTTGGAATCAGTAATTGTTGGAATTCTATACACACGACAAACAGATTTCAGGATTATCTCGATGAATTAAACCGATAGACCCAAGATCCTGATGTGGGATTGAATCACATGCACCTGCAAGAACACACGAGTCGACGGTGGATTATCATTGTGCATTTGAACAAGAACTAATCATGATCCGTAGCACAAGTTCGTTCACATTCATTATCTAATGGGAGCCACACACATGAAACCGAACTCTATTTATTTTCCCTCAAATACTCAACCAATTGGACGAGCAAATGGAGGCCGAAGGTCTCCCTTTTTCGTTCAGCCATTCAATGGCAATTGCAGCTCTAAACAAGACCGTCACCAATTAATTATGATTAATTGATTTATTATACATGGGAGTTCAAACTCTTTTAATACATTAATTAAAATATACGTTACACATAAATACCAATGTATTCGACTCAGGCTGGCTTCCGCATGGACAGATATAATTTCTTATAATAATGAACTAAATGATTATATAATACGGGTTGGCTTGGAGGGACTCCACACATCTTTCCCCCCTAGAACCAAAGGTTTGAGTTCGAATCTAATCGATGGATAATATTCATAATTTTGGAGAGAGTTTTATCTCATAACAAATTCGACCAAGTTGAATGTATGTAGAATAATGAGAGCACCTTCCATTTATGGGCACAGTAAAGATATATGTATATATATGTTTGTGTATGTATGCTATTTATGTAGATAGAATTAACTGACTTAGTTGATGGCTTGATTCACAGGCACCTTCCTTTCCTGAAGTCCAAACAAACAAGTGCCAGGCAGAGGCCGATCGAGAAAGCATTCACTGCCGGAGACCGTGAAGTAAAGGAGGGGGAGTCGTATGCTTGGGGCCCTAGGGTTTTTACTCTTTATGGGAATTTCAATATTAATTGCATTTGCACCGTGCAAGTCCTTTTCAATGCTAGTTTTTTTTTTCTTTTTCTTTTTCTTTTTCTCGTACATGCGTTCGCCACAGACCGACCCGCCATTGCCTCGTACTAGCTAGGCAGATGCTCCGCTTCCGAAGGTGTGAGGTGTTGGGGGGGATGGTATAACTATCATCTAAGCTGGCATTTGACAGGGAAATGCTACAGTAATCGAATGATCATAAGGTCGTGTTGGTCCCTTGTAGTGACCGGAGACCAAGCAAGATCTAGATAGCGGGCATCGTTTTCATATTGATTCGGTTGAAGGCGGTTGGTATAGATTTCATGATTTTGACCACCATGGTGGATGTAGCACCTTCCTCTGTCACTTCATCACTGGCCATAGCCACTGCCACTGCCACTGCCGGTCCCGTTTCGACTTCCCGACCCACCATGACCACATGATCCTAAAAATTAATACCTTTTGTGATCTTCCTCCTTATCATGATTACTAGGATATTAGTCGGCTAAGCTGTTGAAATTAGAAACCCATAATAATTAATCAAAAATAATTTACGAGACAATTGCTAGATAATTCAATTAAAATGTTTTTTTCTTTTAAATTGTATAAGCAATTAGATTATCCTCTCTTATATATAATCTTGATTACTGACTGCAAATTAAAAGCTCGGTGGACTCTGAGAGCTCTCTTAATCAACTACGGTACATGGATGCAATGCATCTTCCAAAGGTTTCAGCTTTCAATTTACCCTTTCTGCCAAGTTTCATGAAAGGTGAATTTGCATTCATGGCTGTAAAATCTGATTGATTTGAAAAGACATTAAATGTCATGGGGGGTACTATCGATCACGGTAAGGAAGCGGTAAGCGAAGCCATTTATGATTGGTGTTGTTTTCCTACTCTTTATAGGGCATTGATTACACAGTAAGGTAATAGCCTGTGAGCAAAAGCTGATTAGTCTGTCACTTCCGAGACTGCTTTAGGGGCGAATGTCATACACACACACACACACACACATATATAAATATATACTCGAGTGTGAAACACTGGCTCCCCTTAAATTAGCAAGTAATGGATCGTGAGACTTCGGTTCATGTTCGACGGGTGGGAAAAGCTAAAGGGGTGCCGAACGATTCCTGACACGAAGCTATAAACAACCCTTGGCAAACATGGTCAAGGGGGGGGCTGGGCTAGCTTCCCTAATTGTTAGCAATTTGACTGGACGAATTCTAGGGTTTTTTGCAGATGTTGTTGGTCGAGAGATGCGGACGTGAGGGGTGAGTAGATTTTAACAAGGTACGTAGTAGGTTGTCGCATTTCATCAGGTTGTTCAGTGCACGGTAGATTGCAATTTCATTTCTCCACAGTTAAGAAACTTGAAAGCTAAACTCATNATTGTAGATTGCAATTTCATTTCCCCACAGTTAAGAAACTTGAAAGCTAAACTCATTAGAGCCTGTACAAGCACCAGGCTCGTTTCCTGCAAGCTTAGCTCTAGTGGGGGGGTGGGGGGAGCTGATCAGCAAATTGGCCCGTCGATGAATCAATCCCGTCAATGAGCCGACAAGAAAAGGACACGATAGTGAGGTTTATAAAATTACTTATTCGGTGATATCAAATGTATCATGAATCACATGCCAATGGTTGTTTGACACATTAACAGTGAAAAAAAAAAGAGAGAGATTGAATTTAATGTATATATATATATAAAATCAAGAAATAAAAGAAAGAGAAATTAAGATCTGACATTTTGGGAAAATGTACCTAAATTAATTAATTTTTGGGCTGACATTTATCTAATTTATTAAAAAATTAATAATATATATATATGTTGTTTAAGAATATAATTAAAATATATTAAATTTTAATTATTTTATGA
>CXYZ01076167.1:1402833-1425098 GCA_900006705.1 Sonneratia caseolaris | reverse complement strand
GGTAGGTAGTGATTCATGAACAGTAACGCAAATACGAAGCCCAAAATAACTCAAATTTGATCGGTTCTATTGGGCCTCAAGAGTATACCACGCCTTCCCAAAATTCAAGCAAATCAGATCCACCATCTGGCAAATTCCCGAGACATTGTTAAATGAGAAGGGCATTGAACTAGCTACACTGATTTCAAATCTTCTGTAGACTTTACCTGTCTTGGGTTTCGGACATTTGCTGAATCCATGCCTTTGCTTTGGGGTTTGTACCATGTCGGGGGTTAATCCTTTCATTTTGGGCCTACTACTCATATTCAAGACATGTAGCCCTCTTCCATTGCAAACATCAATCCCAACTAACAACTGGATTGAATCCCACAAGAATTTGTGTCATAATGTAACACTGCAGGACTCGGATTCGATGGATGCATCGACTGGTTTCGTTAGACATTCACATACACAGATCCCCATTGCCAAAGAGAAGCCACTGCCAAAACAGACGGTGCGGAGAGACGGGGAAAAGACACAGCTTTACATGTTCCGGAGCACTCTTGACAGTTCGAGATTAACAGATTCATGGAGGATAAGATCTTAGAGAAAACTCCACTACCTATCTGAAGATCAAAGAGGAGCACACCTTGTTAAAATCTAACCCCAACTAGGGAATTTATATGCACAAATGGCATTGACTGCACAGTGGGGTGAAGGTTGAATCACATCTATCATTCAAATAGAGCGTCAAGTGTACAAGACAGCAATCGATCCATCGATGCTGATTAAGTCCAAACCCTATTATATATATAGAACGATTAGCAAAACTTTGAAAATCCATGTTTGTTGCTTTTGTCTGGGTGACCTAGAATTTGAATAGAACCATTTCCACCAGCAAGATCGCATGAGATTGTAACCTCAGATGCGAGCAGCCACGGCGGGACCAGCGGCTGTAGCAACGTTGGAGGTGGCATTGCCGAGGAAGGAGAGGAATCCAGCGGCCGCGGGCTCTGGCTCGTCCAGGAACAGATCCTCAGGAGCCCTGAATGCTCCGTGGATGCAGACAACGGCTACACCGGCCAACAAGGCGGAGATGAGCACAGATCCCACGCTGGTGAGGCACACAACGACGATGCTGAAGACGATGAGGATGCCTAAGGTCTCTCGATCGGAGTACGTGCGGCCGAAGAGGACGAGGGGGGAATCCGGCGGGCGGAAGAGGTAGAGGAAGAGCCACGAGGNCATGAGATTGTAACCTCAGATGCGAGCAGCCACGGCGGGACCAGCGGCTGTAGCAACGTTGGAGGTGGCATTGCCGAGGAAGGAGAGGAATCCAGCGGCCGCGGGCTCTGGCTCGTCCAGGAACAGATCCTCAGGAGCCCTGAATGCTCCGTGGATGCAGACAACGGCTACACCGGCCAACAAGGCGGAGATGAGCACAGATCCCACGCTGGTGAGGCACACAACGACGATGCTGAAGACGATGAGGATGCCTAAGGTCTCTCGATCGGAGTACGTGCGGCCGAAGAGGACGAGGGGGGAATCCGGCGGGCGGAAGAGGTAGAGGAAGAGCCACGAGGCAAGAAGGCCGGCAAGGAGGAGGAGGGAGAAGGGGTGGGTGACGAGGGAGAAGGCGAGGACGAGGGCGACGACGGAGAGGTAGTTGACGCGGAAATAGGAGTAGTTCTTGCGGATGCGTAGGGCTGCGTCCGAGAAGGACTCCGGCTTGGAGAAGGAGGAGCGGTCGACGAGCTCATACCAGGGGCGGCGCTGGGAGAGGCCGTGGCGGAGGGAGTCAGAGAGGTGGTTGATGAATGAGCGGAAGGCCGGGGTGGTTATCGGGGGCTGGGACTGGCCCGAACCGGTGGTAGAGGTCGCCTGGGGACTAGAGGAGATCGGAAGAATCGCAGGCGAAGCAGACGCCATCTTCAGATAGAGAGAGAATTTTCATAATGTAGGGCAAATAAATATGGCGTTATAGAGAGAGATAGAGAGAGAGTATCAACTTAACGGTGTGGGTTTGGCCTAAAATAAAGAGAAAAGGAAGACAAGGTACAAATTTTCTCCAATTTCCTATCTAATATCCACAAATTCAATTAATATTTTGATAATTCATATTTAAATACAAAATGCCAAAAAAGTCTCTCAATCATAATCTTCATTCATTCTTCATTTGTAGAACGCTTCAATCATAATCATGGTTCACTGCAGTAGTAAGACACTTCAATATTCGACAATGTTGAGCCAAGCAATCGTAGAGGGAAAGGGCATGGTGTATGTCTGCACTTTTCCGAGTCAACAGAGAGAATAACAAGCTGTCTTAATGCAGGTTCCCCCCAGTCCCGGGGTGTTTATTAGCTAGCGCTGCCATGCCTAGAGCCTAGAAGGTGGAACCGTTCCATCCGAAGAAGGCGGCCTGCAAGAAAGTAAAAAGTTCAAGTGAGGTCTTGAGCTGAACCAGGTAGCGAGAACAAGACAGTAACAAGATCAATTATCCACAAAGCGGGTATGTTGTACTACTACAAACGATAAGTGTAAATTTGGCTTACCTTGCTATCATAGAACTTCAGCNTCAATTATCCACAAAGCGGGTATGTTGTACTACAAACGATAAGTGTAAATTTGGCTTGCCTTGCTATCATAGAACTTCAGTATGAACCTCGACTTGGGAACAGAAAGCTTGGTCTCAAGAACAGCAGCGATTGCAGCGCTCAGCTTCTTGTTCACATCGTCGGCAAGTCCTCCAATTGAGACCAATTACCCGTAGGCTGCTGGTTGCTCAGTCCCTCCAAAAGAAATTGGCACAGATCCCTTCAACACGATCATCACATACTGCACCGGCAATAAAGGCTACGTATTAAGATGCATCACAAAGTACGTCCATTACGGTCCATTCCAAGGAGTGAGCAGCTCATTCTAGAGTGGCCACCTCCAAGCTCCTTTAGACCATCAAACAGTTGACTTTTCCAGAGGTAAGTTGAATTTAACAGGAACATTTCAAGGTAAACGAGTAAATAGAAGACATCATAAAGCTCTACACTTAGCGAACGTAAGTAAGAGTCTTCGCACTGTAATGTAGCAGCCCATTCATTTTTAGGGTTTATGCATGAGCGCGAGTAAACACAAAACCATCGTAGATCCCAAACAATGATCATAAACGCCAGACTATACGTAAGAAAAACCTCAAATGCGGAATGGAAAATTCTTCAGAATAAGCCAAGTTACAAGTCCGCAACAAGCTCAATTCTCCCATTGAGAAATTATCCATTAAACAAATCAGCAGCAATAGATGCTAAAGGAAGAATATTTTACGATAGGATTTGATCAAGGTCACCAAGAGAATCACGCAAGCTGCTATCCTATCAGAACCAACCAATAATTTACTTGAAAGTATAGCATTACTTGTAGTACAGTGTAAAATCGGAGCAAACAAGAAAAAGATTGTAAAACGGGGAAGCAAGATAGCAATTTTTGGCAGAAATTTTGCTGTGTGTGTTTTTTTCAATCAGAAAAATCTTATTAACTGTGAAAAGAAAACCATGAATGGAGTAGCAGTATCATTTGATTAGGACTAGCGACCAGCGTTCACACGTTCTTCACTTGAAGGATCAGGCTTCATAACATCAGTTGCATGCACACTCGTGTCCGAGCAACAGCGAGACCACAGAATCTCCCGATTCCACATGATTGGCAAAGATAGACAACGGTTGAACGAAAAAGTCAGTGCGGGGGAGGGGGAGAGAGCGCCTACCGCCTCGGGCTTGCCCATGATCTTGGCAACGGAGGAGGATGGCGGAGGTGTCGACGCCGTCGAGACTGACGTTGGTGGAGATGCTGAGGCACGGCATCTTCTCCTTCTCCGAGCTGCTTCGGCTCCTGCTTCTGCTCTGCAGGTCCGGCTCTCGATCACTCTCTGCTTCTGAATTAAATATGGAACTTGCGCGGACCCATAAGTTTAATGAAAGATCCCTCAACTTTATAATAATTACGTGTTGGGTTGCATTACTACTGCACCCTCACTTCACGAACTCGAGCAGGTATGATATTGCATAGCGGATCTAAGTTAAGGGTCGCTTTTAGAAAAATAGAAGATCATAGCAGTAAAATAAAATATTCCGAAGCCCAGGGACTTATACACAAATTGCCCTGCTAAAGATGGGAGTAATATAAATTATTTATTTATTACCAAGTAAAAATATATTAAAATTGCCTTCAACAGGAAAAGTATTGACATATTTTTGTACCGAAAATAGAAAAATATATTTCTTTTCCCCCCTTTTTTGGTATTTTTCCCATGTCAATTTATAAGAAATTTCGTGGACATCTGAAAAAGCCCACGAGAAATTGCCTCAGTGGCAGGTTTGGATATGTGCGTAATTGCTCGTAGGCCCAATGGGCCGAATCCCCTTCCATCTTTCTTCCTTAAATGTGATACTAACATCGATTCGAAGAAAAGGTCTCTGATTATATTATTGGGGTACGTAGTAAGAGATTATAAATAAATAAGATAAAAGCACATTTTTAAAAATTGGACCGAATCGATCGGTTTGATAGGGAATCGGTCTCTCACATAGTCTAGTTCTCATAAATAATCAAATTATACTTTAAATGATGTTGGCTCTAGTTGAATCGGCTGATTCCTAGTCAAACCGGTGAACCTAATTGAACATATGAAAAAATCGGCTGATTTAAAATTTTAAAATAAAAATAAAAACTTGACTTATAACATACCTATTTTATTTTGATAATATTATATTTTATGTTAAATTTGTGGTTAATATGATTTTTATATTAATTATTTTATAATAAATTATATTTAAATTATAATATAATACTAATTTATTTATAATATTGCATATTAAATCCTTGATCTTTACCTATGAATCCATGCTAGACTGATTGGGTTCCTTAAAATGTAAAATAATCTTTTAACATCAATCATTGGATACTCTTCTAAGAATGCAACGCACCATGGTTGATGTCCATCAGCAAAGCCTATAATTTAGTTTGACTGATCGGACCTTTCAACTTACCTATAAATGATTCGTTGCATTGATTCTCCAAGTATTTTTTTTTCCAAGGAAGCAACTTAGAATGGGAGGCCTGATCGACTCATCACCCTTGATTTGACTTCATCTAGTGTTTTGAGATTCGCCCTGCTCCCTTGTCGTAGAGATAGAGTTCGGTGTATTGATAGGCAATTGATTCAAGAGATGATTGCCCCTTTGTTTTTATCGAAGCACAAGCGCAGGCAGGCCTCACTTGAACAATTCTGGCTCGACTAGACTGTGACTCGCGAAGAGTTGTGGTGGGCGTTAGGCATATCAAGTTGGAGCTTATCTATCAAGGCCAGTCGAGGGGCTAAATTGATTCGAGCTTTCTTCTTGAGTGACCTATATGACCAACAAGTTAGGTTATACGGCCGAAATGAAAATAACTTAAATTTCCGGGGTCAATGGCAAATTTTCTTCCAGTTTCCGTTCCTTCCCGCCGTCCTCCTCCTCTCCTTGCTATGGTGCCGCCCTGTCGCAAGCTTTTCTCAAAGCTCTTCCATGGAGCGACCGGCGGCGAGCTCTGGCCAACCTTCTCAGACTCCTATAACAGACACTGCAGAGGAGCCTCTGACGCGCCACACACTCGCTTCACTCCGGTCTCTTGTCACAAACCCCTCCACTCCCGCTTCCCTGATTGACTCGATCCTCGAAACCCTAACCAGACACCTCCGGCTCAGCCGTGACCCCCTGCTCCTCCATCACATTCTGAATCTACTCGTTGAGCTTGCCCGGCGAAGTCCTCACCACTCTGTTGTTATATCCCAGTCGGTCCGCACCTTCTTGCTCAGTATTGAGTCGTCTCGCCTCGCCACAGAGTCACTCGACACCCTCGCCTCCATCTCGGAAAATGAAGAGATTTGTGATGATAGCTTCTTTGTTTCGCTATGCTTCGATTCATTGCCCCCGTCACGGCTGTGGCTTCTCAAAAATGCTGGAAGGTTTCGTATCAGGCCCTATCTTATGTTCACTATTTTCTTGGGGTTCACGAAGGATCCGTATCCTTTTGTCAGACAAGCTGCTTTGGATGGATTGATTACTTTATGCAAGACTGGTGCTATCGAGGATCACAGCCTCATAAAAGGTTGCTATCGTCGTGCTGTTGAGCTATTGGGCGACACAGAAGCTTGTGTTAGAGTTGCTGCTGTTCACACGGTAAGATAATATCTAATTTGCAGTAAACTTGGGAACGAGGTGTGTCTTATTTGAGAAATTGTCGCGTTGGAAGCACGTCAAAAGATGAAAATTTCTTATTCTTAAGGAGTTTTCCAGTATGGAAATTAGATATGAAAGTAGGGACTGCCTTGTTTCCCTAGCAAGATGCTTGACGAAGGAGCTGATCAATATTTTGAAGTTTTTCATTTCTGATTATTAGTCAAAGAAATAAGTATACGGATGGTATTATTGAAGGATGAGGAAGAAGCTGGCAACGTGGAAGAGAATAATTGCAGGAGGCTATTTGATGCTGATGCTTAATAATCCACCTGATGAAATCTTCATGCAAATTCTTTGTTTTTTTTTTCCTTCTCTTCTTGTTATCCCTCACATTAATTATGACTGATATCCAGAAGACCTAGCGTCTATGGGGTACGGAGGTTGATTTGTATCAATTTCATTTGCTAGGTTGGTCACCTGGCAGAAATGAGAAACATTAAAAATTTGAAAGCTTGCTTTTATAGGCAGTGGTGCTGGAGATTTGCTGGAAAAAAAAAACCACTTTTCGGAAGCAAGTCATTTCTTTGAAACTTGGAGCTTCTGAAGGGGTTGATTTATCTTTCATCTCGTTTCTTTCCATTGGAATTGAATGCCATAAGTTGTGATATTGGCAATGGCAACATAATGAATTTTTGGAAAAAAGATACATGTACAATGACAAGATTCTCAGTCTTTCCTTTTCTGTTTGAAATTAATGTAGATAAAAACTCTGTAGTTGCTGTTTCTTTTAGTGTAGATGAAGATCCTACGATAAAATTGTCAATTTTAATGGAATTTTGATTCATTGATTCTCATTAGGCTTATTTTCCCTTCTATGTCAATACATGGATATAGAAGGGCTGGTGTGGTGGATCCCGTCCTACTAAAGTGAAGCTCACTAACATTTGGCATTTTCCTTGTAGTATGTCTTACTAGAATGGAGAAACACTTTTTTTCTTTTTCTCTTTTTGTGGAAACAGATAGGGATGCAAATAACTCTCCTGATGATTCCTTTCACCTTAGTTGGGATTAAACTCATTACTGCTTTGAGACAGCTCCTCTTCATAGTTCTCTTTTTATATTTTCCTTATCCATTTTCTCCATTTCATCCTAATATATGTTGTTTTTCTTCTTTTTATTCCTACGGACCATTAGCTCAGACTATACAGAATAATTAAAAAAGTAGTGAATTGGTCTAAGTGATAGGGTGACCTTTAGTTGGGAAATCAGGGATTGTGATAATATCTCGTGCCAGCTAACCATACTTGACTCTTTTTGTGCTTATTAGATTTGTTTCCCTCCTTATATTTTTCATTTACATTTAATAATCAGGTGAGTGAGTGGGGACAAATGCTGGTAGCATCTGCTCATGGAAAAGAAAAAAAGAAGTGTTCAGATTTAGTATTTATGCAGGTATTTGGTATTTCTTGGAATTCTTCTGATAGGTTATACTTGTAGATGATTATGCTATTAATGTATTACATACGATAATGAGTGTGATCTATTTCTTTCTTCCTTTTAGCTGGAAATTACTTTTACTCTCTTGATCTCTTCCAAATCCCTGGCTCATAGTTTGTTGATCCTCTTACTGAAAAATGTTCACCACTGTCTAGGTGGGAAAACTTTCTCACTTGTTATTGGAGTTAAAATATCCAGTAATCTCCATTCTACTTACCAATTATTAGGATCATCTGTTATGCAGCTCTCTTCAATGGTTAGAGATATGAGTGTGGAGGTTAGGGTTGCAGTTTTTGATGCACTTGGGAAGACAGAAATGGTATCTGTGGGTGTTCTATTACAGACTCTATCCAAGAAGGTTTTAGATATCATGAAAGAAGACAAATGTCCTGGTCAAGGGTCCAGAGGACAGAGTGAAGCGTTAGCATCAATTTCTGCTGGAGCCTTAGTTCATGGGCTTGAGGATGAATATCATGAGGTAATCTTTCTGGACTCCAACTTGCACTTAAATGTTTCCTTAATTAGAACAGTCCTTAAGACAACATATATTGCATAGTCTTTCTCACCTGTTGTATTTTATCAATCATTCTAAGGCCTTTAGTTCCTTGATGGATGCATTTACAATCCTTCATTATTTTATTTAATTTTTTTCCAATTTGTTTCTTGAATTGATGATAATATATTTATTATGATGCATATGTGACATTTTTTTTGGTAATTAATTGAATTACTACTTGGGTGAATAGGTTCGAGATTCTGCCTGCTGCTCGATGCAGAGGCTTACTGCCCTATCTTCTGAATTTGCTGGTGAAGTAATAAACTTGTTGACAGATATCTTGAATGATGATTCAATGGCTGTTCGGTTACATGCCTTGGAAACAATGCAGCAGATGGCAAATCGTGGTCATCTCTTTTTGAAAGTCACACATATGCACATGGTGAGCTGATAGCAAAAGTTTACAAATTGCAATAGGACAGTGATATGGTCTGCCTCATGCACATCTATTGCATTCTACAGTTTGTAGATTCTTAATCTTGGCAGGCTTAATCACTACACTTTCTGCCTTTACTAGATAATTTCTGCAGCTGTTGCAGTTCTCTTGCATGTGATGGTTTCAATTGAAATCAAACCTGTTTTCATGAATATGCATATTTTTGTAAGACTAAAAGAAATTGTTCATTTGCAGTTTCTCAGTTCCCTAACTGATAGTAGCTCATTGATTAGAGATGCTGTGAGGAAAGTGCTCAAGTCTGTGAAGCTGCAAAATATGGACCTTTTCCGATTATCTGTTTATGGCCTTATTGAAAGTATGCAGAGGTATCATCAGGTTTGTGTTTAAGACTTCTCCTCTTTTCAACCTTTCTATTGGTTTGAAGAATACCTCAGGATTGGACTCTGATATTGCAGTAATCTTATCCTATTTAAGGGATTTCTTGTGAGTATTTGTTATTGTTTTATAATTTTCACTCAAGTTTTTTTTAAGGCGTCTTGCTCCTTGAATGTAACCTGTTCAGGGCAATCCAATTTGTGGATATTTATTTGCTGATGAAAGCTTCTATTCTTTGTTACGTGGATTGGCCTTGTGTGCATAAAAGTAGTTTTAATTGATTAGAGTATCCTTCTGAACATAAGCTCATTAATTTCAGGATGAAGTTGAGATTCTGTCGGTGTTGTTTCACCTAGGACGACATCATGGGAGCTTCACAGAGTCTCTCATCAATAAGGTTTTACAAGAGGTAAGCAGGCTCTAGATTCTTTTCTCTGTCTGCCCAAAAGAAAAGAAAACCAAATCCTTTATCTCTACATGTGTTTTCATTTTTTATGTCATTGGTTGTCAGAATAGACATTATAAGTCTACTGAAAAAATGATTGCAAGACTAAACTTATATTGTTTCCTGGATAAACTTGAATGAACATTTCAGTTTCTAATTAACCATTTGATTGTTGAGATGTTTGTGGGAGAATTTCTTCATACTTGGCCAATATAGTTGTGAAGACTCAACCTAAATGTCAGTATAAACTGTAGTTATGCATCCCCTCTATGATATTATAAAAATTTTTGCTTGCTTTGGACTTAAAAAAAAAAATCAGAATATGCCTCTGTTATGTAGCATTTATTTGGGATATAAGTTTGGTAAAGCATGGACTTGAATACCTGGTCTGGTGTTAGGTGCATTGAATACTTTTGTGGCTGTGTAGCAGAAATGTAGATGCAGCTTTGCTTAGTAACACGCTTATATCACCACACACATGCATGAAGATGTTATTTAGCCAATTGAATGGAGCTCACTGGTCGAGAAACAAATGGAACACATTCATATTTTTCATGGAGTTTATCAATTTTTATCTCATTATCCATTGGAAGCCATTTGTTTCTTCTAGTGACTTGGGTTTGTAGACATTGGTCACTCCTCACTTCATTATTATCAATTGTATACTCTTTTACTGTCAATAATATTGTCCAGATAGAGCCTGCTTTTGATGGCAATCTTGGCTTTGACAACGCCCGAGCGTCCGCTTTCCTCGTGCTTGCTATAGCAGCTCCTCTATGTCATGGGAAGAATAAGTGCAAGATTCCAGCGCCAATATTCTCCTATGCTGTTACCATGTTGGGGAAAATTTCTTGTGCTCTAGCTGATGAAGTAGAACAAGATACCCTTTTGGCTTATTTGTCTCATTGCAGTAGAGGCTCAACTGATCCTGTAACTGACTGTAAGGAGATACCTTCTGCAGCTAATTTCAATAGCCATATCTTTCCAGACAGTGAGAAAAATGAGGTCTCAAAAACTGATGTGCTGAAAATGCACTCTGGAAACTTACTACTCTCACACACCAAGGTCCAATTAGAGACTGATTGTCGATTGCTCAAGTCCATGAACAATATACTATCCAAGATTGAAAGCATCTGGGCTTCAGTAAAATTGGGTCATGTCAATGAAGGGCTGAGAACTGTAAGGTACTGATATCATCAATTCTTGACCGATGAGTTTGTTGTTGGGAATCAGCATTCCAAACCATTGTGCTTAAGTGATACTGCTATTTGGGTCTTCTTCGTGGTTCTCCATCCCAATAAGTTATTCTGATTAAGCTGACATTACACTTTGAAAATTGTATGCATATATGGAGAGAAATTAGGAAAATGCCATTGTTATGTCTGTTAGAAAGATGGTGAATGTGTATCAATTTGTTTCTCAAGTTTTATAAATCAAACTTCAAACTCTTTGAATTGTGAAATCAGTACCCTTTTGTTCTTGATAGTTATTTCATCCCATTCAAGATGTCGACTTAATAACTATTCACACATCATTTTAGGTTTTATTTCAAATGCATTTTAATAACTAATTCTTTTTTTCAACTTTTCTCTTCGCCTCCATATCTGTGCCTCTACCTACATGCTATTGTACACAACTGCTTCTAAATATCGAAAAAATTTCAATGATTTTACGTTTTGTTTCTTTGTAGGGCTTGCAAATGGGAGCTGGCATTACTTGCTTCTGAGCCAGCTGGAATTTCACCTTCTTTAGCTTTTGCAGACCAATATCTGCGGATTGTGAAACTGCTTTCCCAGATATATGTTCATTTTCTGCCTATTGTGAATTACTGCAATTACAGAGTTGGGGACTTGGACCTTCTGCTGGGAAAATTAGACAGGAGGCTTAGAGACATAAGATATCAGTTCACAGGTCTGTCCAAAGAAGAGGAGCTACACATCTTGGAGCTTCTACTTGTTTCATCTGTACTTAGGTTATCGCAACCTGAGATCTGCTGCTGTGAAATCACCATGAGAAAGCTATCTGCTGTGTTATTGCAAACTGAGCATCTCCAAGAAGAGGCTTCTACTAAACCCTCATCTTTTGTGACGGAACTGAAGAAGTTAATCTGTATCATTCCATGCCATCCATCACTCTTCAGGAAGGCACTCGGTGATTTCTCTCTTGAGAAATATGAGCTCTCAGGAAGACTTGAATATGTATCTGCTGAACTGACTGTCCCCGGTAACAATTCAGAGAATCCGCTCTACTTCGTCTGTGGCTTGCCGGTTGCTATACCCATTGAAGTTAAACTTAGCAGCATATCAAGGGAGAGAAGGTTGTGGCTGAAAATGGTGATAGGGGAGGAGCCAACACAGTTCCTATACTTGGATATGAAATTATATGCAGGTTCCACAAGCTTTAGTTACAGTGCTCCATTTTACAGAACTCCCAAGGCTCTGTTGTTCACCTTGAGTATTTCTATAGGTATGGAATGCACGTGTGAGAGTGTTGATGCTGCTGCCACAAGGTGTGGTGGCCCAAGGCATGAACTGACATTTCTCACTCCAGAAATTGATGTGTATCTTTCCTCCGCGAGAGATTGAATCATTCATTAATTCTTGATACAGCCTGAAGGTATATGGTCTCGAGAATTTCCCATGCCATGCAGGCCAAAACACTAGCTGATGCNATATGGTCTCGAGAATTTCCCATGCCATGCAGGGCAAAACACTAGTTGATGTTCATTTATCTTCTAGAATATGGATGTGATATATTGTTCAAATCTGTGTTCATATCCCAAAATGAACATCAAAGCAGGAAGCTCCACTACCCTGCTGGCTCACTTCTCTGCTGAACTGCCCGTGGAGTAAGCCATGAGAATCTATATTTACACTTTGTTTTTCTCTCCCATTGGCTGCAAGTAATTGTGTAACTCTGAAATGCCTCATTGATTTGGCAGGAGTTATCAACGAAAGTTTTAATAGAGCAGAAGNGTAACTCTGAAATGCCTCATTGATTTGGCAGGACTTATCAACGAAAGTTTTAATAGGGCAGAACAACTGAAGATGAAAGAACTTTGTCGATGGTGCAAGTCATATGCTCCGTTGTATTCTGGCCTACACTTCAGCTCCTTGAATGCTCGGATTCACACATCAACGTGCTGATGTCAGTTCTTGGAGATTTCTTCCTGTGCGTTCATTTCTCCGATCTTCACATGGTAACAATCGAGCTGGTGCACCAGTCTGTTTGCAAGTTTGTCCTGGTGCATACTTGTAGTCGCCATCGGTTCTAGTGCGAATGATGACACGAGTCTTGCTGGTGTCAATCCCACCCGAGCAAGTTATGCCCAGGTATAGTTGTGGAAGCCACGCATCTGAAAGGGGGCTCTCACCCAGGGAATCGCCCCCGTCGAGATTGATCCAAAAGCCACCTTTGAGTTGTTAGATGGGAAATGCGATTATTTCTCTCTACCCATCCTTTACTATCGTTGCCAAGTGGTTCACTTCCCAAAATCTTGTTGCTATGCTTCAGACAGACAGAGAGAGAGAGAGAGAGACAGAATCTTGTTGCTCATTATGAATGTAATTTACTCCGAGTTTGAGATCATTAAAGAGGCTTGTGAATTCATGGAAAAATGTTCCGTGCTGCATTCCTGCTGAAGTCGGTCGCGTTTCGCTTCTTGATTTCGACTTATCTGTAGTTCAAGGCTCTTGTCCGTAGCATCGAGCTGGCACCACTGTTTCCAGTCCAACAGAACTTGCCTCTCGTGACCGATACTCTGTGAAGTCTCAGCATGCTCGTCTTTCCTTGATTTGCCCTCGTTGTTCTTGACCCTTATCGAGATCCTGCACGAGAGAGCTAGAAGGAGGCTGAAATCCGACCATCGACCTGCTCTCCAAGCTCACTTCTAGCACGCCAATCTCCCAGCTCCCACCAGAGTCATCCGAAGNACTTGCCTCTCGTGACCGATACTCTGTGAAGTCTCAGCATGCTCGTCTTTCCTTGATTTGCCCTCGTTGTTCTTGACCCTTATCGAGATCCTGCACGAGAGAGCTAGAAGGAGGCTGAAATCCGACCATCGACCTGCTCTCCAAGCTCACTTCTAGCACGCCAATCTCCCAGCTCCCACCAGAGTCATCCGAAGTGTTGCTTTGCAATGTCTCAACTCTTCAGGATGGTCCCTCTGGTCTGGTTAGGACTATTTTTTATGGGGCTTCTCGACGGCACAGGTCCCAACACGGTGTCTGCACATATCACACGACAGCGAAGAAGCATGGTGCGGCAAAACCTTATGAAGAATTGGACACTGTCATCAATCGAGTGCTTTCGGTCTCTCATGCCGGCACTGAGGTTCTTTACAACATGATCATATATTTCTTTGCAGAGGCTGCTAGGAAGCCGGCAACAGCTGTGAACATATTCAAGCACGATGAGAAATGGTGAATGATGCGATCAACCCGACAAATGATAAATGCGAGGGAGTTGCTTCACAAAATAAAGGAAAAAAAGGGTTCCCTTGCAGTATGTGCATTTGATTCCCTCAAAGAGTGCATTGGCCTTAATAGGAGAAGTCGGGGATGTACCGACCTTCATGTGGGAGACGGTCCAGAAGCACGGATCTGACAATCTCCTGACATACAGGATGGTCTCAGGTGAGATGCGTAGACAGGAATCGTCCGAGAGGCCACGTGCTCGCTCGCTGAGACAGCTGCAGCAGAGAGATCTCATGGATGGGCAGTGTCACTGGAAGCTTTCTATATGTTCTTGAAGATGATTTCCTGCACCAACATAAGAACAATGACAGAGTTAATATGGAGCAAAATACTTAAGATTAGAGGATGAAGATGCTACCTCACATGTCGGCAGGCACCTGATCTTGCACAGCTTCTTTGGTGAAAGCTGCAGCCTAGATTCCCCACCTGCTGTCTATGTCCTTGTGTGTACTTGACGGCATATAATATAAAGCATTCCATCAGACAGAAGATTAGTTGAGACATTGACGCCGTACCTACATTGCTACGCATTCTGGTCTGCTGTCCCTTTCTGCTTTTTGTGTACTTTGATGGCATATTATCCCATCCACTGACAGAAGATCAGTTGAGAAGCCAATCCTGTCGCTCGCACTTTCTTTGGTATGCAGTATATACTCACTCTGGTCTGCTGTCTCCTTGTGCTGAGACACTCTTAATTCTCACCCTTCGGCTGTATCACACTTCATTCAGATTGGAAGTTCTTCTGATTTGATGATCATTCTGTTCCGATCTTGTACATTCTTTATTTGGATTATTAAAGTCGGGACCTGTCATGCTCTAGTTCATTTAAGCAGACAAGGACAGTAGTTTTATAATTCTCCTCGATCATTATGGCTACTTTTGTCAACCCTTCCTGTTCATGAATTTCATCAAATTTTTGCAGCCTGTAACCCAAACAACATATCTCCTTAAATATGCCAAAAGTGTTTACATGGTAAACAAAGAAGAGAAAAATCATCATGAACTGGTTGATATAGTTCGGTGGCTCTTCTCTCATCCATATCAGGAGAGCTGCTTTACCCCTCAACGGCCCATTTGGCTGGCATATTAATTCTGAATACAGGATGTACAGACCAAAAAACAAGAGGGAACATGGCCACCTAAAACTAAAATATGACATCATGAGGAACTCAAGAGCTCAGGGTGGATGACGAATAACATGACAAAATCAGACCAGAAAAGAGAGAGAGAGAGAGACATCCTTGAGAGCAATCAACTTCCCATGATGCCTTTCATTCCAAGCTGGGAAAATTTTACAGCAACAAAAACAGTCATATCGTATAGAGGCTAGGCTACTACAGGGAAAAAAATCCAATCTGAAATTCGAAAAAATTGGGAAAGAATTGACCTTGGGAGAAGAAAAAAAAAAGGAAAGACACTGTTAAAGCTTAAGGGAGGGAGACAAAAATCTACATGCGGGCTAAATGTAATGTATCTTCCTTCACTCACCACCATTGATGAACCAGAACTCCACTCTGCCTCAGAGAAGTGAACAACGCCACGCACTGCCCGTAAGTCTTCTCGTACTTTGAACTCCTCACCCCAGGGCAGCACCTCTGCCACCGATTGTAGTGGCACTCAAGAAATATCTCGTCAATCAGACATATAGCTCCGGTCTCAAACAGCCTCGGGATGAGATCGAATTCAGTGCCTTCCACGTCCATCTTCATCACAACAAAGTCTTTCTTGCTCACCGTCCTCTTCAACCAATCTGCAAAGTCAAATCCTCTGATCTTCTCGACGTCACCGTTGGAGGGTTTGGCGGAGGACTGCCCTGGCTGGATACGGCCCATCCCTCTTCCCCTTTCCTGGATCTTCTGCTCTGTGTCCCGGTTTATCTCGAAGAAGAGAGACTCGTTCCGAACCCAGGCAGCATAAGGCAGTAAGGTGACACCCTTCTTGAGCTTATAGTCGTTGTGGAAGTGACTGTCTGCTTCAATGGCGTAGATCTCAAATGTCTTGTTCTGCTTAGGATACTGCTTCCTGAACCAGCTTCCAATGCTCGATCCATAGCTCCGAGCCCCGACATCAACGTACACATACTTGCTCTTGAAGCTAATATCAACAATTGACGGCAGGTACTTGATGTTCGCCAAGTTCCTCTTCAGGGTGAGCCACGGCTTCAACGGTTCTTCCAGTAGCAGTGGCTCTGCCTCAGCTACTATCCTCTGCTTGTAAGGTGGAACTTCACACTTACCCCCGGATTTGCCGCTAGGTTTGCTTCCAAGATGGCTCCGAACACCGAAGTCGCTCTCCTTCTTCAGGATTATCTCCCGAGTTCGTGGCATCGAGGGATCAATCCCGTCGATATCGAGCATTCTCAGCAACCTACAGTCATCAAACAACCGGAGGAACGAATTGAAGCTGTAAGTGTCATTTGCTCTAACATGAACTACAATGAAACCTTTCGGTTTCAGAGTCCGTTGGATCTCCAAGGCCAAATTGGCTGGGCGAGGGGACCGGTCAAAGCAGCCTCCACCGGAGAAGACAAAATCGAACACTCCGTCATGGTATTTAGCGAGAGAGCTCGATGATTTCCCAGAAACTCCAACTGAGTCCTTGACACCGATCTGCTTGAGTGCATGGACGTCGGCTCCACTGACAGATTCGATGCAGAGCGACTTCGAGCTCGGCGAGAGAAATTCCTCCGCGATCAGATCCTGGAAGATGGACGAGTAGAACTTGACGGCTCGGATCCAGTCCTTTCCGCCGCGGCGGACATCGCGACGAGGATCGCGGGCGGCGGGGTTAGACGCAGCGGCCTCGGTTGCGGAGGCGGCAATCACGAGGTTGAGGTTCTCAGGCAGGGAGAAGAAGCAGAAATCTCCGATGTCGCAGGATCCGCCGGCGACAGTGACTACGTAGGCGAATCGGACGACCAGGATGGCCACGCCGCAGACGAGGGCCCGCACCAAAATATTCCTCAGGAAGCTCGTCTTCCTCTCCATCATCGAATACAACCGATGTTTCCCTCGATTATCGAAATTAATATCTAATAAACAGCAAAATATGCGATAAATTTCAGGTCGGTAAAGACAGCGGCGGCCGGATCAGCGGGAGCAGAAACGAGCGGAGGTGTGGTTTGCGCCGACGAGGGGGAAGCCGGGGGGGAGGAGGTAGTGGCAGAGCGGTAAATAGTAAGGAGAACGAGGGGCGAAGGCAGAAAGCATGGTGAGATGGGAGGTTTGCTCGCTGGCTGGCTGCGGAGGAAATGGGAAGGAACCGGTCGAGATCTTCGATTGATATATGTGGGGGAAGGCCGAAGGCGCCGCCAGGGTGCGGCCGGTGACCGGAACAGCAGGTCGCCTCACTTCTCGCGAGTGGCTCGCAGGCAGCCCCTCGTATACTCCAACTGGATCAACGGGATAACGGTGTTGAGATATCCTCATTATTTCGAGAAAGCAGATGCCACGGAATTTCTCCTCTTGTCCAAATAATGACGTCATAATGGTAGGAGAAAAACTTTAAGGGAGAAAAAAAATAATACTAAGAGGGTTTAGAGTGTTAATTGTATTATTTATTATAATATCAAATTACCATATATATATATATAATTACACAGTTACTTTTGTTAATCACGAACACCGCATATTAGTACAGTAAATCTTTTCTTTCTAATTTTTCCCCTTTTTCTTTATTATTGTTCTATATTAAAAAATCGTAAGTGGGGGCGTTTCCCGATGAATTTACCCTTTTACCCGCTTTCTTAGGAGCAAATCAGGCGTGAGAAATTCGGAATTCGGCCTAAACTGAGAGCGGAAAGGACACTGATAACGTGTGTGTGTGTGTGTACAATCTTATGAGTGAGTGATTCATGGGGGCAGTGGAGAATCCTAGGCCTCCTCAGTAATCTCCAAAATCTAGATTGCATCTCGAATTGGTGCCAAATTTATCGATTCACCGAGTCTCGAATTCGAAGGCAACTATCTTGGAAAATATCGGATCGAGTGGGATCGAATGTGGGATTATCAAGGGAAAAAGTCCTGGCCCATCAAATCACAGGCCCAATCACTGAGCCCGCAGGGCCTACCAAGTCCAAGCCCTTGTAGGGGCGTTGAGCCATGTACCGGGCCGTGAGAGCCCATCCTATCCTATTCGATGCTCAGCCTCGAGCCACTGCACTCCACCGAGACAGCCTCCTCCGGCACCGAGTCCAACACGTCCTCGGGTCTGCCCCGATGTCCCCCTGAACTTTGCGCGCACATATATCCACACCGACTCGGTCAAGTCAAACAGATTCCTTTCCCCGACCCACCACGTGCATACATATCCAAAATATCAGTACCAAAATGTTCAATTTCATAATCAACATCACTATATCAAATCTTTTTTCATTGTTAGTATTAAGGATCTGGTAATGTGTGGCCGGATGATTGGCCTACGAGCAGAATAACTCTGGGAAGAGAAGGATAGTCTCCGAGGCGGAGTCCATTTTTCTTGATCGGGACTCTTTACTGTCCATCTGCGAGGGGCGTCTTCGTGTTTCCAGCTCACCCCCATAGCCTGTCTCGAAGATGACACATCTGTCTCTGTCTCTGTCTCTGTCTCTCTCTCTCTCCCCTGCACGGCCTCGGACTCTGTCGGCGGTTAGGCATCCTTAGACGAAAGAATGGTCTCTCAGGATTGGTCGTTGTGTGTCCCCACCTCCCACCTAATCAAAGTAAGAGAGTCCAATCTCTGAACTAGAGCTTAGTCCCTCCATAGACTAGTATAAGGCGTCAGTGTTGACTTGATCCGAAGAGTCAGAACACCGTTCTATCTAAAAGAAATGGTGCTCGATGAAAGGATCCAGATTCCACACTATGCTGTGGGCTGGGGAGAGAGCTTCTCTGCGAAGCTGGCCGTTCAGTAGTACGAGAGTAGGCAGTCGGTTTCGAAGAAAATCTCGTCAACCATCCTCTCCATCCTTTAATGATTGGGCTATCCACTACGGTTTCAGAAAGCTCAATAGTGATTTTGCGTATAGTGAGTCACCGGAGCGAGCAACAAAGCAGCTAAAAAATGGCATTAGTGCTTGTAGTTTTCTCACATTTGAAAATGTTGAATAACCACCTTCACCATTAATTAACGAGTAATTCAATAAGAGAATATCTTAGTTAATTAACGGTATTTAATTTTATAATAATTTATTAATTTTATCCTACGATATATTATATAATTTAAAACTTATTAANTCCAATAAGAGAATATCTTAGTTAATTAACAGTATTTAATTTTATAATAACTTATTAATTTTATCATACGATATATTATATAATTTAAAACTTATTAATAATATCTATATAGTAATAGGAGAATTTCGAATTCCGGTGAAACACGAGAATTTTCAATGTCCGGTCTAAGTCTCTACGGTGGCCGATGAGTGAACCCTCCCCGCAAGCCGCACGAGTGGGGGGAATAAATATTATTAATCGTTCGGAAAATATGTGGACAGACATCGGACTACGTGTACGAATAATAGGCTCGAGGGACGTGTTTCACATTTGAGAGAGAATCCCATTTGGTCAACTAAACCGATTTGATGGTCCCAATAAGGTGGATTGTGCTGGTAGACACTGGCTCGATTGTGATTGGATTTGGAGATCTTCCAATTGGGATCCACCTGCCGATCGAGAGATTTCTTGCTGCCAAACTCGAGATCTTTTTATCGCCCCCAGAACCAATCAATTCACCGTTATTTCTATGGAGAAGAGGATAATGAATCAGAAGGATGGAAGAGACGAGCTGAAAGAAAGGAAAAATGATGACTCCAACTTGTTGGAACCGTGCGCTTGCGTGCTCCAGACATTCTCGATGGGAACGAGCCACGACCGTGAAAGACCCTAATATTCTTTGTTCATGGACAACTTGGATCGATCTGACCGGTCTCGATAATGGTCGAATTGGGTCGGCTGCAGAGAGACCTAACGCGCCACCATTCTCGCAAGAATTCCCCCCGCGGTGTTTGGTCCGGTCAAAAGTCAAAACCAATGGAAACACACAGAAGGAGTTCTTGAGGGACAAGGAAGCGGATAGTGGGTCCTTTATAACGTCGGTCAACATTTGAATTCAGAACCTACGTTCCATAGCATTGACTGAGCTAACCAAAAGATGCAAAAAAAGAAAGAAAGAGAGAAAGATTAAAACCCGCGACAGCATTTCCGCTCGGAAATCAAATAAATCCACGTGCATGACTAACAGACAGACAGGTGGAAATAAATTTCACCGATAATAATTAAAATTTTCATAACTATGTTAACTGGGAAAAAAAATTGAGCTTAATTTAATGATGGCTGTTACCATTAATTAATTAACAAATGCCGAAAAGCTTGCTTTCTCGAAAGGATAATGAGAAGAATTAGGCAAAAAGTTGCACTTTGGGAAGCTACCATGAAATAGACATCTAATCTCTGTCAAACACCCCCTCCACCCCCTACCTGCTCACCTCGGCCCTCGGGCTATAAATTGCCCTCATATTCCCTCAGTCAAACCGCGCCGCTTCTCCATCTCGCCCTTTTCTCTCTGTGAATTCCTTCGACTGGTTCGAGTACGATAGACACACGAAAAATACACGATAAGGATGCCAGTTCCAGTCCTACCGGAGAAGGCCCTCCAAGGAATTCACTTCACCGGAAGGCCGGAGTCCCCCGCTGCCGCTGCCAGAAGGTACTGTTTGTCGCCGGTTCAATTCCTCCTCTCTGACGAATATCGCATAAGGTCCTCTATTGCGGAAACCTGAGATATGATTGTGCTGTAATTGATCTGGACCACAGTAACTATGGATAGATGAGATTACACATAATTGCACAATCAAATGCGTGTAATCTTATTTTTTTCCGTAATTATTGTATCCTAATGTGTAATCTTATATTTATTGCAATTTTCTTAATTAGAGACCTTAAATTACTCTATATAATAGATATACCACAGAGCTACTTCGGTGCGGTGAATTCCCCCCAATTTCTCTCAGTGTTGTCGACGACTCTAACCGGTTTGCCGGCTGATCCTCGGCATGTTCTCCGACTGGTCGATGTTTACTTACCTGAATGTTAAATGTGTAGGTTGGAGGGAAAGGTCACGATTGTGACGGGCGGAGCCCGGGGGATCGGAGAGGCCACAGTCCGGTTATTCGCTAAGCAAGGGGCCAAGGTGGTGATAGCCGACGTAGAGGACTCGCTGGGGGATGCTCTTGCCAGCTCCCTTGGCCCCTCGGTCACTTACGTCCACTGCGACGTGAGCTCAGAGGAGGACGTCGAGAACCTCGTGAACTCGACGGTGTACCGCTACGGCCGCCTGGACGTGCTGTTCAACAATGCCGGCGTCCTCGGGAACCAGTCCAAGAACAAGAGCATCCTCAACTTCGACCCGGACGAGTTCGACAGGGTGATGCGGATCAACGTCAAGGGGGTCGCCCTGGGGATCAAGCACCCCGCCCGTGCCATGATCCCGAGGGGCGGCGGATGCATCATCTCCACCTCGAGCGTCGCCGGAGTGATGGGCGGCCTTGGCCCCCACGCCTACACCGCCTCGAAACACGCCATCGTGGGCCTCACCAAGAACACCGCCTGCGAGCTGGGCCGGTACGGGATCCGGGTCAACTGCATCTCGCCCTTCGGGGTGGCGACCTCCATGCTGGTGAACGCCTGGAGGACGGAGGAGGAAGACGAGGACGAATGCATGATGAGCTTCGGCCTCCCGAAAGAGGAGGAGGTCGAGAAGATGGAGGAGTTCGTCCGAGGCCTTGCCAACCTCAAGGGGCCGACCCTCAGGCCGAGGGACATCGCCGAGGCGGCCCTCTACCTCGCCAGCGACGAGTCCAAGTACGTCAGCGGCCACAACCTAGTCGTGGACGGCGGCATCACCACCGCAAGGAATTGCGTCGGCCTCTGAACGCTCCTCTTACTCACCTCTCTCAGCCATTTGTACTAAAATTGTTTGATTTTTTGGCCACTTGGAACTGAAAAACTGTAAGGAATGTAAGTTTCGTCTGTCTTCCATTTACTTCCCAATTCTGTAAGATTCTTCGAAATCAATCTTCTTTCAGAAACACAAACGAGACTGTTACGTGATCCAAAGGACAAGAATAGAACGGAATTGTAAAGGGCACACGAGTCCTGTAACTCGGGAACTGTTCAAATTTCACGATCCATGTCATTCGCTCTGGGAAAATGGTCAATCTCCATAATACGTGCAATAAATTATTGAGGATGTTTCAATCATAAGAAAAGTCTGTGGGCCGGGAAATTTAAAAATTACACAAGAGGATTTTATTATATAATCTAAATTTGTTAATTATCTGCTCATTTATTTTTTT
>CXYZ01076167.1:1364262-1400197 GCA_900006705.1 Sonneratia caseolaris | reverse complement strand
TCCGAGTGAAAACACAGCTCCACGGGCATGGGCACTGGGTAGTACGAGCGGTCGCCTACGCAGCTCGACGGCAAGCCCGGGGCCATGGGCCATCCCCATTCCGTCAATTTCTCTTCCTCTTTGTTCGTTTATGTTTTCATATATATATATATATATACATATAGATAGATTTAGGGCAATCGCCCATCACCCTTTAAACTCAAGAAAATCCTTGAAAATTTATCAAATTTCACTTATTTTCATTAATTTTTTAGGTAAGTTATCTTATTTCATCACCCTTTGATTTGCAGTAGTACTCTTCTTTTAAATTTTGTCCCCTTGAATCGATGTTCATAGTAGATTGACAACATGGAAAAGGGGAGGAAAAATATAATTAGTAATGTCATTGTGGTTTACCTTGAATTCTTTATTCTTTTTCACCCTTGGGAGGATAGAAAAATAAGGGGGAAGTACAAGAAAAAGGGGAGAATTTGAGGAATGGGGTGGACCGCCGTGAACGAGTTATAGCTGTCATTTTGGTCGACCTGTTCGCTGGATTCAACGGCTGGTAGAGTCGAGGTTGGAGTTGGCTGTGGGCGAGAATGAGGAAAGGGGAGGATTTGAGGAACAGGGTAAAGCAGAAAGTTCGAGCTAGCTGTTATCTTGGTTGATTGGATGGTGTGTGTGTATATCCCACCGTCCTAGGACTGATTTATAATGGAACTACTAAGTTGCAGTAGAAGTCTGTCAATGGAAGTCGAAATTTATGACCTCGCACGTCTATGCGAACGCTAAAAAAAACTTAGATATCATTTCGTCGACTTAGTCCTTGATCGATCGGTCGACGCCACTACCTCGAGCTTGAAATATTTGCGAGTCACGAGTGTACCAAATGAAGTGAAACATCAACAGGGTGTATATATTAAACTAAAGTCGGGGAGCAACTATGGAGTAATGGCCCTTGGGATGCACCGAGGAAAGCTATGCGGCCTTTGGGAGGTGTGGAAAGCTGCATGATAGTCTTGGTTCGACAAGATCTCGAGTAGCTTCCAATCTGGTGTTTAAATTATTCAGTTTGTCTTTCTCTCTTTCTTTTGGGTTGGTGGAGGTAAGGTATTCCCCTAGATGTATATATCTATATATATACACACATATATTGTATATTACTTTCCAGCATNTGTGTATATCCCACCGTCCTAGGACTGATTTATAATGGAACTACTAAGTTGCAGTAGAAGTCTGTCAATGGAAGTCGAAATTTATGACCTCGCACGTCTATGCGAACGCTAAAAAAAACTTAGATATCATTTCGTCGACTTAGTCCTTGATCGATCGGTCGACGCCACTACCTCGAGCTTGAAATATTTGCGAGTCACGAGTGTACCAAATGAAGTGAAACATCAACAGGGTGTATATATTAAACTAAAGTCGGGGAGCAACTATGGAGTAATGGCCCTTGGGATGCACCGAGGAAAGCTATGCGGCCTTTGGGAGGTGTGGAAAGCTGCATGATAGTCTTGGTTCGACAAGATCTCGAGTAGCTTCCAATCTGGTGTTTAAATTATTCAGTTTGTCTTTCTCTCTTTCTTTTGGGTTGGTGGAGGTAAGGTATTCCCCTAGATGTATATATCTATATATATACACACATATATTGTATATTACTTTCCAGCATGATATTAAAAATCTTGATAAAATCGGATCAATTTTAGCTTAAATTTAATAGAGTTATTAAGAAATAAAATCCATTTAACCATAAGTTTTATTCATGAGATTTAAATATCGCATCTTAGTAAAAGAGAAAATACTTTCAATTATCTCAATCGACTTTTTTTTAGTACAAGAAACTCTTTATTTTAATCATTCTTAAGGGATTATTTATTTTAATTTACCGAATTTGCTTTGAACCGGCAATAATTTACCCTCTTTTACCGTACCATTTTGCCCCCTAAATCTATTCATGCTTGGTTCAGTAACCACAGCTCATGTCATGTACGGATTAGCATGCATTCTCCTGACGAAATCCTGTAAACAACCTTAAGACACGGGCCACAAGAATCGGATCCATCTATCTCTCTAAGGGAAGGGATGGTACGGGTGGGGGTGGTGGTCTCCATAATTGTCTTGAGTAATTCAAGTAACCATTACTCGGAATGGAAGGGAAAGCTCAGCTCCTCATATAAATTTGGTTTCACTTTGTACGGAAATATCGATATCTTGGTACGGACAATCGACACTGATTCTGTGCCCCCATGAGTTCGATATATGATCGGACAAATCAATCTCTCATGTGACACGCTCCAATCCGACCACTTTGTGGTGGGTGCAATATATTCACAGGAATCGCTTCCCTCGATCTCCCATTTTGATTTCAAATCGAGCTCTCGGGTGAGGCAAAGGAACTTGCTACTCTCCTTTGAGATCTCGACTTGCCCTGAGGTGCATATGATTCCAACTATTTTAGGTTCGGCTCGGGTGAGCCCCACTAAACAGTCAAGTTGTCTGAGTAATGGGTTCCCTCCGATCGGAGGAACAAAACTACCGCATCTCATTTTCAAGAAATAGATACCAAATCGTCTCGATCGACCTGAATCAGCCGTCCGACTCTTAGATTCAGAAGACAAATAGCTCGTAGTGGGCATTTAGTGTATGCATGCACACTATGAGCTGTAGCCATTCGCTTATGATCGGATTAGTTTCTTTTCTGTCGAAGGCGCAAATTGGATTGGTTAAGTACAAATTGCATCGGTCCGCAAGAGTCCACCTTCTTCCCTCCTTCCGAAAAAGCTCCCTTTCGGTCCGAAGAACACTTCTTTTGGACCTTTTCTATTCAACAAAATACAGAGTGGAAGCCGACGGCTAATTCGTACGTCACTGGCCAGCTCAAGAGAATGAAAATAAGATGGGTTAAGCTAACCGCATTCGATCGGTGTGGTCCAATACATCTTATGCACGAGCAACAGCTTGGTTCGAGTTTTACAATTAGAGAAAATCCATGACTAAAAGATGCGATGCAACCAAAATGAAAAGAACAGACAANCGATTAGAGAAAATTTATTACTAAAAGTTGCGATGCAACCAAAATGAAAAGAACAGACAAATCATCGCTTATCTTGTTGGAGTTTATATTTGCAAAGCTATTCCCAACTTTGTTCTGAGCACATTATTGTTGCCCTTTTCTCCAAACTGCAATTTGTAACTTTTTGATGAAATTATATACCAAATTGGGTCGATTCGGTCATTGGGTACCACTGCAAGATCGTGGAAACTGCGAGGGTTCTTCAACTATGACAAATATATTCCGAAAGAGCGAGTAGGGCGCGCAGTTCGGTACGTGGGGAGAAACTACAGTACAGGTAAAGGTTGGAGTGTATGATGAGATTCAATCTTTGATCCATTTTTAAATGAATGAAGTATAAACCGGCTCTTTTGCTCTACTCAGTTTCGGTCTGGGCGATCCTGCAGGTTCTTTGGCAGTTTTCCCCTCAAGGGTGTGCGTATAACCAGGTTATTTGGTCTNGCTTTGCCCGCAAAGGGTGTGCGTATAACCAGGTTATTTGGTCTCCTTCCCAAAAACAGCTCCTAATGAAGAACCAGCTATTAGCCTGGAAGTCTGAGCCAAAAATATGTATATTTTCGTGTTTCTTCAGTTAGTCTTATGGTTTCTTGTCCATCCCTGATCAGTGCCAAGGACAACGAGAAATCCTAAACACAGCAAACTCCATTAGATATTTGAATCTAATGCAGAATGCAAGAGATTCTATAACTAACCATCCGCAGATCGGAGATTCAAGTAACATAAGACCAATGCACATAGATATGCTTGTGAAATAAAACTGGAATGGAGCTCAGCACTGAAATGGAAGCACTGCGGGGCAGTGAGATAAGAAAGTGCAGCAGCATATCAGTATCAAGAAGGGCGAGAAAATCTGACATCGGATGGCTAGCTAGAGGATATGCATACTGCAGATGCTTTCACTATATTTTCGAGATCCTTTTGCTTAAATGTTAACCTGTTGCTCTGAAGCTATAGTTTCCGAGACAACAGTTGCTTCCTGTTGAAGTTCACTACTTTAGATGTTCTTTTAGACTACGAACCTATAGGCCACCAGTTATGTAAGAGCACAATGCGGCATTGGTTCACATTAGATGCTATGCAGATAGAATGATTTCACAACTCGGACATAAGTTCACTTTCAGAATTTTGTGTTTGTGGACAAGATTCCGTGAAAGATCACTGATACAGGAACAAAGTGGAAAGATGTAAAAACAGCAAACAAACTGCATGTGGAAAGCACCATTCTTTAGGTTCCACTGATCATGTCCTACAATCATCATCGTAGCTTTTGCTTGGAAGAAATACGGATCACTTCAATCGCTGAAGGATGAGGACAACTATATGACGTCTTTGGAGTGTTTGACTGATTGCATTGTGTAGAGCTTATCTTTGATGATATCGTGGGAACTACCATTATGAACTTCCTGAGCCAGAACACACCAGCACGCCAGCAACATAGGAGCCATTTTGCAGTCTGAGATCTGCAGTTTACCACAACTCAAGTCATCTGGCGGCAAGCTGAATCTGTCCCTTATTTGGATCCTCCAGAAACCACCATTGCCTAGACCAAGAACACTGAGGAAGATACTGGAAATAATACAAGGAACTCCGTAGCGGCCTGGACCTGAATGAGAGCAAAATTCGCTATGTTCACATACTTGTTCCCAAGCCTGAAGCTCTCCAGAAACAACCAGGAGTTTGAGAGGCCATAGCAGAAAGAGTGGAAAGCTATCCATGAAGATTGCCCTGAAGATTCCAAGGCAAGCTATTCATCCCCTCCTTGCATGATTTCCATGTTGATTCACCTCAGAGCATACCGAAAACAGTTCCACTGACTCCAGCTTGAGGTTGAACAATGAAGGTTATCCTTGGTTTCATTCTGATAAGCATTTACCTGCAATCCGTGGATTTTCCTCAGCTTGATGTACCAAAACCATCTGACGGGGGAATGGCAATTTTTTCTGACTACTTCAAACTCCTACCTACCATCATAGCCGCAAGTTTTGATCTTTATGAACTGCTAGGAGATGAGAACTACATCGGCTCGAAGTATTAAAAGCAACTTCTCACCTGACTACTTCAAGCTCCATAGAGCATCATAAACACAAATTTAACACCATATAAGCCAAAACCAAGAAAACCGGAATAAGAAAATCTTCTTCTGAACTACACAGATCTTCTTCTTTCAGGTTGAAATAAGATAATCCATTATCTGCCAATACAGCCATAGATCACAGTAACTAAGATGAGCGATACGTCACAGAAGTACGACTGGGGCAATTAAGAAAGGAACTGTTTAACAAACTCCGTGACAGCAATCCTTAACCAGGAAAAGAGATGGCAGAAACCATGAAAACAAGCTCAATGTGGAAGAGCTACTGACCCTATGAACTGAAATAAGAATTTTACAGAAAGCATAAATGATAATGCAAGACAGAATTAGAGATTGGCCTATGTAACAAATGGACAATTTATACTAATACACATCTCTCGTCATGCCATGGGCTTGCTCTTGGGTTAGATGTGAGGGACAGCAAAGGATTTTCAAATTGATGTGGTTTTATGCTATGCTGTAGGTTTTCTTGAAACTGATTTCCAAAAGCTTAAGGATTCTCACAAGTGATTAATTATTAGACAGAAAATGAGATTAGGAGATCATAAACATACACTGAAGCATATGTCGGAAATTTTGTAGTAGTATGTGTTACTTATGACTGGTGTAGCTGTCAATTAATTTAGCTGCTATCGTAGAGGGACTATCCGAATTGGTCACAGCCTGAGAAGCATATACATGGGTGTATCCGGGTTAACCTGAATGCAACTAATTACACGGTCCAGCTTGGCTATACATGCAAGGAACTGAGGTTGGAGGAGCAATCCTGCTAATGGGAAAACACTCTGGGTGCCACAAAGATGCTCGTGAATCTAGTTTAATCATCAAGTGTTGGTTGGATATATAGAAGTTACATTCATAAAGACCGAATCGATCTTGGTGAATTCGTTAAAGTTGTGAGGAAAATGTCCCTTAACACACGATCGTGCAATATCTGCTGACCAATAGCTTAGGAATTTGCTGCTGTGCTCCTGAAACCGCCCTTAAGCCACTGAAGGCTTATTATACAGAATTACAAATCCAATCTATCAACTCGATCTAGCCTAAATTTAAGTCTGTTCATCTTTTTACGTTGATCTAGTGATAGAGATCAATCGATTATTCCTCGACTGTTGGCAGGTTTGATATTCCATACTCATTATCAGACAATCACGGAGTATATCGTGTAGATCAGCATGCAACTTCACAAGCTAAGATTTAGTCGACGATGCTACACGCACAGGTTCACAAACGATTTGATTGGGCAGTCCCCACCTTGACCAATGACAACTAATACGTAGTTTCTTTCCTCCTGAGTGATTGACACAGAAAATCTGCTTATTGTTGATGCATCAGATTCAACCATTGCTTTTAATTTTTATCATCTCTTCATTTTTCTAAGCATTTGCTTGTATTTGATATCTACACATTGACTCCAGGAATTCAGCCCGTGACCCTTGGCTGTCATTGCTTGCCTNTTATATCTACACATTGACTCTAGGAATTCAGGGAGGAAATGTAATGAAGCCCGTGACCCTTGGCTGTCATTGCTTGCCTCGCCTGTCCTCAGCTCTTCCTTCCCAGCAGAGCATGTGAAAGGACGAGGATGTCTCTGCTGGAAATCTCTCCTTCTTTTTTCGAAAATGAAAAAAAAAATTATCAATTGTTCTGCAGGGAAAGCACAGTATCAATTATGATATCATTTTCTCAGCTGGATGAAGGCTGTCAAATGTCATGTTTGGAGGAGAATCTCCATGGCTAGTTGGTCCAGTTGGGGGTGCCCATGTTGCAGTTGGATCTTTGCGGCCACTGCCTTTTTATCAAAATATTACCCTGAAAGTCACTCTCATCCTGGACGGCTTACAGGAGCCCGAATTTATGGGGTGATCCGAAACCCTAAAACTCTTATATTTTTGGAGATCTTTTTACTGATTTCCTTGTACAGAATCGATGATCGTGCCTCGTGAATGAGTGAGCTCCATCTGATGCCTGCGCCTTGATGCACACGGTAAGATTGGATCAAAATACCGCCTTGTGTCAGAATGCGACTGTGATAACGTGATATGCACCGGATTTATATCGAGCGAAGAGGTGCCAACCGATCCAATCGGATTGCAGTGCAATCTTACCCGTCGATGTTGGGTCTAACGAATATTAGGTTGCTTGCTCATGGATGTCACCCCGTGTTGGTTATAATCAGTTTTGTCTCAAAATTTACTCTCTTTTGCATGTGTGGTGCTTAGAGGTGGCAAAATTTGCCATACATGAAAACACATTTCGGATACCATATGAAAAAATTATACTTTAATCCATATTTTTTGACAATTTGAAAGATTGTGCCAACGTAGTTAAAAATAGTTAAAAGTACGAGGATGAATTTTATAATAAGAATAATTAAAATTTTAAATTAATTAATTATATTTTAATATTTTATTTAAATTAATATAAAATTAATATTAATCCATCTATTATATTATAATTTTTTAAAATATAAATTATTTAAATTTATTATTTATATAATTCATGTCCAACGCAAAATCTCCATATGGTCCGAAATCTAAGTTGCTTTCTTCATCCTAAGAATGGGCTGTTCTCTTCAATTTGCCGATGCATAATACGACAAATGACGATTCTTATTTTGTCTTTTTCCTCCTCCCGAGAGCGTTATATCCAAAAAATCTCCTGTGTCTAATGTGATGCGAGCTGGAAGGAGACACTGAGGAGGGTATAGTCCAGCTATCAGACCAAAGATATGGTTCAAATGGATCGAACCGGTTTGACTAGGGCCCGGTCCGATTTAAAAACCACGCTGAAAGGGTAAGGTTGATTCGTTTTGGATGAAGGAGCTCCGGCTGACCGCAGTTCAGGTGGAGAGTCCAAACGCCTTCCTTCCTCCAAGAGCTCGCCGTGGGTCTGACTCTCTCTCTCGTTAGGGTTTCGACGACCGAGGAGATAAAGGAACCGAACTCCGGTGGGGATCCTTCGACTTCTTCCGGGCAGGTGGCTGTCCGTAGATCCCGAGAAAGGATGTTGTCCTCTTCGTCTTCCTCAGCTACGGTCCGGGTGGAGAAAGCGACCAGCGACCTTCTGATCAGTCCTGACTGGACTATGAACATCGATATCTGTGACTACGTCAACACTCACCCTGGGTAATCTGAGTGGTTTTTCTGCTTTGAGAGCCGTTTCCTATCCTATCTCGAGGAGCTTCAGCGTTTTTGCATGTTGATTATCAGCTTGTTGTTATCCAAAATTCTCTCGTTAACGGATATGAATTCCATGCTCATATATGTCCATGAGCGCGTATGTGGAGCTTGTGATGTTGTTGTTTATTTTCGGGATGCCAAATTTGCAGTCATTTCTTCGTCAGCTCATGGAGATGGAATTCTGTGCTCTGATTTATTTTCTGTGCTAAGAGAAAGAGATATTCGTTGTTTTGCTGGTTTATCATGGATTTTCAATTTTGGTTCGAATTGATATGCTAATGTGTATATCCTTCCGTTTCTCAGGCAGGCTAGAGACGTCTTAAAAGCTATAAAGAAAAGGCTACAGCACAAAAATCCTAGAGTCCAATTCTTTGCTCTGACGGTAGTACCTTTCCATGGCTTTCTCTTTGGTGCCTCAGTTGATTAATGAATTCCATTACAAGTACACTAGTGGGAGACTACATGTTTGAGACATATGATGGGATAGTTGGTGTTTTGCTGTTTATATTATCTGTAAAAGAACGAGGATTCATTTTTTGAAGCACCTAGCCTAGCGCTAGAATCAGTTGATCTTGTTTTAACATCTTGACACATTTTGTCAGCTTTTGGAGGCCATGGTGAATAACTGCGGTGATTATATCCATTTCCAAATTGTGGAAAGGAATATACTTGAGGAAATGGTGAAAATTGTAAAGAAGAAGGTGAGCTCCTTAAGTTTATTTTTTCTAATGCTTTTTGCCGCTTTGATAGGTTAGATTCTGTGAAGGATATTGCTTTAGTCAGAATATCTCCATAACCTTTCAGTTTGTAGCTAATGTTATTTTTGTAATAAGCTAATCATAATATTAATGAGAGGAGGTTTCATATAAAGGTAATTTGGTCCGTCTAACTCATCAATAATACTAGTCTCTGTCAAAGTCTTACATTTCACGTGTCAACCTGAAAATGGTGGGAGCATCATTGTTAGTTCTGCCGGATTTACCGACTTTTATTGTAGATCGTAGAATTAATGTGTCTATTGACCAATAAGCAATTTATTTTAACAGGGCATATTATGTTGAATGTGGGAAATCTTCTAACAGTTGTATTATTTCTTTGAATTTATGATGCAGACAGATATGAATGTACGGGACAAAACTCTATCATTGCTGGATACTTGGCAGGAGGCTTTTGGTGGGCAAGGAGGAAAGTATCCTCAATATTACTATGCATACGATGAATTAAGAGTAAGTATGCTGATTGTGTAGCTGTATTTTCATCATTGATTTTGCTAAAATAAAAATAAGGATTAATTTGCCCCTTAAGTGAAATATTTCAGCACTATCTTGTTCTGCTGTCCACTTCTAGATCTCATGAGATTGACAATTCTTTAGGTTGGCCTACAGTGATAACCCCATTCTGCCCTAGCTCCTAGTCCTCATGTAGTGCGATTTGAGATGTAATACTAATACAGCAAGTGGAAAATGAAAAGTTCATGAACATCAAGACAAAAGTATCTTCATGGCTTAAACATTATCAATTTTAATTTTTTAGGATCTTTCTTTTACAGCGTTCTGGAGTAGCATTTCCGAAACGATCATCACCCGCGGTTCCTATATTTACACCTCCTATTGCTCATCCTGTTATGGCACGTGTCCATGAAGGGTATGGAAACCCAAGCAATTCATTAAGAAGATTGGATGAAGGGATGGCAGCAGAAAAGGACATCCTGAGGTTGGGATTTCTTCCTTAATGGTGGTCTTGGCAGTAGAAACTGCTGGTGCTGCTTCTATTAGCCTTTCCAAATGAATAAATCCAATACTTGTTATTCCTGGATATTTGATATGCTTGTCATTCTCGATACTTCCTCTGAAATTTATGTCTGTGTAGTGGATCAACATTGGAATCTATGCAGAATATGATGGAGCTCTTAAGTGATATGCTTCGGGCTATGAGTCCTGGTGACAAAGAGGTCGGTCAAAAGGAATGGATTTCCATCAATTGTGTTCATCATAGTTGTTTCTGACTCATCATTGTGGCCGCAGGCTCTGAAGGATGATGTTGTAATTGATCTTGTTGACCGATGTCGTGCAAATCAAAAGAAGCTCACACAGATGCTTACTACAACTGAGTAAATTCACAATTCTATGATTTTGTCTTTCAGTGCAAGCAATTAGTTTTAAGGAATTCTTATTAAATTTTGACATGATGCAGGGATGAGAAACTTCTTGCTCAAGGCCTTGAGTTGCATGAAGTTATGCAGAATTTGCTAGCAAAACATGATGGTATAGCTTCCTCTGTGTTGCCAAGTCACACAACAGATATTGCCTCTACTTCATTGTTGAGTCAACCAACAATTTTGAGCCCTCCAGCCACGGAAAATTTCTGCCAACCGCATGAACAGAAAAATGACATTAGCCCAAAGGCTAGTGTTAGTTGCCAATTAGCTGCTGCAGCGACCACTTTCCCCAAGGACTTCATTGATGAGGAGGAAGACGAGGATGATGACTTTGCACAGCTAGCTCGGAGGTTAGCAACTAAATTTCCTTGGACTAACATGATGCCAATTGTTCATTAGATTCTCGTATGTGCACATGTTCTACCAAGTCCCTAGTCCTTTGTTGGTATTTCCACTCACTTTTTCTCATGACCAGAAACCTGCAAGTTGCATTAATGTAGGCACTCAAGACCAGCTGCTTGCCAAGCTACATTCACTGGAAATGGATCAACTCCCACATCAACTGGAACTGCCAGTCAAATTCATACATCTGCTCCAGAAGCCCCTGTTAATGCCACCTCAGAAGCCTTGGTCTCGACAGATCTGCCTCAGCCAGTTAAGACAACGAAGGACGAGGATGTGATCAACCTTCTGAATCTTGCCCTTACAACAACCTCAGATTCTCCTCAGAATCCTCCCACTTCTCCTCATCCCTCTTCTCAGAACATGGACAATTTGCCTGTCTCCTCAAATGGGCATACCAATCCCTACAGTTATGAGCCGAGTATCGACAACCCCGAGCAGGCTGGTTTTAGCAGTTACATTGCCCCATGGTCTCAGCCTCAAGCGCAATCACAGACACAGCCTCACTATCATCAGAACCCTTATGGTTATCCCCCACCACCATGGGCGTCCAGCTCGAGCTCTTTCAGTGATCAGCATCCTCTGCCCATGTCCCCAGACTCATTTGGGTTTGCTGATGGAGCTGGGCCAGTGACTCATACCTCAGTTGAAGCGACAGGACGACCTCTGCCTGACTTCAACCCTCCAACAGTAAATAACAGGCAAAGTTTTAGTACGGTTCCCGCTAGTGCTCCTCCTTCAATGGGTCAAAGGCCTTACGTTCCTTCATATAGGTTGTTCGAAGAACTCAATGTGCTTCCGAGTGGGGACAAGGGTCAAAAGGATGGGAAATGGTAGGTCATCCCCCGAGTCTTGTCGGGAGCTTCCGGGCAGAGCAGGGTCGGAGGGGGAGGTGAAAAGGGGCTAAGTCTTTACAGCCCATGATCGAGTGTGCAAATAGAATTCCATTGGAAAAATGAACTAACTAGGTCGTTGTTGGACGGGGTCACTGATGGTAGGGACTGTCGGATGATAAATTGAATTCTTGCCTCTGCATGTGGTTCCATCAGGAATGGCAATGGTTGGCTCCCGATGCTTTCATGTGTGGGGAACTAAAAGCCATACGGGTTTTCCTTCTGCACAATACCTTAGAAAGAGGAGAGGAAATGGAATTTAGTAACCCGGGGAGCTCTCAGTCCTCAAGATTGAAGGGGGTAAACGGTTAACGTACATATGTGTGGCTCATAACATACCTTTTAATAAATATATCTCCCTCCACCATCAGAGATCTATGCTGAAGGGATTCACTTTTACTACTCATTACTATTCATTTGAGGTTATGTCAGTTAAAAATTTGCAGTATCATCTGATAATTTTTACACTCATTACTACTAGTCATGTGATTCCTCCAATCGCTAGAGACTATACAAACCAACAGAAAGGATCTAAATTTACGACCAGTATATATATATATTCTTTTCCTTTAGAGGCATGACGGTTTTCGCATTCCAGACTCAAAATTCTACTCTTTATCAAAAGAATTTCTCATCTGCTTAAAAAAAAAAAAGAATCTAACAGCATTCAGACGAAACGCCCCCATCAACAAAAACACTTATGCAGAATCATCAAATAATTATAATAGATACCATTTCGCTTTTACATATTTTGCACAGAGAAGATAAAAAGGAAAAATTGAACACACGAAACAAAAGGAAAATGTTTTTAAAAAAGGGGAGAGAGAGAGAGAGAGAGAGAGAGAGAGAGAGAATATTTACAGAGCATTTAGCTGTGTAAGAGATTATTTGCCACCCCCCAACAAAAAGGTGCACGGATATCAACAGATCAGTCGGCGCCCTTCTACTGCCGTTGGAGGGCTAATGAATATTTCTCACAATCCAACATCTAAGCCCAAGTAATTTCCACACATCTCGATCAGTCAGACAGATGGATCAAGGATGTGACCGGTGAGTGGAGAAATCTGACCTCGTGTACCAGAGATAGAGCAGACGCTGTGCACATTCAGAACTCCACATCCCGAGGACTGATGCCCCCTAGCGAGAGAAGGTACTCTGAACGTGTCTAAATCATGAAATAGAGAGAACCCCATTGCCTGTCGAATCAAGACTCCGAATTTTCATTGGTGTATATGGATACGAATGGGTCCGCGGCTCCGGCAGCCAGGAGAAGCTGGTAGGGGTGGAATGTGAGGCAGCTCACGGAACCAATCTTGTGGGCCATAAAAGTCGGGGTGTAGCGGATCGTGCTGAGCTGCTTGCCCTCAAGGCTGAAGACTTTGATGAGTTGCTTGGCGGAACCGCTAGCAATAATGGGTGCGTGCCGGTGGATGGCCAGGGCAGTTAGAGATCCCCGGTGGGCATCTATGGTAAGGTACGTGCCCACGTTATGTCTTATATCGAGGAACTGAATGTCTCCAGCTTGTGTTGCACTAACGATCTAAGAAAGAAATGAGGCAGTAGTCAAAACACTGAAGTCCAAAATGGATGTTCAGGGGATGAAGTAGCCACGACCTTGAAAATCACAAATATATATACATATATATATATATATATATGTTATCCAAATGCCCAACAGTTAGTTACCTTAGCTGGATCTAGCCCAGGTTGAAAGCCAATACCAGCAACCCTCTCCTTTTTTTTGTGGGGCCACATTGAGCAAACAAGCCTGAAAATGTCATCAAAATCATGAAACTTGAGCATAAGATTTTTCAAAAATCTGAATAAATCTCAGATTCCAGAATTTTGCATATTCACGCCACAAAATGCTCTTTCCACTAAATTAAAATTAAGGGTAGATTCTTCTTTCCAGCTATGTCAAACATGGAGTTGCACTCCCACATAACTCAAACACAGAACACAGGAGCAGAAGATTAATGGTAAAGAAGGGTGGCAAATAAAGCAGTATTTGCAACACTAAGTCGATTTGGCAAGTCTCAGGTGTATCAGCCCAGCCAATAGTGGAACACTTAACATTCAATATAAATAATGCAGCTGATCCAAATAATAAAGAATGGATCTCAAAACATACATCTCAGGTGTCCTAACATCATATACTCTGACAGAGCCATCCGAAAAACCAGCTGCATAAAGACCTCCATGGACTTGGGATGCAGACTGCACATGCAAAATCCCCAATGACATCATTAAGTCAGCTCTCATAGAAAACATCAATCCAATTGCTTACTCTTGACCTTTTTATGGCCAGAACCGCTTACACTTGAGTTAAAAATAGAAAATACAGCAATAATTTATCACAAAAACGAAAAATAAAAGCCTAAATGCTCCATATATAGAATATATATTTGCATAAGAGCCTTTTTTTTTCCCAATTAGACTATCTTCAACTCAATGGGGAAAAAGGGAACCGAAGCATGAACCCATAAGTAAATTCTATTATCCAATCTAAGAAAAGAAGTTGAAGTTGAAGTTCAAAAATATATGGAGGAAAGACTCACCAGGGCAGAGACACAGCAATCTGAACCTGATGCAATAGAATGAACCAGCATCTCCTTATCAAGATCCCACACATGGATGAAAGACATCTCCCCAGAAGCATACTGGCAATAGTATTATTTGATTAATATAAACAATTCAAGCGCACCAAGAAGAAAGAGATTAACTCTGAAAATAACATGCTCAAGCACTAAAACATACATTCAGAAGTAAGAACCTACCAAATAGCCTGATTGCTGTTGCCAGTCCACCACAGCATTCTTACTCCCCACACCAAACTTGTGCAACTGGATTGAAGAAAATGCAGTAACAAGTTTTTGTTGGCCGTTGTTGGTATAATCTCTCCAAATTCGAATATTCCCATCACCTGTGCATATCATAGAAAATATTTAATAATGCATTTTCAACATACATTAACCCACAGACAAACCAAGTATAGAAAGTGAATTGAACTTACATGATGCAACAAGGAGCAAGCTGTCATCAAGCTCATTTACAAGACACAGCTTAGAAATGCCTTTGTCTGGAAACTCATGATTATCAAAGCCATTCAGCAGCATGGGCTCCTCATAGTTCCAGACCCTGCCAATAAATGAAACTTACACATCAGACATCATAGATTTAAAATCAGTTGAAAACAGAAAAGGACAGACAACGGAACTTCTCTCAATTTTCAAATTAGACAAAAGCTGGAAGAAGAAAACATCCGTTTCCAATCAGAGTGTGGCAAAAAGCCAGGCCCATTTTCTAATATCTGGTACTTGCATTTTCAGGTCTACACTTAAGCATATGCTCATATGTCAAAATAGGGATAGTTGCCATAGCCATATATGAATAAAACACTCGAACTAAACAAGGCCAAGCATATCATCCTTCCGATATGGATCTGTCTTATGTTTGTCAGGAAAATGTAGGAGCACTGCCCACAGGTGATAAAGATAAAGTGCTGAGCTTCCATTCATAAGATGTAAATTTGCAATTCTACAGTGCACTTGACTAAGAAATTCTGAAGCATGATTAAACAACATATAAAATACCTGATTCGCTCATTTTCATCAGCAGCAATCACAATTGGAGAGAAAGGCTGCATCAATGCTGTCTTTGTGCCTGTCTCAAATTTGGTATCCCAGCTAGCAATTTGATAGTTGAGCTTGCTCACAGCTGAATTCAAAAAGAAATAGCAAGGCATTGTGAGTAAGAGCAGAAAAACCATTCTTAAGATTAAAACCAAGAGGCAAATCGAAGAAAAAGGGCCTAACATGCATGCTGGCATTTTGCTATGTGGTCCAGAGCAAATTTCTCCCGCTCTTCTCTTCTAGCCTGTATTTCGTCACCATCATCTGCTCCACCGAGAACTGGCTTGGAGAAGTGGCCACAACTCCAGTTATATATAATTGATTGTGGAAGAAAACTGCGGTCTGTTCCCCCTGAACCTAAAACAGGATCTGCTAAACCAGAATCTGGAGAACCCATAACGTAGGGTCTGAACTCTAAAGAGCAAACCCTTCGTATTCCAGTCATGTAGCTCGGTCGAGGAGGACTAACTGGAGGGGTCCTAAATGTCAATGGCAAATGGCCTGGGAAATCAAGCTTAAAACTACATTAATATAGGGCTTCTTAACAGCTATTGCATCTGATTTCAATGTTTCCTGAAATCTTGTTCTGAAAAAGGGAAGAGAAGGCTACGGTACCTGATGCATGCATCTCAAACCACGAAGATGAACGAGATAGCCCTGCAAGGCTTGTTCCTGCTGCAGGTTCACCAGTGCGAATGCTGCTAGAGCCAGTCTTCAAAGGTTTGGTCACAACTTGTTCAATGCCAATAATAGAGAGTACCCGCCTACCGAGGCTTGCAACACGTGGTGAAGGATCCTTGGCTAAAGTACACATAGCTTCTACACAAGGTTTGTATATTGTACTCTCTAGAGGTTTTGGCCTGCAATTGTTGGTGACACCATTGCTTATGCCATCATTAGCTATTGCAGAATCAGAATGTTGGGATGAATCATCAGACAATGGAGATCCATGCATAATTCCAGAAGAAGCGAGAGGACTGCATGAGGAGATCCTTCCATCTCGAATCACTGATGAGTTGTCAGCCCCTGCTTTTAAAAATGGTCCCACGATACTTCCAGGGGTGGTATATCCACTGCCTGGAGCCTTAATTTGAGCAAGTGAAGGCAAGGAGGTCAGTAAACTAGATTGAGCTTTCCAATGCAAAGCAGCAAACGCCTTTAGGTGCTTGTTGTGGCCAAAAGAAAACCGTGCAAGAGCTGTTGTGTACAAAGGTCCAGAAAAAGGATTTAGTCAGTGTTCACCAAATAGAAGATGGCTAATAACCCTCTACACCCCCCCACCGCAAAAAAAAAAAGGTTAACATTCTACGCAACATTAAAGCTGGTATATGTCTTGTATTTCTGAAAGCACTCAAAAGTATATGGCATACCTACAGCAACCTCTGCCCTCACTAGTGGGCTGCCATCAGAAACAATATTTATAAGGCTTCTAACAATGTGAATCTCAGTCCCAATCTTTGCTTCATCATCATATTCTTCATCTCCACCTCCATCTCTGCATGAATCAAACCCAACATCGAGCAGCGTACCAAGTACAAAAACTGCAGCAGCCCTTACCTGGAAAGGAACAGATTCAGAATTCAATCGTTTTTAAAGTAATGCAAGTGATATGAGATAGAAAATGAATAAAAACTTATATAAAATGATTGAAAACATAATACAATAAAGGAATATGATATACCTCTGGCTGGGGCTCAGACAACAGTGGGGTAAATATGGCAGGGGCATCTGCCTGCAAACCAATCGTTTGGGCGTCTGTGGAATCCTCCCAAACCTTTCCCAGACAGAGACAGAGCCACTGCAGAAATAAAGGCTCAGTTTGTATATCATTTGGATTCGAACTCTGTAGGTGTCTCAAACAGACATTGATCAGGCCAGCTTCAATACAGGCTTCTTGGCCCCTCCTATGGCCATCAACAATGACGGCCAAAACAAATGCAGCCATTGCACGCTGTTCTGGGAATGCTTCAATGCTATCAAGAAACCTGATGAAGTACATATGCCCCCCATCCTTTACCAAATCAACCTGGCAGGACTGTCACAGAAATACAGAAGTCAACATAAAAAACCATGGTAAGAATCAGAATAGAAGAATATGGTATAGAAAGCCCTAAAATCAAAATTCATCTTCCATAAGATCTAATATATGGTATCGGCCCTTTATATTCCTTAGCAAAATGACATAAATGCTGATGACAATTAATTTGCACCCACAGTAAAGTAGACTTCCAAGGTAGTAATATATCTTAATACCCATGCTAGCTCAGAGCTAATTCCTCTGGTAAACTTAATACCTTGTCAAGAGCTAGAATTTTTGTCCATATAAATACAAGAATTTGCCGCAGTTCAGGTGTTGTTGTTTGCAAAAGCTTCACTACATAGGGAAATATTCCAACAGACAAGGCCTGCTAGGGGAGAATTCATCCATTAGTAACAGAATAATAGGAATGAAAGTATATATTATGTGAGAGAATATAAAACCAAAGTCACCAACTATTACCAGATCCACAGCCCAGGATCCCATGTCTAGAAATCTCCCAAGAAGAACAAGCGCTCGAAATCGATGGCATTGACTGAGCAGAACCTGAAACAGCAATTGTAAAGGTAGATATTATACATGACCTAAAGATCCATTTTTTCCTTCATACTGAAACAAGCATCATGTCAACAACATGAATTATGTGTCATTTTTTAATCCTTAGACCTGGTCACTGTCATTTTCCTAATGTAAAGGTGCATTTGTTGCAATGATTTATTAGTCTAGATATTACTGATCCATTAGATATTAATACTGTCACTTTGGCTCAGAAGGCCACATCTACCAAATGAACTAACAAAACAACAATCCCAAGAAATATAAGAGGAGATTTCACTGATGTAAATATTTTTACAAAGATAATGAGATCTCACAATTTTCCGAAAAAAAGAGGAAAATTAGCCAAAATGCAGAGCAAACAATCCTAGAAGGAATAAATACAACCACAAGGAGAGAGTCAAAGATCACATGCAGTTCACTAGATATACTCCCAATACAAAAGATAAATAAAGACCACAACACAGTAGAATGGAACTAGGATCATCACAACATGCCTGAAGAACGAGGGTGACTGCTCCAGTGGCATACTAAAAATCCTCCTAATATTACTCCAAAATGGAAAACATGGCATGGGCTGTAATATTTATATATTCAACTGTAATTTTTAAATGCAAGTACTAAAAGATTTTTAAAACACTTCAAATATTATTATCTTCTTACTTTTAAGATCTATACCCTCAAACATTCAGTTTAGAAATGCGAACATATAATAAGTGCCTACGAATGCCTCTAATACCCACATTTAATGAAGTGGCACTGGATGTTGTGAAAACTACAAACCATTCCATTGAGTAGCTAGGAGGTTTACTAGAAGGAATTTTTTGGAAGATGTGGCAAAACTCAACATATCTTTCTGGATAGGAACTTTATCTTTATGATTCTTCCCTCCTTTCTTTTTGTCCATTAATTGTTTTCCCACTCCTTTATGCAAAATAGGAAAAAGCAAAATAGTGTCAATCATAATCATAAGAATGTTCATAGAAAGAATTAGCTGGCACATTATCCTAAAAGGAGAAAACCAAAAAGCTGAAGATCAAACGCAGTCCACTAGCTTACAAGCCAGGTACAGATGTAAATACATAATTAATTAAATTAACACACTGCAAAACAGAATGGTGACAAGATCATCTTCTGAAGCTAAGGAATAGAAAGCTGTCACACCTGAAGGACTATAGGTAACTGCTCTGGTGGTTTCTTGTGCTCATTTCCATGATCAAGCCACACCTCAAAAGCTGTTAGCTGCTCCGTAAAGAAGGAGCTTGGCTGAAAAAAGGGGAGAAGATATTCTCAAAAATAGAATAATATAACTCTTTGATCAACGAGAACTGCTTGAATAACACCAACCTGAAATTCTGCAGTGGGATCCTCAATCAAAGATGAGAGCTGAGAGAGGCAGATTTCAGCAGCCATATCCCAAGCATCCCTACAGTGAGAACAGGAGATAAAGATCAGCTCAAGGAACAAGCTTCTTGTATTTGATTGATTGGACATGTACGAAAATCTGACATTACCACATGTGATGCTGATGGGTTGGAGGCAACATTGGGTAAGAAATTGGGGAACAATTTGCTGACCTCATGATTCTCTCGGCAAGCAAAAAATTTCGGAATAAACTGGCAACTAATAGATCTTGTCTGAACAATCTTCGGAACAGATCTGAACCAGAATATTTGAATAATTACAACAGAACAGTAGAACCAATGATCAGCTTAATGAAGAAACTGAATTACCATGAGGTAAAACATTCCATGCAATTGTGTCTGTGACTGCAGTAAAAATCCAGTTCAATTCCCCCAGGAGTGTCTTCCGATCATTTGGACGACCAGGAATTTTGTCAATAAGAGAATAATCAAGGGATTCACGGAGTAGAGATCGAGTACAAAACCTGAGACACCAATTATCAAATTAGATTTTTCAGGAAGTGGATTGACCGGAGAAATCGAGTAACAGTGAGCAAACTGGTACATTGAGGAACTAAAAAAAAATAAGAAGAAACTTATAGAACTTGGTAGTCTCATCCTTGGTTACATTGATGAAAGAGGATATCCCCTCCAAGAAAAAGGGAATTTACTAGCAAATGAATAAGCATATTAATTGAAGATTTCCAGCTAAAGCAAGGAGAAATAGATGCAACTCCAGAAAAGAATCATGTTAAGTTATTAAAGAAAGAGATGTTACTAAAGAAGCGACACATAAGGAGATTGTTTTCACCATCTTAAAGCCATCTTAATTGGTGTGGTGAGGCATGAAGTAAAAATATCAGCAGGAAATTCTGCACTTTGGGGAAGCGTTTCATGTGCCTCACAAGCTGCAAGAAGAATGCAATCTCTGCCAGATCCAGCAGAGCTAGAAGAGCCCCAGTCATGAAGCTTCAAAGGAAAATAGAAAAGAAAATTTAATATAGCAATGCTGACAAAAATATATATAAGCAAAAAATTAGCACTCCCAAGTACCTCGCTGAAGGCATTAACAATCAACCCAGCAGCAGAACAGTCGAAGACATATATAGACGGCGTCCTCAACCAAGTATCAAGGTCACTGATGGGTAAGGGTATATATTGTGTATAGCTCTGCAATAATAATTGTAGTTAGAAAGGAATATGAAGAAAGAGGAACCATAAACTATAAACAGAGAGTCAGGCTGGAAAATTATCAAATGGAAATTGACCTTGTTGAACACCCAGATTTCACCATTAGCAGTCGGCTTTGGTACACCATGCCCATTATAATGAAATAGAACCCTCTCAGACTTAGCAGATTTACGACATGTTGTACATAGCTTCTTCACTTCATCTACAGTGGGGTCAAGTCTATCCCTATAGCAAGCCTGAGCAGATGCAACGGTAACTGTCAGATGATGTCTACAAATACACATCCAGTGAGAGATCACATCATCTATAAAGACCAGAATTACTTACCTTGGGTTGCCACCGTTCATACTGTTTCTTCAAGGCTAGTCCAATTGCCTCAATAGCTTTTCGAGGTGGCAGAGCAAATGGATCTGTGTTTATAGGAAAATACATGCTATGTTAGCCTAAACAAAACAATGCATAGACCAAATTTTTAGTATTTTGTCCCCCTATCCAAGAAAGAATTTATGCCTTCGTAAATAGCAAAACTTCCAAAAGCAATGTCCTCTGGTCTCTAATGCTTCATTTTTTAAGATGGAGTTGTAATCATAGTCCCCCATCCCGTCTTGGACTGGATGCATTTTCCAGATCAAAAACATGTCATATTAAATCTTACTCATTAAAATGAACACACAGATCATAACTAACAACAAGATTTATATATTTTTTTAATTAGTCTATAGAATCATAACTGATAATATATATCATAATAGAAATTCAGAACCGTGAAACAAAATTATTTAATTGAAGCAGCTGCAGTGAACACAGTTACCTACAATAAAACAAAGAGTTTCAAAGATGAGAGAGAGAGAGAGAGAGAGAGAGAGAGAGAGAGAGAGATGCAAATTTAATAATTGTAGTGTGACAATAGATAGACATACCTATCCAGCATTCCATTCTGGCACAGGGGGAGATCTTAATCACATCAGGTGGGTCAACACTTATGTTTAAACACAAGACTAGAGCTACACATCCTGTTTTCATCTGTAAAGAAAGTAGACATTATTAGAAACAAGCACATAGGAGAGCCTACTTTTATGTAATTATATTATAACAGCATAATTCTTTTTCTCTTTGATAGGTATTCCAATAGCATTACCCATTTATAAGGATTTCCAACTCGCAAACCTGGCCCCTCCTTAATCATTTATAAGCAATCATTCTCGTTACAATCTAAATAATTTTTTGTATTACTAAGAAAGAAAAACACTTTTCCCCTTGCAAAAAATGGAAAATGAATAAACAGACCATAAACAAAGGAAATTCTACATTTTTTTTGGGCCAAAAGGAAACTCTACAAATGAAAAAAGAAAAAAGAAAAAAAATTCTTCTTTTATAGTATCATGTTGATCATCAATATAGTACAAGATAGCATATGATAAAGGGCAATAATATGCCCCGGAATCTCTCATCAATGCCTCAACATACTAATTTAATAGCATCAAAGTGACAGTTGAGATGTATTCAGACCTGAGTATCAGAAATTGCAGCAAAAGCATAAAAGATTAAAATACTATTTTAATTTTGGAAACGCCAACAGAGTAATGTCTGCATGTTGAAACCCACATGCCAACACAAAATGCATCAATTACAGAGCATAAAGTCCTCCTTAAATTCGTCTTTTCTTCTAAACAAATATTATTCTCTCCACTTGCATACCAAAAAAAAAATCTCTTGAAACTCATTTTCAGGTCTTTTTTAAGAATCTATTCCAATTTTTACCCATGGAGGAATACGAACTACTCGATAACTGGTCTATTATCATTTCCAGAGCCTAAGACAAACTCTAGCATCTTCCCCATTCTTGTTCTCATTGTTCTCCCTAATGGGGAAAGGGGGAAAGTATTCAATGATGGGGAATCAATCATGAAATGAATCTGCATATGCAAAAAAACCAAAGAAAATATTATCCACCCATATTCAAAGCACATACAGAAATCATTCAGGTGGGTGTTGCGCAATTTCACCTGATTTTCCATTTCTCCAAAATTCAAAAATCTAATCTAGCTGTTAGAAAAACTAGCGTTATGCATTTCAACATTGTATAATGCACTTCTAATATCACCAAGCCACCCAGCCAAGCAATAAAAAGTAGTAACACTATCGCTAAACTGCTTTTCCCCATCTTGATGAATAACTTTCCTGGAAATCAGTCTACCAGCTTAACATTTCTGGTAAAGTTACATGCAAAGAAGCCAAAGGTTTTACTCAAGTACCAATTCACAATGAAGATAAGATGTTTAAATGAAAAACCAGTTCTTGTCCCTGTCATCATCATCCAATATCATGGAAACCCTCAGCAAAGGATAAAAGTATAGATTTTTAACATAGCTCTTTCTCAAATCTGCAGGCACAAGGTTGAGACAGATATGAATACTGCACTGATAGTTCACTGCCATGCAAGTCAATCTCATGTACTTTAACAAAATATTAATACCATTCTGGAGCTTGCTGCTCTAAAATACGATTTTTAGGGACAATAAAATTCCATAATTCGCAGAATAAGACAGAACGAAATGAATTTTCTCATCTCATCCAAGATGATAGTTTAAGGGTAGAAAAGGACAAAAATTTCTTTGCAGTTTGAACCTCAAAATAAACAACGGGCACTAGTAGAGCTCTATTTCTCCAAATTACCTCCAGGGAGATAATTGTTACAAATCCTCTGATATGCAGACATAAAAATGAAGGAAAATCTTAATCCCATAGCTACTAAGCAATTTGTAGGGTCTTGCTCTTCACATACATATGACGATTGGATTCCATCAAATACTGCACAATCCTCATGAGCACGCCCTTTAATTTCATTAAAAATTCGACACAGATTATCCTATCCACCAAAGTTTTTCCCTGGATATCAAGATACTCAAGAAACTAAAATATCCATTAGCCCAAAGGCAATGTACATAATCATACAAGCATGCACAATACAGAGTAAAATCTAGGCTGATCACACCACTGCTGTGTGGACAAAGATTAAAGAACTGAGCAACTCGCAAAAATGCCAATAAATATTCCACATGATCCCATATCAACTAAAATGAGCACTTCCAGAGTAGCCCTCGTTTTCCTCAAAACCTCATCTAATAATATGCAATTAACATCCCTAAGATTTAACATATTAAGAAGTAGAATTCTTGTTCATACTGACATAGTTATTGTGCATTGACAGGTAATAGCTTCAATAGCTCAATCGGGAACCGAGGACTGCTGAATCTGAAGGTCTTACCCGATCTTTAGACCACCATTTCGAGACAAGACCACTATCAGAGGGACCACAAGGCACGCAAGCCTCAAATGCCTCGTGCCGTAGATCACAGAGCAGAGCATTCTGCGGCAAGTAGGCCATGCTGGTAGTGCCATGACCCCCACCATTTCCATAGCTACTGCTCGCGACCTCTGAATCCCTCCTCCGTGGTACCAAATCACTGTCTTCGTTGCTATTGCTGGAGGATGCGACTGCATCATACCGGTCGATGTGATTGGACCCGAACGCCACCATTGAGGACTGAGAGAACCTGGACACCATCAAATCCCCTAATGCCATCCAATTCCCGGCCAATCCCGCCCCCAAAACCAATTCAGCGAGGCAACCAAACACCTATACTAAACAGATAGCTAAATCAGCTGTCTCAGCAACCAACACTCGTGAGAGTTTCCATCGACGGAGAAATCGCAACAGTCGAGAAGCACGGCTGGAGAGGAGCCGAGCGCGTAGGATCGGCGGGCAGAGCTAATCGACAAAGCCGCTAAACCAGCGGCGCATGGAGATGCACAGGAGGTAGGAGAGAGAATCCAGCTCGCAGACCACCCCCCGGGGAGCAGAGCGGAACGAGGCTGAACCACTGGGGAAACCCTAGCGGAGAGCGGCGGGGAAAGGCAGCGCTGGAGGCGGCCTTTTTGTTTTGGGTGGGTGTGTGTGTGTGTGTGTGTGTGGAAATGTGAACTCTGGCGGCAGAGAGCCCAAAAGAGAATTGTTAGAGCGAAAGCTCTCTCCGATTTTGGGATTTTTGTCGAGGGAGAGAGAGAGAGAGAGAGAGAGAGAGAGAGAGAATCGATTTTATTTTCCTCGAATATTTATTAACTAAACTGAAATAAAAATCCAATATTAAAAAAACTGAATTTTAATTTTTATAAATGAAATCTTCTCCGTTTTAATCTACTATTCCTTTTGATTAAATATTTAGCATATAATCCATGACGGTCTACATTTGATTTTTCCTTTTTTTAATTTCCAATTAAAACACATTAAAATCTTGCAAAATAATTTTATTATATATTACATATTCAATATTTACTCCTTTCTCAATTAAAGGAGGGAAAAATTGGATATATATTAAGATATTTTATGTCACGATTATATCACGTGAGATGTCAATATAGTATAATTATTTAGTTAAGAAATTATCAAAAAATTAAAAAAATGAAAGATTTTAGTTAACTTAAAATATATATATANTGATAGGATTTTATATTTAAGAAAAGGGAATTTCATACCATTTTAAAGGAATATTTTATAGTAAATATATATAATATTAATATATGAAATATTAAACTTGCCATAAAAACTTACTGGAAAAAATAATGTGCGATTAAAGATATTTTATGTCATATAAGATATTGTACATTAATTTTACTAACAAGAAGAAACCTCACTAAATTTATGATTAATTAAAAAATTTTCTTCTCAAAAAAATTGATTAAAATTTAATGAAAATGAATATAACGATGGCAATTTTAACCCGATCCATGATGACCTACCGTGAGCCGACCCGTTTTCGAGTCTTTCGTGACACACATGGCCTTTCCCGAATTGAAATTCCAAACTTACCTTACATTAGTTGAGCATATTTCTGGTATTTCTATAATTATTGAAAATTTTAACTTATATTAATTAATTTTATTTTGTTTGGATAGCATCATTTCAACACCATCGAGTGACAGCACGAGCCTACATGGTTTGTTATATATGACATCATCATCAGCGGCAGCAGACGTAAGCCATTCCAAGGGCACGAGGTTTTGCTACCCAAAAGGAAAAAAAAAAGGCATAAAATTTCATTTTGTTATCAACTAAAAATTATTTTTTATACGTAATAAACTGATGTGTAACTTTGATATTTGTCGCTGTTAGGAACCAATTAAACAATCAGGGGGAAGGACGACAGAATTGTCCGATTCAGTTTAATCCTCTCGATCGTCGTCATGGATTGAACCGTTTCTTTTCTTTCCACTCCATCCACTTCCTCACTTGCTACCGGAGGCCCCTTCCCTCTTGTTATTCTCCAATTGGCCCTTCAATTAAACTGCCCCTGACAATTCTCCCCCCTTATGAGAGCCTTGTCCTCAAGGTGGTCGTCGGGAAAGCGGAGCTTCAGGTCGTGGAGAAATTCCCAGGTCGCCTCCTTCGACGTCCCGTTGGACCATTGGACCAAGACTTGGGTTACTGGCTTCCAGCCCCTTCTGACCATCCTCCTGTTGACAATGGTAATAGGGTGTGGGGCGGAGTCGGAGCTATAGGTTGCAGGGATGGGCATGTCCTCAGTAGCTGGCCCTGGAGCTCGCTTGAGCATGGAGACATGGAATACTGGGTGGACTTGAGACGCCGTTGGCAATTCCAAGCGGTAGGCAACCTTCCCCACCTTCTCCATGATCAAGTATGGACCGAAGTATCAGGGACTGAGTTTGTGGAACCTTCGGGCTGCCAACGTCTGTTGTTTGTATGGTTGCAACCTCAGGAACACCCAAGTGCCTAGCTCGAATTCCCTTTTAGTATGCCTCTTGTCAACTTGCCTTTTCATCCTCTGTTGAGCCTTGCCCAGTTGGTGTTGCAGCTCCTTGATTGCGGACTCCCTTTCCGAGAGCTGGGCGTCCATTGTTGCCACTGATGAGTCCCCTGGTATGTATGGTATGTGTATGGGTGGTGGGAACCTATAGAGGGCCTCGAACGGGGAGCGATTGATAGCAGTGTAATGGGTGCTATTGTACCACCACTCTGCAAGTGGCAGACATTTATGCGACTACATAGGGTGCTTGTTGCACATGCACCGCAAGTAGCACTCAATCTTGCGGTTCACCACCTCTGTCTGTCCATCACTTTGGGGGTGATATGCTGAGGATAGGCATAACGAGACTCCCCGGTTCCGAAAAAACTCTTGCCAGAAGACACTCAAGAAGATGGGGTCTCGATCACTTACAATTATGTCCAGCACTCCGCCCAGCTTCAACACATTGTCAGCACATGCTCTAGCCACATGCGAGGCTTGGTAGGGATGGGTCAGGCCTATGAGGTGGGCATACTTAGTCAGCCTATCCACCACCACCACGATTGTGTCCTTCCCTTCGGACCTCGACAAGCCTTCAATGAATCCATGCTCTCATCCGTGAAAACTTGCTTGGGAATTGGGAGGGGTTGCAACAACCCGGGGTAAGCCACTGTCTCAGGTTTGTTGCACAAACACACCTCACAGCTCCTTATGAATGCACGAATGTCCCTCCTCAATCCCTTCCAGTAAAACAATGCAGCTACCCTTTTGGTGGTTGCCCGAACCCCAGAGTGACCCCCCAAAGAACTTCATTGATACATGTAAATAATGACCGGGTGACGATCTGGGACGCTGCCCACCACTAGTCTCCCTTTCCTCCGCAGTTGTCCATTGACCCACTGGTACCTTGAGTGGATTGTGGGGTGATCTTGTAACTGGCGGACAATCCCCTTCAGCTTTGGATCTTGCTCCCAACTCTCGACCACTCGTTGGTACAAGTCTGTTGTCACTTGTGAGATGGTGCACAAGGCCACATCATTTGAGGTCACTCGCGACAGGGCATCAACTGCCTTGTTCTCACTCCCTCTGCGATACTGGATCTTAAAATCACATCCAGCAAGCTTGGCCAGCCAAGTATGTTGTAAGGGAGTTGAGAGCTTCTGCTCTAGTAGAAACTTCAAGCTGCGATAGTCGATTTTGATGATAAAGGTTCGCCCCACCAAGTACTGGTTCCATTTCTTTACCGCCAAGAGTATGGCTAGAAGCTCCCGGTTATAGATTGACTTAGCTCGTTGAGTGGGGCTGAATGCCTTGCTCAAGCAGGCAATGGGATGCCCCTTCTGCATCAACACCACCCCCATTCCATTCCCGGAAACATATGTTTCAATCTCGAAAGGCTGTGAAAAATCTGGCAACGCTAGCACTGGAGCTACTGTCAAGGCCTCCTTTAACTCATTATATGCATTTTCAACCTCCTGACTCCATTAGAATAAATCCTTCTTTAGAAAGTCGGTCAACGATCGACTGATTTGTCCATATGACTTGACAAATCTACGGTAATACCTCGCCAAGCCTAGGAATCCCCTGAGCTACTTCACATTTTGGGGAAGTGGCCATTCACGCACTGCTGCCACCTTGGCGGGGTCCATTGATACACATTCAGCTGTGATAAAGTGCCCCAGATACTCTATGCGCCGTGCTGCGAAAGAGCACTTGCTATACTTGGCATACAACGTGTTGTCTCGAAGTAGCTGAAGGGTAGTTCACAAGTACGCTAGATGTTCATCAATGTCCTGACTATACACAATAATGTCGTCAAAAAATACTAATATGAACTTACGCAAGTGGGGATGGAACACCTGGTTCATCAAGCTTTGAAATGTCGAGGGAGCATTGGTGAGACTGAAGGGCATCACCACAAACTCATAATGCCCTTCATGCGTCTTGAAAGTTGTTTTTTGTATGTCCCCTTCATGCATCCTGATCTGGTGATACCCCGAGCGTAGGTTGATTTTGGAGAAGACCGTGGCCCCATGAAGCTCATCTAACAACTCTTTAATGACTGGTATGGGGAACTTGTCCTTGATGGTTTGTTGGTTCAAGGCTCGGTAATCAATACACAACCTCCAGGGGTTGTCCTTCTTCTTGACCAGGATAACAGGGGAGGAGTAAGGACTACCACTGGGTCGTATCACCCCTGTGGATAGCATCTCTTGGGTGAGCTGCTCAATCACAACCTTTTGTAGCATCGGAAACTGATAGGGTCAGATGTTCACTGGCTGGCTTCCCTCCTTGAGGGGTATCCTATGGTCGTGGGTCCTGTGAGGTGGAAGCCATTTTGGTTCAAAGAAGATATCCCCAAATTCTGCTATCACCTCCTTGACTTGGGGGCTTTCCTCCATACTGGCCCTCCCTTCTGTTCGTAGCCCTCCATGCCCTTGAAAGCTACACAGCTGCAGCATCGCAATCTGCCCCTTCTTCTGGAGGAGTTTATCTAGCTTGCCCCTGGTGATCAACTGGAGATTGGTCTCTCGCTGCCCCTTGAGCACTCGTGTCTCTCCGTCACACTAGAAGCTTACCTCCAAAATCTCAAAGTCCCATGTCATTTTACCCAAAGTCTTTAGCCATTGCACCCCCAGAATCATATCGTAACTGCTCAAGGGTAAGAGGTACACATCAACTATAACAATGGCCTTGCATTTTTCACCTGAAGCCATTATACACAGCTTCACACGTGAGCTCCATCCCATTGGCCAAAGACACCTTCAGGGGATTTATCTGTATGGTCCCATCACACACTCTCCTTTCCAATTCCAAGTCCAGGAAATTATGGGTGCTCCCGGGATCCACCAAGATCTGCAGTTTCCTGGCTCCCACCAGTCCTTCCACTTTCATGGTTTGGAAGCTAGGGGCCCCAAAGAGAGCATGTACAGAAATTTCAGGTAGCACCTTCTCATCTTGTTCCTCCTCGTCATCCTCCACTTCTTCTACTTGGAGGGAGTAGATTTGCTTCTTAGCACATTTGTGCACAGGCACAAATTTCTCATTACACCCGAAACACAACCCTTTTGCTCCTCTCATCCATCTCCTTCCTCGTAAGGGTTCGAACATGTTTTTGTGGGAAGGGCCCCGAGTTCACTGGTAGCGGTAAGATACCTGCAATGGGTCTAGGTTCAGGCTTCGAGATTTTCACCGCAGTTGTACCGGCAAATGACTCCCTACTTGCATTAGTCATGGGGAGCTTGGCCAAACTCAGGGCCGACTTGATTGTGTAGTTTCGGTAATCACCGCGTTTGGTCATGGCTAGGGTAGCTTTTTGCAGTTTGGCCAATGAATAGCATTGGCGGAGGGTGGGGTTGAACATCCTAACTGGACTCCTGATTGCGGGTTCCAGGCCAGCAAGGAAAAAACTAACAGCATGCTCCTTCGGTATTTCCACACAATTGAGTAGGAATTCAAATTGTGTGATATAGTCTCGGAGGTTACCTTCTTGGAAGAGGTTCTTGAGGTCTCCCAGTGGGTCTTCATGCTCTGACTGGCTGAACCAAGTAGCCATGGTGTCAATGTAGTCATTCCAGGTAATTTGTCCCCGAGCAGCTCGTCGCCCTTTCATGTAGGACTGGTGCCATTGTAGGGCTTCCCCATCCAAGTGGATGGCCACCAGACGAACTCTCTCCTCATTCGGCGTTGCATCGAACTCAAAGAGCTGATTGATCTTATACAGCCAACCCTCGAAGTTATCCCCGCTAAACTTCGGGATATCAATATGCCCAATCCGCCATAGTGTCCCGTAGCTATCATCCCTGTTGTTCAGCCACGGGTCTTGGGACGTCGCTCCCCGCATCCGCGTTTCCTCAGGACAGCTTCCCGTATGCAGATTCTGTATCTGGAAGCTCAAACCTGTGATGAATTCACGCAGTTCGTTATATTGTTGGTCACCTTTCAACTCTTGTGTTCTCAGTTGTTCCATCACCAATTAGTTCTGGTGCTTTAGTTCATTCATCCGCTGCTCGTGTTCTCGGATAGCGGTCTCAACTCTTTGGGACTCCTGGGCTTGTGTTTCCATCGCTTCGCGACCGAGAATCGGATGCTCTGATACCAATGTTATGAGCCAATTGAACAATCAGGGGGAAGGACGATAGAATCGTCCGATTTAGGGGGGGAAAGAAGGAGAAACTAGGGTTCAAGGGGAGAGGAGAAGAAGAGAGAACTCACAGGGGGAGGGAGAGAGGGAATCCGAAAACTGATTTCTTTTGTTTCCGCTCCCTCCACTTCCTCACTTGCTACCGGAGGCCCCTTCCCTCTTGTTATTCTCCAATTGGCCCTTCAACTAAATTGCCCCTGACAATCGCCATGTGGCCCGAAATTTTGTTTCTATTATTAGTTCTCCTTCTTCTTTTTTTTACTAATATCTATTATTTCAACGAAAGAATCTTGCATTCAAATATTAATTGATTTCGATATTAATTTAAATTATACTCGACGTTACTATTACTTTTGATATTATGGTTGAAATGAAGGACATCTTAGTAATTAGATCCTCTTATGCATAATGAAAAAGGAATTAACACAATAACACCGCTGTCGACTCACTTATTCAATTCTAAATATTTGCACGAAAGTAAAACGAAGGTTAAGCAAGTGGAGGGATTCTGGCCGTCCACGTGTCCGCCACTGCCTCACCTGATGTCTACGCTCACTGTGGCTCGGATCAGAAAAAGGTGATCTCATCTCCTCCACGTCTTTAACGGCCCCTATTGTTCGACAATTCTGAGGATGGACATTGACCGATGGGGCATCGTTGTTTTTTTCCGCGCGCAGTGCACGAAGGGGCCCATGGTGTGGATCAATGATTCAAATCTCTTCCTTCTTTTGCGAAGGACGGATGGACGGATTCATTTTCTCAGTAACAGGCTTGCTCAAATCGAGGAAACTCGAGTCTGTCTCGACTGCACCGTTCATTGCAACACGACCGAACAGGAGTTACAGCTCTGAGTGCAGCTCGTAAAGACAGAGACCCGACCATCAAGAAATTATCGCAGCCGAAAACTACAATGCAAGCTGGGTGCCACGCTCGAGTAAAGAGACAACGAGGAGCTGTCTGAAAATCCCGACTTCGAACCGGGTGACAGAATGTGACTGAAGTCGAATGAGCAACTTATTTTCTCAGAACAAGAAAGAACGAGACAACGAGATGTTGGCTCATCGTTTGGTTGCAGTCCACGGTCGACTTCTCGAGCCACAGCTTAACAAGCATTGGATTTACTACAATGACCATGTACCCTAGCGATCATTGACACCCCCAGTACCGGATAAAATCTGCTGTAGGGACTCCGCATAAACGCCTGCAGATAAACTGGAATCCCAGAGGGAACATCACATCTTCGAGAGTGCAATGTCCATCGTGTCCACGAAGAAGTCTGCAGACATTGTAAATCCGGCTGTTAGTCGAGCGAGCGTGATCAATCGGCTTTTGCAATTATATCTAGCCTCTACAGATTCCACGAGCATATGCATACGAGGGCGTGTGTCTATGCATCTCGAAGATGCTGCATCCATACCTGCATCTTCCCTGGTGAAGCACAGGGGAGGAGTTATCCGGAACACGTTGCCATAGTATCCTCCTTTCCCGACCAAGACTCCCATGTCTGTCAGCATCAGTCGGAGTTTCGATGAGGATGCTGAGAATACTTTTAAGAGTCCAAATAGAGGGGGGGGACTAGAGAAGAATGAAACCCAAACCTTTCATCTGTTCCATCACATGCAGTATCTCGGCCTTGGCAGGTGTTTTCAAGTTGCGATCAGTGACGAGCTCGAGACCAAGCATCAGCCCCCTGCCCCTCACATCCCCAACAACTGAAGCAATAGAGAACAAAGTAATTAGCTGGGTTCAAGGGCGTACTTAACTAGAAAGGATCCACATCAGCACGCTTGTCAGCGAAAACATGAGTACTTGTTCGATTTCTCCAAGAATTTTCGAAGAAAAAGAGCTAGCAATGCCATATCTTATGCTAAATAAAGATACCGAAAGATGGAAGCTCGGAATCATTCAGAGAAAACAAGCTGAACCATAACAGCTCAGCAAGGGAGAGTTTCTTACGTTCGTATTTGTCCTTTAGAGTAAGCAATCTGTCCTTCAAGTAGGATCCGACAACATGAGCATTCTCCTGAAGCTTTTCCTTCTCAATCACTTTCAGCACAGCCAGACCTGCGGCAGTGCAGAGTGGATTGCCACCAAAGGTGTTGAAGTAGCTGCGGCGGGTCAGGACCTCTGCAATCTCGGGAGTCGTCACCACTGCACCAAGCGGGATCCCATTGCCAATGCCCTGCAGACGACAGAGAGTTCAATCTTGAGCAGAAGATCTCAATGCAGTGAGGGCCTTTTGATAGGAGATTCTTCCTCAGGGAATCTCCCGAGTAGAAGGTATAAATGGGCAAAACTGTTTACCTTTGCCATTGTGACGATGTCAGGGACAACACCGTGGGCTTCGAACCCCCAGAAATGGCTCCCTGTACGGGCAAATCCTACTTGAACCTCGTCGGCTATACAAAGTCCTCCAGCTTTCTTGATGCTTGTGTACGCAGCTGGCAAATAACCCGGGGCAAGCTCTATGATTCCTCCAACACCCTGCAGTTAGAAGAACAATACTCCTCTTACTTCCGAATGTTCCGAGCGAGAGCTGCAAAATGCTGAGTGGCATTCATCTACACATTACCTGTATAGCTTCAAAGATGAAACCAGCAACATGGCCTGAAGTGCCGAACTCGATGAGATCTTGCACATCTTTTGCGTACATCTCTCCATTGGATCCAAAGACACCTCTGTATGGATCAGGGTTCAGGGCATGGTGGACTCCACTCTGTGGGCACAGGTAAAATGGCATGAAACGACTGCATCATCTACAGGAGAAACTGAGGGGAAATGAAACTTCTAAAAGCAGAGAAATCAGCTCGAATTCCAATTGGTACTTTTGTGGTCGCTAAATTCATCCGTCACTTCCTACACGTATCCAATTCCGGAGCGAGCTACTGAAATGCCATCCTGCGAAGCACATCAGATAACGAAGGACCCTGGACGGTACTCTTCAGTGTGAAAATAGTCTGGAAATTCGGTTAGACTACTAAACTAAAAATTGTGACTGAATTGCAGACTGCCAAAAGTTTTCAGAAATGCTTTGCCGTTTAATTCAATTAGTAGAAGACATCCACTTCCGTCTTCTCTGGGAAAGCCAGGGAGGATCTGCCGATGGCAGTGACTAGTGAGCGAGCTACGCACGAATGTCGATGCAACTTGCAGAAGAGACCAGCACAGGCGAATAAAAAATCACCAGGCAAACTAATGGTCTCATTACATCAAGAAGGTCAAAATCCCCAACTAACAGCTACGCTAAGAGACGCCAGCCAGCTGGGGGGCCACAGACTGTCTTGCAAGTTTATGGCAAAAAGAAATGGCACCGGGACCATAAGGAAAGCACGGGAATTTCCTAAGGTTCCATTACACTACAGAGACCACAGGGAAAATGAAAAGTTAGCAAAAAGATAAACGCGTGATCTGATTCAAAGATTCAGAGAGTAGCAAGAAACCTGCACGATGTTGAATTTCCAGATGCTCTGGGCGGTGGCTCCCATGGTCCCCGCAGCGTTCCCATGGTACGAGTTCCTGATGGATATGATGTCTTGGCATCCAGTATAGAGTTTCGCTATCATCATCGCCAGCTCGTTTGCTTCAGTCCCAGAGTTCGTGAAGAAAACCACCTAATCATAAAACACGTTACTGAATCATACAAATCTCATTAATTCTTTTCAGCTTATGTATGCACAGAGCATTTTCCTTTTCAAAATCATTGGCAAAAGAGAGAGAATAAGAGGAATCCGCTTTCAGACTTTCAGATTTCCAGAATCAAGACTGGGTGTCAGTCCAGGCAGTGGAATGAACACTAGAAGACAGGATTCGACAATAAACCATGAAATTCTTAAAGATGATAATGATGATGATTAAAGACAGGCTGCTTCAATTCTATAATTCCCAACCTTGAGATTGCCGGGCATCTTTGCAGCCAGGGCCTCAGCAAAGTCAGCGATAGCATGGTTCAGGTAGAGCACAGTGGAGTGCTGGAGGCGTTTCGTTTGTTCGACCATTGCTGAAACCACATCCGGGTGGCAGTGGCCACAGCTTACTGTTGCGATCCCACCAAAGGCATCCAGGTACCTCCTTCCATTTTCATCGAAGAGGTACTGCTTCTTCCCCGCCACGATGTTGATCTGTCAAAAGCGACCCATATCAATTCCAGCGATTGCGAAATCCCAATTCATACACAATCTTTACAGAGACGCATCAAAGATAAATGAATGCACCACTTTCGAACTAGTAAACCAGAGTATGAGCCTAAACAATCAGTTCGACGATATTAACATAACATGAACGCTGATGGCAAAAGGCAATCATCAGGGAAATTACAGAAGCAGAGAAGACGGAACGGGAAGATGAAACGGTCTGAGTCAATGAAACAGAGAAATTCTGCCCAGAAAACGAAGAACAGAGAACACGGAGATACTTTGACCACAAGAAAACCGAGAAATGCTTCTAATTGCATCGTCGGCACCGTGAAGGATCAGTTCGGGACCACACTCGTCATGAGGTCACACGCACGTGAGATCGGAATGAAAAAAAATCAACGTCTTCGTTCATAGAATATATTCGACCAACATATAGAACGAGACGTCAGACTGAAAACATTTCATAGAAGAAGCCATCTAATCGATTCTCAGAAACATTCGCACAAAAAAAATCGAAGAACAGCTGATTATGGATTCAGAGTCCGTCTTCTGATACAGAAAATGTAATCTCTGATAGTCCAACAAGAAAAGGGGGGCCCTGGGAAGAAAACTCACGGGATTCTTGTAGAAGTGGAATATGGAGGGGCTGAGGAACTCCTTCCTCTTGGCGAGGATCTCCGCAGCGGACGGGCCGGAGTAGGGAGGTGGCGTGTAGTCGAACGCCGGCATTCGGGGCACCTCCGCTTCATGGAGAGGGGCAGCCGCCTGCGAGAAGCTCCGGCTGCCGAAGCCCGACGACAGGAGGACCCTCTTCGCGGCAGTGACCCGTCTCTGCATCTTCTTGGGGTGGACTTTTTCTCTACGTGAAGAGAATGGGGGCTGGGAGGTTGTGGGAAATTCAAGCTGAGGTTCCGATAATGCAGGATCCTCTTCCTCTGTATCGCGGGGGTGGGCGGGTGACAGGGAGACACAGAAAGTATCTGTGCGCTTCGAGCTGGAGGCTGTGTGGAAGAAGAAGCCAGCACAGAAAGTACATATATAGAGGGAATGAGCCGGTGTGTGTCAGAGAGACAGAGAGAGAGCTCATGATGAGTCACCTTTTTAATTTTTAATAATTATTTCTTTTCAAAGGTTTAATTTCCATACCGTATATATCTTATATTGGATATTACCAAATACGAAAAATCTCATTAAGCTGTTTATATTTGTATAAACTTTTAAAAGCTTTTTAATTATCTGCCACTTTTTTACTA
>CXYZ01076167.1:1306047-1355675 GCA_900006705.1 Sonneratia caseolaris | reverse complement strand
CCCTGTCTGCACTAAATTTTGCAATTTTCCCCTTAGTATTTTCAATTCTTTTATGTGAATATCCGATCATTATAATATATATAGATATCTTGCATGGTGAAGGATTATACTGTACATGGTACTGTTCTTCAATCTCCTACCTATAGCTAGAGATGTTATATGAGGTGGGTTATCAGTAACCAGACCGTCCAAGCCTGAAATTGGTTCAAATCACTCCTAATATAGCATATAACCGTTCTTATTAGATTGGGAGCTGTTATGAGCCAATTCATAAATATAGATCCGTTGGATAGTAACCAAATCAGAACCATTGAAAACTTGCTCGTACTGCCAAAAATTCTGCAAATCAATAGTTGAATTTTATTATGTCAATTTAATTTTTTAAAAAAAAATTAAAAAGATGGAAGATTTATAGACCAACCCGGTCAGTTTATAAATAGTTTTAAACTAGTTCATATTTACTTGAACTGTTCCAGACCCGAACCGGACTTTTAAGAACAGTTCCTATAGCTAGCTAGCTAGTCCATACACTAACTACCTCATTCCATATGACATGAGCAATGCAAGAAACTGACCCTGAACAATAATCGGTGTCTTCGGAAATTCTAAGGACAGACGCTGCACTCATGTTCTCATTTTTATGTCAATTCAAGAAGCTGACTTAAATTTTATAAATAAGCAAAATATCCATAAACACGATATTTTTAATTCTTATATCGGATTAATTAAAGTTAAATCTGAATTAATTAAACTCCTAACATAATATTAGGGAGCTTGACCAAGTAAATTTCTACATCACATACATACATAATATCACCCTCCGTCGTTTCAAAACTTCTCTCTCTAATTAAGTACGACGTTGACTACGATTTGATCCACACAATAACGCCATACATAATTGCTTCTCGTCTGTAATTTCGAGACAAGCACCACATGTCTATGCATTATTTATTTGGCTTCGGATCTTAGACATAAACAACGGCGCCGCTGAGCTTGGACGCACGCCATATGCATCCAAGGAAAATATTGCTATAGATGGCTTGGCTCACCGACGCTTAAATCTACAACTTGGTACTGATTAATTTACCGCACAAAACTCTTCAACTCGCCTCTCCGCACGATCTTTCGCCAGAGTATTATGCTGGAAAACGAGCCCAGAGACCAGTCGCATTTCGTTTGGGATGTCGACGATCTGATCGGATCGCGAAGGATGTAATGTAAGGTCACCACCCGCTGCAGCCTCGTGGAGCCGCCCCGTTCCTTCTGCTGATCCCGAAACACAACACTGGACGGGCCGCTGTGACTTGCTCCTGCTCCTCCTCGTCATAATCGAATGGGTTGATCGAGTCGAATGACCCCTGGCTGGGGAACCGGCCGCTTCTCCTGTTGCGATGATCCATCGGCTTGATGGGCACAAACCCAGACAAGCTCGAAGAAGACGAGCTGGATGCAGGCAACGGCCTCCTCATCATCCCAACCTTCCACAGAAGTCGGCCTAAGAAGCCGGATCTCCTCAACTTCTTGGTGGGCTGCTTTTGGCAGCCGCTGGCGGTGCTCCTGAAGGAAGAGGGAGGAGGAGTCAGAGGTGGGAGGCCCGAAATGCTGTCAGTGAACAGCGTGTGCTTAGGGGTGCCTGGCTGGGACTCCCAGACGAAGGGCACCGCCCCAGCGACTCCTGCATAGTAAACCCTGAAGGAAGAGTTGGCAATGGAGGAGCTCTCCTTCGAGAGGAGCCGTGAGAAGAACTTGTTGCCTTCATCTTCTTTGTTGATCAATTGGAGGGGCTTTGTCGAGGGGCCGGGATTCCGATCATTGCTACGGCCTGTGTTGTCGGACATTCTTCTCTTAATTTCAATGGCCAGTGTCGATGAGGGTCGGGCGGGGGGGATAGATTTCACTAGCCGGAGATCTTCTTATGGATAGCTGGAGAGGATTGGGATCTGTCGGGCAATTCGAGAGGACCTGAGGAGGTTGAGGAAGATACGATAGGAGGAAAAGAAGGGAAGAGAGAGAGAAAGAGAGAGAGAGAGAGAGAGTTTACGCATGGTAGGTGGTGTCGGGAGAATCGTTGCCGATTTAATGCTTGCTTTGCCCAATTAGATGAGTTAATTAGATGAGCTACCCAATGTGTTATAATAATTCCAGGAATTCAGCGAAAGCGCTCGGATATTGTACCCTCTCGACTTAATAATAAAAAGATTATAATTTTAATTTTTATTATAATTTTTTTTATCTTATTCCATGTTTATATAAGTTTTCTATATAATAAAAAATATTAAAAAATGAATATGAAAAGAGAGAATATATATATATATAAATACATATATATTTAATTTGATAGTAATCATCTTGATTTGTTATTAAGACTCTTAGTGAATTTTGAAAATTTTTTGTATTAATATTTTTTTATTTTTACTTATTTATATACTAGATTCATTATTAAAAATAATGATATGGGGGGTAAGTAATTGGATAATGCCCTAATTTGAGCCATGATCCAATGAGGGTTAGTTAGTCAGTTAAGAAGAAGAATTTAAAACAGAACGAAAATTCCTAGAAATTCTCTTGTGCAATTAATAAATATAATATGGGGAAGCGCGTGGGTCAGAATCTGCCTGCATTCACAGTGCATATTCAATTACACATACACAGAATTTTCTTATTTTACAATCTATTTTTTTAATGTTTAATTAGAATATTGTTAGATAACGGCTAAATTTGAATAACTGTAAAATTGTACGTTACGATGTGATATTGTGCGGTTTGTAGGAAAGTAAAGTTGATTATAAAGTCTAATATGAACAGATAAAACGACCGTAATATGATAAGACCATGCGCTTTGGACGTAAAGTGAGTATCGACTATATCATAAACTTTTAAATGATACAATATTATATTACGATAAACTTGACTGACGCTGTAATATGCAATATCATACTACATCCCACTAATTTAAGTCGCCCCTAATAGCTATTTTTTATGGGGTTGCAGTTAGGAAAATAGGAGCAAATTGTTGACGGCTTTAGAAGATGTGATAGTCTGCTGGTAAACAGATAATATGTAGTATATTAGGTATAGGGTTCGAAATTCTCGAGAGTCGGTATTTAGGATTTGCCATCCGGTGAATTAGTCAGTTGTTACGGTGCCGGACACTCAAGAGAGAGAGCAAATTGTCGAGAGGAGAGGGACCCATCAATACAATGGCGCGGAAGGGCTTACCCCGACGTGTTGGCAAGAACGATGTTGACCTATGAGAGGTGTTGTCTTACTGAGCAGTTCACGAACTGAATTTGGTTTTTTGTATTTCGTGTCAGCAATTTCGTGACTCTTTTCTAAGCCCAATTAAGCAGCGCAGGATGCTTCAAAACGCGTGCAAGAACAGCTGTATTAGTGGACTGACCATTGAACATGAGAGGTTCATGTCGATTAAATTCATCCATGACATTGGCCTCAGCAGCAGATTGCATTGATTACAACCGCCACGAGTTTGCTCAGGTGGATCTGTATATGTTCCAACCGATATCCAGAGTTCTAATTTCCTATTCACTCGACTCGAACCGGAGAACTTGCCAAAGAGGAAGATATGTTAAGCAATCTCGACCGACCTGCACTGTTTGTGCTTTGGGAGATCGGAGAGTGAGAGCTTAGAGGAAGATACAGTGATGAGGCTGGCAGCGGCCGGCCGTTCACTTGCAAACATATTAATGATGGTCGATCGTCACCGGCGGGGGTTGGTCCTGTGTTCATAATGAGTTAGTTGTGGGAGAAGGATCTTGCGGTCCTTCCGACAGTGGTCCCTAAAACCATTAAATTTTATCAGAAATTGAATACTAAAGCACTATAGGATCAAAGGGAAGGTAACGTTGATATATTGGTATTACTATATCTTAACAACTAAAAGATGGTAAATTCAATATTCGTTGAAGGAATCCCGGTGCTTTCATTCCCTTTGCAGGTTCAATCTCTGATCAGCCAGTCATCGCAGAGCTGTATACAATTTGATATCTCCCAGTTCAGCTCCGAATGAATTTCGTGGTTTTATCTATCTGCCCGTTTTTATTACGTGATAGGAGTGGCACCAGCAATCCCACCTCTAGTGTTACAATGCCAAGACATGTGTAACCTTGAAAAGGTCAAATCGGGTTAGTCCCGCCGAGAGCCGCCGACGGACGGACGGGCCTCACGAGGCTAGACCATGTGAAAGCCCCGTGAGCTGCCAGGTTGCAGCCGAGCTACGTGCGATTTTGTGTAAGACTCGAAGATGAATAATTAATGAGCAGCTAGCTAGCTACTTTTCATGGAGCGACAACCAAAGCAACTACCCTTCAACGGCTTGCTTTTCCCTCCAACAGTCAGAGCTCTCGCCGCCCTTCCTTCTCCGACTCATACTCCTCTCTTGCTCTCTATTTCTCTCTGGAGTACACTTCTTTTTTTTTTTTTCCCCTCATTGGTAAGGTAAAGGTAACTACACCTTTGACTCTGAGCTTCGACTCTTAGTCTCTCAATCCGAGGAAAGGTGTTGTATTGCCCATCAGAGACTGTTGGATTTGATTCTGGTTTCTCTGCTTGGCTCCTTTTTGCTGATCTTAGTCCTCACAAGTCCCTGAAATAGCCGAGGACTGGGATGATTGTACTCGTCGGAGCAATCCGTAGCTTTTCCTGATCGTTGATTTTCATCCTGTTCTTTTGCCTCTGATCTTTCTGAAGCCGTGCTCGGTTCGGCTATCCAATATTGCTCTTTGACGTAAAAATTCAACCTTATGTTCTGCGTAACGCTGGACTTTGTTTGGAGATGTCTCTGCCTTTAGCGGCAGGCCAGTTTCAGACCACGATATTCTCGACAGATCAGTGACTCTCGCTCATTCTTGCTTGCNACTTTGTTTGGAGATGTCTCTGCCTTTAGCGGCCGGCCAGTTTCAGACCACGATATTCTCGACAAATCAGTGACTCTCGCTCATTCTTGCTTGTGTAGTTGTTGGGCTTCTCAGGATGAGTTTATTAATGCCTCCGGAATACGTGGTTGATCAGGAATTTTGATGTCAGTTCGATTCTTTGGTGTACTCATCCGTATGCAATCAAGTATTTCTGAGATACTAAGTTGTACTTAAACTGAAGCATAGTCGTAATGANCTCATCCGTATGCAATCAAGTATTTCTGAGATATACTAAGTTGTACTTAAACTGAAGCATTGTCGTAATGGATGGTTTTGGTGGTTTCCTTCATCGGTCTAATGTTGTCCCCGGAAATATCATACGTCTGCAGGTAACATGGATGCGAGGATCAGATTTCTCGTCCTTCTTGTTCTGGGTGTTCTCANGGAAATATCATACGTCTGCAGGTAACATGGATGTGATGATCAGATTTCTCGTCCTTCTCGTTCTGGGTGTTCTCGGGACCTCCAGCTCGAGACAACTACCTCGTAATCTGGAAGGTACCTTAAGAAATGCAGTCTGCCGGCGGTGTTCTCCTACCCTTTTCTATTAGTAATTAACCATAAACATGTCATGAACACTCAGATATTCCCATAACAACGCCTTAATTCTAAGTTCCGCAAGCGCACTTCCCTTCCATGATTAAAGCAGCCGTCAGTTGTCATCACCGCGATTCCTCGTTCTTAATCCAGACTCTTGTACTGACGACAAACGACCTTGTGCCTTTTCCTAGTTTCGAAGGTTCCTTGTTTCTTTGTAGGAATCATATCAACCAAATTTGACATGACACTTCCTATTTGCAAACTAAAACTCTTCCAACGTCTCCACTTTGCTTCAGCAATGAATTACCCGGAACAGGAATCGGGTTATCTCGTTAGGAATGACAGGATGTGCACTTTATGCAAGGAATATGCCGCTACAGCACTCGACTACCTCAGCAAGAACAAGACCCAGAGAGAGATCATTGAACTTCTTCGCATAAGCTGCACACAGCTGGGTGCATTCAAGCCAGAGGTACTCTACTCTCCCACATAGATTAGTTGCCTGAAATCTGCTGCTGCTACTAGGAGTAAGAAGCGCAAGGACACTGATGTCGGTGTCTTCTTGATTGTCGCGCAGTGTGTGGCTTTTGTGGACCACTATGCTCCTCTTTTGCTCTCGGAGATCTCCTCCATTGAACCCGATGACTTCTGCAAGAAGGTGAGCCTCTGCAAGGAAGTGATTGTGACTGACATCTTCACAGATCGAGGAGGATGGCTGTGAATCTTCTCAGAATGCTGTTCCAGAATTATTAGTGAGTTGAAAGACCCTAATTCCCAGGTTCTTACTCCTCGTATTCCGCTCACTGATTGCTCTTAAAATTCGGGCAATCAAGCGCAGAGGTCCGTCGGGATGCTGTTTCGGAAAGTACACAGGATTGGCAGCGACATGAACGGGGTGATCCCAGACAAGATCATGTGATTGCACTTGCCGGAAATAGAGTCTGCTCTATGAGCCTCACTGTTGTACCTCTGGAGTATACAATCAACATTCTACGATTAACCCTTTGTCGATTTTTTTTCTGAGTGTTGCGAGTTTCGAGCACCATCCAAACACCTTTACTTCAACCTTAGGCCTCGTTGAAAAATCAACAAAAAATCCTGCTTCTCTAAGCGCTCGGCCTATAAGCACTCACTCGGAACCATGGGAAGTCGTGGAAAAACAGCTCGATATGTGAGTCAGTCACTTTCCAAGCAGACTCCGAGACTGAGCGAGAATCCTCACTAGTTCATAATACAAGCAGCACCAAATCGAGGCAAACTCCTAGCATTTAATTTGACTCATTCACATCCAGACCATGAATGTCTGGATAGCAAGCGCATGAAAATGCGACTACCTTTCCCATTTATCCCATTTGATTTGATACTCCCATCGCAGCTATATGTAACTGAAGCAGAGTGGGGAAGAAGGGAAAAAAAAAAAACATTACTCTCCCCTGTAAACAATTCGGGAAGATTCAATTTTTTTTTTTCAATGTTCTGAATCTGTCCCCTGAAAGGGGGCTTTCATATCCTGCCTCTTTGAGAAACTTGGGGTGGGGGGGTTGTACGAGTCTCACTTCCCTTCTCTCTCAGTCTCACTATGCATTTTCAGTCTCAAAGTGACTATACAACAGGGGTGACAAAAGTTCCTCAATCTCGGGCACAGCAACAGATTGATTCTCAAAGAGTTCTCCAGTATCTGACACCGCCCACTGCTTACTGCACAAGAGGTGGGGTCGGCAAAAAAACAATGACCATGATCAGTAATAGAGAGGTACCCAGTATCCAAGTCAGTATAGAAATGGAAGAGCACAACGTTATGGAAAGCCAACGCAATTCCTCATGAAACATTCTCCATCAAGAGACCACAGCTGATAAGAGAATAGAGCATTTAGTCGTGAATAACAAGAGAAACACGCTGCACATACCAAGTCATGATGGATTAAAAATACCTCGGTAGGCAAATATAGGAACCAGATGCAACTGACTGTCATTTGTAAGAATATTAGACAATTCCAGAGACAATATCATACCATGGCACGCATGAAATGCTTACATGAACAGTAACATGTCAATCCTTACAGATACGAGTTCCATTGCCATATATCATTTGGATATTCTCAAAAAGACTGCTATCACAATAAGGGCATTCAGTTCCGCGAGAACGGCATATAAGTCAAATGAACACTTGGATGCATTTAGTTAGTGAAAAGAAATTTAGTCAACATCTAACTTGATTTGAAAGTTACAAACTTTGTAAAAAGAGGTTAACCGCTTCATACACCATGTATTAAGGGGCTTGTAAGAAGCTTTAAAACATTTTCCCCCACAAGTGCACTGATACTCCTAAGAGAAACAAATCTGAACTTAAAGTTCCAATGCATACGTTTCCTAAAGCAGGTAGGCAAAACTGCATGAGCCTAACAAAGTTAACTTATATCATGGCCAACAAGTTTTGCTTATCAGACTTTTAAGGCAATGCATTCCACGCAAATATAAATGAGCCAAGTCTTTTAATATATAAAAAAGCAACCTATCATTTTAGATGTTGATTTTACAGTAAATAAAGAAACAAGGGACATTCAGAACAAGAGAGAAAATAAAAGACTTGTTGATGCAGTTAAGTTATCCAATGAGATAAGCAAGGTCAACTTCAAATGCACTCACTTGGACCAACAATTATCGGGAGATGGCTCAAACAGATGTGTTGACGTAGGTTTAGCAATTGTCCCAAAGAAGATATCATTTTGGGTAGACGGCTCCTGATGTTTGAATGAAAAATGCTTCTCATTGTCCGACAATGGAGGGGAAAATGATCTCTGCAGCCAAGGATCTTTATCATTTGACGTAGCACTAGCGCTGAATGTCCCACTGTTCTGGCCACTACCAAAAATGTTCTTCTGAGGTGAATAAGTATTGGGGAGAACTGGATCTTCCTTGGTGAAAAGGGGGGCCAGAGTCATCTGTGTTGATGGACAAACAAACTCTTCCTTGCTCAATCTGCCATAATCTGGGTTTAAATGCCAGGCTGAACCACCTATGAAGCCTAAACCATCCTGACCAAGAGGAGAAGGCCCCCACATTTGCCATGTTTTCTCATCATTCAAACCCACATTTCCAACCGGAGAACTCTGCTTTGCCGGTGACGTAGCAGGAAGACAACTCGAATAATTATGCTTGTCATCAACTATCCCCAGTCGAGACATTGGAGACTCTATTGGAGATCGCCTGCTAATTTCAGAAGCAACAGTCGGTGTTATTGGAATCCAAGGTTTCTCCAGTCCCTTGTTTGAGATAAAACCAGACCCAATATCCAACTTAAAGCTGTCAAGTGATTCAGAAACTGGCCCAAGCAATGCTACAGGATCATAACACGGGTCTTCAAAAAGCTCTGGCTCTTCTAGTGCGTTTTCATCCGATCTTTCTCTAAGATGAGAAAAAATCGGTTCAATAGCAGGCGAAAAACCTAAACTACTGCTAGGAGTTTCATTTTTGAATGGATAAACGGGAAATGGGGATGACAGACCAAAACTAATAGGTCCATCAAATGACTGAGTAGATAATGCTTGACCAGGCAAAGGAGGGGTTGAAATTTCAGCTGCCATTTTAGTGTTAGGTCTGCTTATAACATTGGGGTTAGTTGATGGATGTACAGGTGTTGAGCGAGTAAACAATTGCTGCCATGACTTTTTAGGTGCAGGAATTGGATGCAGTTCTAAAGGAACCTGCAGCAGAAATGTCACTATTTCAGCCAAATTTGGAATATGACAACCAAAGATGCAGAAAACTAGGATTAAGATCATACTGTAAATGGGCATTCCTTGCCCAAGCAATTTAATAGAGCAAATAAAACATCCAAAAGTGCTAAAATCAGACAAAAAAGGGAAGCGAATAAAGATATTCACCTATGATAGTGTTTGGTTATATATATCCACACAAAAATATATAAGAAAACTCACACCAATGGCTACCAGTGATTTGACTAGAGAAGCTAGCTTACATCAAGAACAGGAGAGGCAACAAGCTGGAAGCAATTATCAACAAGCTTGCCTTCGCATGCTATATATTGCAGTCGGAATGAGTGAGGGCATTTTAGCAAAGGGAATTGAAGAAGTCTGGTATTACAGATAGGATAACGCATTAAGATCAGATTTGCACACATGTAGACCTGTGAACACCTTTTGCCTTTGGGAACTTTTGTAGATTTTGCTTTGTAATTATGCCTTTTTTATTGTGAATTTGAAATATTTGACTTCCTATATCAGCCAAAAAAAAACCGCTTTTCCAAATATTGCATATTCTTCTTTATTTCAGTAGTTTGCACATTTATACTACTATGAAAATTGTAAAGGATCACTTGCTTGGTCTATCCACAGGAAAAAAATTTTGCTTTTTGGAAATTGCTGTTATGAATCAAAATCCAATTTCTATTTATAAGGAGGAATTATATGTCAATATGCACCATATCACAGTTTTAGATGTCAATATGCACCATAAAGATTTCTGTTTATGAGGAATTACCATATTAAAGCTGTTGTTGCCAAGATTTTCCACTGACAAAGTAAACTAGGCTTTTGCAGCTTTCTAGGTAAAACATATCCAGTCATATGATTACACATTTGAACAAATTACTTCATCAAGAATGTACTACTGTTTTACTTTATCTTCATAAATAACAGATAGGTTGTATTCATTTTGAGATACAGCCTTAATTACAATCATTCATATAGTTCATCTAAATAATATCTTTAAAATCATTTAATAACACACACCAGATCTTTTATAAGCAACTGACAAACTCATGTATTTATCAACTATTTTTGTCCATACAACTATGCATAACCTATTACCAAAATATCACTTTCTTTAACTATTTTCACAATCTCTTTTAACACAAATGGAACAAAAACACTCCCAACTATTGTTCTGATTCAGAGAAAAACTTCCTGGAGTTAACAACTGGTCTACCTATCCTAAAAGGAAAAGGCGCACTTATCACCGTTTAGTGTTTCTCAATATCCACCTTGAAGCCTCTAGTGCACTCTGTTCCTTTTTCCCTATTCAGGAAAATATTTATGGAATCGAACAAACTCTTCGATACTAATAACCTCTATTTCTTGGATCAGGAAAGCGTGTATAGTCATAGCTAATGTTATACTGTTTTAACTCAAATAACTATCTATTAATCAGGTCATAAGGATTTAATTGAAACATGTCCAAGTTAGGCGATAGGACCTCAGTTTTAAGTATGTGAAGTAAGCCCATACATTTTGATAAGACATAAAAAAATATGATTAATCATTTATAAATTTGTTCTCATTAAATCTCAGAATTTTTTTCCAGCAAGAAATTAGATCTCAGAATTAAACGTTTCACTTCCACTTAGATCTATATCATCATGCATATTGAGAAATTATCATATTAATGACATGGTAAATCCCAACAATACAGGGCTCAAGGCTTCAATTTACAGATCAATCAAACTTTATGAAGAGACAACTAACGAGTAATTAATTCTCTTACCCCATTTGCTGCTGATTTTCCAGCCATACGCTCAGGTTGAGAGAGGTCTCTTTTAGGTGCAGAAGTAGGAGCATGATTCACAGCATTGTTAGACTTGCTTTCTTTTGGAATAGCACTGTAAGTGTTGGCTGTTCTTCCAAAGAAACTAGTTCCACTTAATGCCTTCGAAGAAGAGATCAATGTACCCTTCATCCGATCCAGACATCTAGCCCCCGCACTACCCCTATTAATGCTACAACCTGAGACACTCTTTGAACCACGTTTGACATCAGAGTTCTTACCCTTCACACTGTCTATCACATATTTCTGATATTCACGACTGTCAGCTTCAGTCTTCTTGTCAGAATCATGTTTACGATCAGTTTCCTTTCCCACTCTCCTCTCCAGTTCTTCAGCATCAGAGTTGCTCTTACTAGAACTCCTGTCTCTGTCCTTTTTCCTTTCCTGTCGTCTCTTTTCTGCCTCTTTCTTACTATGGTTGGCCTTCGCTGGTGATGCTACTTTTTCAGTATCTTTCTCAGTACTAGTTTTCTCATCCCGAAGTTTTCTACGCTCCTCAACCAGCCTTGCAACCTCCTCCCGCTGCTTTCTCTCTTCCTCCTCCTGGAGCTCCTTCTCTAGCCTTGCCTGCCTTTTCTCCTCAGCTTTTCTGCGTGCCTTCTCACTTCTACTCTCTTGAAAGCTGCCCCCACAGTCACCCCCCTTAGTCAACCTTTCATTGTGCTCAGCATTAAATGAAGCATCTTGAATTGATGAGCTATTGATAAATATCTTTCTCCACAGCCACCTAATGCTCAAGAAAAAAGAAGTGAGCAGCTTGCATGCAAAGAAAACAATGCCTAAGTAGGACTTCTCAGCAAAGCAACTTTCATCTCCCTCAAAAGGACCATTTCCACTCTTCCGCCAATTAACTGGCTCTGATGCAAAAGACCCAGCAGTCCAATTTCCACTATCGTGCCAATCTTGATTGCATATCCATCCATAGTTAGACCATGCCCTTCCACTCAACAAGTTCCCACCCTTTCCCACCAAATTTTTGAAAATCCCTGAGCTAGAGATCCCCATCCCAGGTGGCACCGGCAAGTCCAATACCGGTCTCTTTGAAATGTGTCCACAGTATGAGCACATAAACTTACCCCCACTAGGGTTTTGATCCCTGTACGGAGTCAAACAGTTACGGCACTTCCGAGTGGCCGTCTTCCGGAGCTTCTGCAGTTCGATAGCTTCATTCCTCCTCCTCTCTCGAAGCCGAGCTTTTCTATGGGCCCGCCAGGCAGACAACTTAGGCATCAAAATCTCATACCAAAAGAGAGTAACTAGTAGGACAAACACACAAGCCAGCCTCGGCGAAGTAATCTCAAAACGAAATGCGGGCGGCAAGAGCTGAGAAAGAGCCCATAACCCTATAAGAGGAAAGACCAACCAAGGAAGCATAGTCGCAACCCGGCGAGACCACTTCTGAATAACACAAAGTATACACATTATCCGCTAACCCACACCTATCTTTCCCGTGATAGATGCCCAACAAAATCACGAGCACTATAATCCACCCCCGAATCCTCCGCTATATTCAAAACAAGGAAAAGAAAACCCTATACCTAACCAATGGATGCAACGGTCAGAGCTCTAGATGACCCTAAGTGGTGCAACAGCTCAAATCCTCAGGGACATTAACACTGCACCCTATTCAACCATCAGTACCCGAGCTCATATATGGATCCACCAAGGCTTTCTGAGGAAAAGAAACAAGGCTAACGGCAGCGGTGAAACGCCTCAATGAAGGGAGCTGAGCCTCCAGAGACTTACAGATTGAGGCCCCATTTCCGATGAATTGGGTCCTGAATGAGGATTTGGAGAACCCGGTCGTAGTGTCCTGAGTAGCCGCCGGCCGGCCGCTTTGGTTCCGTCCGCTTGCGTTCTTTGCTGACGGAGGAAGAAACTCTCCTGTGAGAGAGAGAGAGAGAGAGAGAGAATGTGAAAAAGATAAGAAAGCTTGCAGAAGAGAGAGAAAAGGAGACCAGCCGGTAATATCGGGCTTTAAATGATTCACTGAACCGGGTCTCGAACCGGAGTCAATAGCACCAGATAGGCTCATGAACCGGCCTGGTATCCGAAAAGCGATGTGACTTGACTAACCCGGGGTCGAGTATTGTCCTTTTGCCAATAGATAAAGCTCTTCTTAAGGTAATCTTTTTCCTCTTACAAGACTAAAATGAAAATTTCGAGGCATTAGGTTGAGGGAAAAGATGCACGTAGTATGTTGGTTTAGAGTATGGTTTTTAAAATCGGACCGGATCGAGAACCGATATATGCATGAGTTTATTGATCAAATCGAGGTTCCATAAGTCGAATCATATATTTAATAAATAATATTACTAATAAATTTATATAATATTATAATTTAAATATAATTTATAACAAAAATTATTAATATAATCATTAATTAAACAAAAAATTAATATAGAATATAAATATAAGTATATTAAAATAAAATATGTACATTTTAATATATTTTTATTTTTAAAAATTTTAAATTTGTCAATTTTTTCACCAATTCAATCGGATTCATCGGTTGAACTTGGAACCGATCGATTCAACCCGAGTTAACGTCATTGAAAGTGCACTTGGGTTTTTTTTATAGGAACCAGACTAGGTGAGTGACCGGTTCTCTGTTGAACAGTCGAACCAACTGACCCTGTCCAATTTTTTAAACTATGGGTCATATTCCATAAAATCACCAATAACAAGACGTTCTGACTCTCCGATCCTCCCATGCGTTCGACTTTCACAATCTATTTGTACAAGATCGAGCGTGTACCACTCCAGAATGGGGATTGGGGAAATCATAGATGTAACCCGACAAGACAGAGAGCGTTGATCTTGTCCAAGGATTCATCCGCCCTAGTGTCCTACCATACAATTGATGGGGGAGGGGGGAGGGAATATAGCTGGAAGAAGAGGGGCTTTCTGCATATGGAATCATCATAAGCAACTTGAAAAATCGGATCAACCGTCGACTATAAATGAAGTCGCTGAGGATCATTGGGCCGTACGTTAACGTAGAATGCAGTGCCACGGATTACACGGTAGAGATAAACCCGATAGAGAAGATGATATGCTTAGGCAATTATATGTGGTGGAATCATCAATGTAGTTTAGTTTAAGCCTATACTTCTTCGGAGCAATGCTCTTATCCTTTGTTAAAAGCATTAAGGCATGCCAATAAGAATATATGCTCATTTTCTCCGGTTCGTGGGAACCGATTGATTAATATCTAATTGCATGCCGTCCCCGCAGTTGTCAATTTAGGCCATATTGGTATGGTGGAATAGGTAGATATTTAATTTTATCATTATTAATAAATTCGATTTTTGACATCAGATGAATTCACTAGTTAAAATTATTAAAATATTTTACATTTAATTTCTATATTATCATAATATTTTTAGTGTTATTTATTTTTATATATTATTATTATTTTAAACGTATAAATAAATAAATTATCTAAATAAGTTAGAATAATAAATATTTCACTCCCATATATTTTGTCACATTCTCACAATATACTTCTATTATATCAACACTATCTTTATGTTATTTTTAAATTTCTACATATTAAATTCACGTAAGTCTATAAGAGATCAGACTCATCTTCACTTAAAAGGTTAAACTAATATATAGCGGCATCCAATTTTTTTATAAGTTTATAATATTTTCTCCATTTAAGTCGTATATCTCAACACTAATATCTCGAAATGCTAGAAAATCCTAAACTAATTCAAACCATATACAGGGTTGTTTAAAATTTAATTTTTATATTTTAAAATAAAATTTTGTTATATTATAATTGATTAATTAGTACAAAATTTGTATTGATTTAATAAAAATATTAAAATAATTATTAATTATAAATATTATTTTCGTATCTTGTACGGCCTAAAACTCCAGCCTAGGTGCTATTTTTTCAAGTCAGCCCCAACTTTTGACAGGATTAACTATCCGCTACCCAAAGAAAAAAGGGGAAAAAATTGAAAATTTTGCCCTCCCAAGAGTTTTAAAAATCGATGAAGTTACAATAAGTTGCACTATAAAAATTAAAATTGAAGGTGATCCGTTTAAAATATTTTAGAATATCTAAAATCCTAAAATTTGTGATTTATATATTGTTCTATAATTAGGGTTTTCTTATTTATATTTATATTTAAAAGAAATATTATATATGGTGTTGAATTATGTATAAAATATCTCAGACTTGATAATTGCTGTTAAGGTGGGCTTAGGATAAGGCATTATTTCTCACTATTTATATATAAAATGTTATCGATAAATATGTAAATACACTTTCAGTATTATAAATTACTTTCTTCATAGTTTAGAATTAAATTATAAGAATTAATATGCATATATATGGAAAAACATTTATGAAAAAAACTGTAAATTTAACCTCCTAAAATCATAGTTTATTTTTATAAAATTTGTAAAAGCCTAAAACCCATTAAAAAAATCATAAAAATAAAGTCCAAAATCACTAGAAATGTTTGGGAAAACATAAATCTTATAGAACAAAAAGTTGAAATTACAAAAAATCCTTTAAAAGAACCCTAAAATTTATAAATATGTTAAAACTAAAAAAATTAACCTTACGTACACTAAATCATTAAAGAAAATAAACTCTAAAAATCTTAAGATTCTATTTATTTATTTACTATAATGACAATTTTAAAATTGTTTGTATCTGGCAATTGGAAAGTAATTCAAATGTGGCTATACCCAAAATTTATTGAAGGACAAATTGGGCACTGAAGCAGGCCGAGAGTCAAGAGAGGTGACTAGAGAGGAAGCCCACTGGGCAATCTTGTGACCCGGGCGGTTAACAATTTCCGGGGAACACAGACGAGCAGCAGCCCTATTTGAATGGAAAGACCCATAGAAGATATAAATTTATTGAAATATATGATTTTATATCGATTGAATAAAAAATATTGTGTATAGTAAGTTACCTATAAATTTAAACTTTTAAGTGAAAATAAGTCTAATTTTTTATTGGCTCATAACGAATTTAACAAAATTGAATTCTGGATCGAAAAAATCATACGGGATATTACTATGTATAAACGTATAATACAGGCGCCATTGAACTTGGACTGTAGACGGTAGAACAGGCTTTGCCTCGCCAGGCCCTTGAGCGGCTAACCGAGGCCGATCTCGGCCACAACATCGATACGGGCGTTGAACAAGGCGATTGCGATATGGACAAACAGCAAACAGCAGTCTGGATCTTATGGGATTGGAACCAAAGAGAGACTTTTAGTAGGTAGGGTCCTCCTCAAATTCGGCCCAATGTATGAGAGGAAAAGCACCGAACCTGTACTTTTCGATTCCTATCAATACATATTCAGAAATTCGTTGGGTTCTGATCACATGATACCTTTCTGTCTTCTGAGTCCACTGACGTCGCATTTACGGGTAGAAAATTTATACTACAGTCCATTTTGTCCTCGGCCGAAGATAAGAACAATGAACCACGAAAGCACTAGCTTGTCGAAGGCAACACGGGACAATTTTAGTCGGTCCCCCATACGATGGAGTTCGTCGAGGGCCGGCTCCACGTCGAGCCGTGCCCATGCTTGCTTTCGGCCTCCGACTGACAACCTTCGATGGCAATATTCTTCCTAGGGTTATCGTGCTTACAACAATGGCACCAGGTTGTCCGGTTCGGCTTCCCCACGTATGCACACTTGCTAGTCCGATGACACGGACTGCCGGGCATCCCCTCACGGTATCCTCCGAGCAACAATTTCGTCCGCTAAAGGCAAGATTTTCAGCGAACCCACGGTCCCACTCGGGAAATCCGATGGGCCCGAGACGAAATTCTCTTCGTTGGATTTTTACATCACAATCCCGAAGATCTTGCACGCGAAAAAGCTTCTTTAGACTTTTGTCATTTCCTTCTGCACATCTCTTTCCTGATGAACTGTTTTCTCGAAAGCAAACGGACGCTTGAAGCTGGAAAGAGGTCTAATCATCCCACCGTTCATTCACTAATCAGCCAGGCCCCCATCCGGCTCTCGGCAAGGGATTGCTTCACTTTCCCCGTATGTTCGCTTGACACTGTCGTGTGCGTGTAAAAGCCTCCGTGGCCGGAGACTTTAATCGAAGCGGTGGATCGTACTATGGCTTCATCCGAGATCCCTCGAGGCAGTGGATCATTATGCCCATAGATTTGTGTGCGGATTCGTATTTACTCGTTGTATCGAATAATATATATTAGAAAAATGATATTATATCTTTTATCAAATTCTGAGCGACTCGTTGATGGAGGTTGTGAATAAGATTATAGCCTGGAATCCTTCGTGAATAGTATTAGCGGTTCAAATTGAGCATTTCAAGTTCAAATCCAAGACAAAATGACAATTAGGGAGCATGGATTACCGGTTTGGCAGGTGAATCGGCATCACAAGAAAGGAAAAATTGATCAAGTGGGTCCCATCCCACCTTCTCCATCGCTTCNGTAGGTGAATAGGCATCACAAGAAAGGGAAAATTGATCGAGTGGGTCCCATCCCACCTTCTCCATCGCTTCTCCTTTTCCATGGGCCCCACCCTCCTTTTCTTGTCCTCTTAATTGCACAGCAAAATCCCGCTGTCCTCTCGCCCTCAACCTCACCCCCACCCCGAGCAGCTTAGCCAAGCACTCACTCCCTCCCTCCCTACTTAGCCTCTTCCTTCAGTTCAGAAAACAGAGCATTTGAACGGAGAGACACGGAGAGATTTCGAATCGATGGGTAACTACAGGTTCAAGCTGTCAGACATGATGCCCAATTACTGGTTTTACAAGCTCAGAGACATGGGGAAATCATCAAGAAGAAGACATGGCTCAAAGCTGAAGAAGCCAGAGACAGAGCAGCAGGAAAGGAGCCAGGGACCACCTCATCAACTCCCTGTTCCAAGAAAGTCCTACCACTTCACCAGAGACCTCCAGCAAGATAGTTCGGTTTCGCCATCCGACCTGAAACTCTCGGAAACCCGGTACTTCCCGGCCCCGAACCCGCCGAGAAGATCGACCAGACACCGGAGGAAGAATCCCAGGAAGTCCAGGAAGAAGAAGAAGCCTCCGAGGCTAGTCAGCTCCACCGTCTCCGCCGGGTGCAGCTGCAGAGCAACCCTTGATTCTGTCTGGGCCAAAACAGAGCCAGTCTCTCTGCCTGAAACGGAGTTCTCCGAGTCTGCTTCCTCGGATACGGACTCCTCCTCCACCGTCGATCAACTGCCCGAGTTGCCTCAGTCCTTCGATCAGATGGTCTCCTGGTCAACTTCATGCAGCTGCGGGGTCAACTCACGCTCGAACGACATCGTTATCGACGTAGGAAAGAGTCCATGCGTACCCGAGATCGAACTGCCACCTGTCACAACGAAGCCCACGAAGTTCACCGACATGGTCAAGAGCGTGAGACAGTCGGAGGAGGCCGAGCGGTCTCTGTCGGTCAAGGTCTTGAAAGAGCCGGCCACCACGGCAAAAGAGCAGGTCCCCGGCTTCAGACCCACTCCAGTCAGGGGCTTCCTGGTAAACTCTCCGGGTATGAGGCTGAGGATAAGCTCGAGCTCCCCGAGGATCGGGCCGAGGCTGAGGGCTCAGAGCGGTCAGCGGAAGAGCAGTGTCTCGGCGTCATCGAGCTCAACCTCGGGGTCTGGGAACCGGGGGAGGAGGAGCGTGTCGGACAGCTACGCGGTGGTGAAGTCGTCGGCCGATCCAAGGCGGGAGTTCAGGGAGTCGATGGTGGAGATGATCGTGGAGAACAACATCAGGGCGTCCAAGGACTTGGAGGAGCTTCTTGCTTGCTATCTCTCCCTCAACTCTGACGAGTACCATGACGTTATCATCAGCGTCTTCAAGCAAATTTGGTTTGATCTCAATGGCGTTAAGGCTTAAGTGAAAATTCTAAAGCCTTTCCGTTCACAAAGAGGTCTGAGCGAGTAGAGGAAGGAATAAATAAGCGCAATGGATTCCGAGCTGGACTAGGAGCTCTTGATCATCGGTCAGTGTCAGTGTCACCGGAGGAAGGCTCCTTTCTAACCCAATATATAAGTTAATGTTGATCTGTAAATATACTACGCTTAGTGATAAATTCATGAGCTAATAAATAGTATTAAATGCTCACAATTAACAACTGGGTATGGGTTAAATATTTTTCTTTCTGCATGCAAGCTTACTTAAGAGTATGCTTGCTTGTTTGTCGTTAGATGTGAAATGAGTCATTGGGAGTTGCATTGTTTTCTTTCTAAAGCCAAACAATGGAGAAGGGTTTCCCATCCATTCGGCCGACTTCTCACCATTTCAAGCTAGATACAGAGGCATGGCAGAGAGGCAGATGCTAACTTGGTGGGGTTCTCAATGGACGGACAACTCGCCGACTGCCAATCCGACACCTCCAGAATCGAAGATCAACCGTAGTGGAACCTAGCTGGCAACTACAGCGACCGTGACTTTCAGACAGTGATACGCTCTGCTGCTAATACCCTGTAACCGTGCGTTCGAGCTGCTCAAAACGATCGACAGGATGAGCCGTGTCGACCGGGCGTGATCGACTTTTTGCCCGGATGATACGCAAAATAGCTGCACGTGTAAAAGTAAATAAGGGTCCCCTACATACAAATCTAAAGTCTCTCTTCCATCAATAAGTACATCGGGTAAGTGACCTAACTGTGGCAAAAAGTCAAAAAAAAGTGAGTTATGCTGCATTTATAATTGGTGGGTTAATTAGTTCTACCATTTATCACAAATACTTGAAGGTTTATTTACTTTTTAAGTTATAAATTATTTTTTTCTCAATTTATACTACATTGATATCCTAAACCTAATGAATCATAATTAATTTAGTTCAAACAATGATCTACCATTAATGAAAAAANTTTTAAGTTATAAATTATTTTTTTCTCAATTTATACTACATTGATATCAAGAGTCCTAATTAATTAATTCAGTTCAAACAGTGATATACCATTAATGAAAAAAATTTATCATTATTATATTTATTTCTATTTATAATATTTAAATACAAGATTTTAATAGCTGGAACATCTAAATTGGCCATGGTTCTCGGCACGTTCAAGCATTGATCATCTAATAAATTGATAATTGTGATATGTCCGCCAAAAAATTCTTGAATTCAAACCATAGTGATGACCAGACCGCGGAGTAAGTGGGGAGTCAGCTAATCGAACGAAGGCCCTCCGTATCTCTCCTTGTGCTTGCTACGTTTGAATTGCATTCACTGTGGATTTTTTTTTTCAAAGGCTGAAACCGCAAAGTCGACAGCTTTTACCGAGAAATCTCAATTTGAATTGAAATTTTAATATTGCACTTTCACGTCCCCTAATTTGGTGTCATTTGTCAAGCACGGCACATAGACTGTCCAATAAAGAGACGACACTGACATCAAAGATCTCACCTTTTCAGTTTCGTCCCTCAAAATCTGCTTCTCTTTTTGGGTAAATTAGGATGACTCATAAATTCATGAACAGTAAATATTAGCATACTATGTAATCATCAAAAGTTACACGATTTAAAATATTCAAATTCAAGAAAGGAGGTGTGGTATCGTGTCACCGTCCTTATCCTAACAACTCAAGTGTTATAAATTTAAATTTTATTGTAAAAATTTTTATACTTTTTTATTTCATCTCTGGTTTTATTATTTTATTCTAAATTTATAAATCTTGTCTATAATAATAATAATAATATATTTAAATTTATGAACTATTTTGCGGGTACTAATATTATGAAATTATGGGGTTATATCATGATTAAGAAAAAAAAACATTTAAATATGATGAAGTTCTATTATTGGTCGATGGGGTCAAAATATAAAATTGTGGTGCCTAGAAAAATGCCTGAGTTGTAGGTTTCGGTGAGCACAAGCAAAATGATTGTTAATGTGAACACAACTTAAGATCCCCACATGTTCATGACCTATAGATTTTCGTAATCATGTTATAATTTTAAAACTTTTTAAATGTATTTTTCACGTACAAAACTTTACTTTGGGGGATTTAGATAAGTTCTCATAATAATTAACTGTTAAATAATATTGATGCAGATTTGACAATATTAATAAATTATTAATATAATAGTAACATATTAGATATTTTAGTATTAAGATCTTTCAAAATGTATTTTTTATTCTTAAAATTTTACTTTTGTAATTCCCTTAAGTTCTTGCAATAATGAACGGTTTAATGATACTCATATAGAATTTACGTAAACGGTAAATACAATACTATTAGATATTTTTATATTAAAATAATTATACTACATTTGACATGCCAATGCTACATTAATGTGATTTAACTCTATATTTAAATTAGAATTTATGTAAGTCTTGAAAATAAAATTTTATAATTGAAAATATTATTTCAAATACCTTAAGAATAAAGTTAAAAACTATATAATTTCAGGATTTTTTTTTTGCATATTTTTCCCTTTAAAAAATAAATTATTATTTTCCTTAAAAGAATATATATATATATATTTGCTGTTTTTACTTTTTACCTTTTTGACTTTAAGGTGGAAATAGCTCCAGCGTTCTCCACTGTGGAACCCATCTTGCTCCTGCGAAATGCTGGCAACCGTTATGTCTTCCTTCCAATGATCTTGCGCAGCGGCAAGTCGTTCATCGAGATCTCACTTTCGCTTATGGGAGTTTCCGATTTCCACCTTCGGCTAATACTTCGATCGATTCCCACTCTCCCCAAAGGAATTCGAAAGTTGAAAGTGCTTATCAGATCGAACCCCTCCGATGTTCTTGGGTCCGTCACGCATGCATGTGTGTGTGTTTGTGTGTTTGATATCATAAAACAGGCAATTTCAATTGCTTTGATTCGAATCTGACATTGGGTCCCCGATAAAGAACTTATATACCCGTNTCGAAAGTGCTTATCAGATCGAACCCCTTGGATGTTCTTGGGTCCGTCGCGCATCCATGTGTGTGTGTGTTTGACATCATAAAACAGGTAATTTCAGTTGCTTTGATTCGAATGGATGTTGGGTCCCCGATAAAGAACTTATATACCCGTGTGGTACTTTAGTAGAATGACTTGAACGGATCGAGAATACGGGTCGGACTTATGAATGATCAGAAATCTGGCGATGATGTATGTATTTCTAAAATAGATGGATAGATGTTCCATTCCATGGAGGTGGGGATAGGTGCACGTGTACATTATTCATATTTGGGTGGGGGTGGGGACAAGATCTAAGGCAGAATCTCTCGGAGGAGGTGGGGACCCTGATCGGACTGGTAACACGCGACCGGGGATTGAGTCGGCTGCACAATTTATGGGCTCGTCAACTCGCATGTGCGAATGTTCTTGTCGTTTGGTAGTCACCGTTCGTCCTCGCCGTTCGAAGACAAAGAAAAGGACAGATTTCATCAGATGCGATGGGTCCCCATGTACATTTATTACGCAGGGCTCAGAATTTCCCCACCCGTTGCCTGTGTGTGAGCCCTTTAATTTCTTGTGCTATGAAATCCGACTAATTCATGGTTGACAGAAGAAATCACACATGTAACCCTCTGTTGACTGTTGATGCAGCGGCTGTTATGTGACAAGTTACGGTTGAGAAAACCGGTTTGTGTCGGCATTCGATCTATTTCCCCCGGGTAGTCCTTGTCAGTTTAGCTGCAGAAGCTGCACACGGTCGCACGAATAAGATTTCGATCTGTATCCTAAGTTGTAAGGAGGAAGAACCAAGAAGATCATAAAACTATGGCAGACCGGTCTTCCCTCCGACGATCGTGTATATCTTCACTTGAGCGGAAAGTCATGGAACCTCTCTCAGTATCCGACCTAAGATCAGTTAAATTCCGAGGATAACTCCGCTGGAAGTAAGATTCTCATGGTGAAGTCGGGAATTGGCTTGGCCATTTCTCAGATCTCTCCTCGAACTACCGTTGAGTTCAGAGTTACTACACCTTGAACATGTCTAAAGCATGCTAAGTCATGCAAATCCCACAGTAAGTTTTTAAGCGTTGTTCCCTATTCACTGCAGATAAAATGTATTTATGGCTGGTCATCTTATTTCTTCTTGCTTGCTGGTTTGACCGCCATCGATGCACTCAGGGTGGGGAACTCGTCCTCGTCTTCCAAATTGAACGGTTTCGAAGGCAACCTGCAGATCCAACAGTACTCAACAAAAAGAACATGAGATTCGTCAGATAGTAGCCGACTGGATTGATAGCCAGCCCTTGTAGAATAATCCCTCGTCTGTTGGCTAGTTCGGTTACCTTCTCCATCTCATTCGGGGAGCTGACTAGGTAGAGTGCCGATGCTTCATGGAGGAACCCGACCAATCGCCTATGTTCTCTTCTCGGGATATTGCAGCGTTCTTCTGTCTTTCTTCCCTGTGTCTACTATAAGTTCCCCAACTAGGATAGTTGTCCTGTATATTGAAAGAAAATGCAATCTGGCATAAGAGCTCGTTAACCAATCTAAAACAGCTGGTTGAAGATATAGCTTGTACGTTGTCGGGAATATATGCCCCTGTTCCTCCCAGCTTCGGTGTAGCAGGCGACCCAACTGCGTCCCCGGGGACCAGGAAACTGGCACTGCTTAGGTCGAACATGGCAGAGACTGGAGGCTGGATCATACAGGAGTGACAACGCAGACCAAATTGCAGGTTATTCATCATACTCTGGAAGTCCCCACTGAGATCTGGAGTCCCATCTTCAGAGTCGTTAGCTTCTATGAGGCTGGGCTGAGACTGGTTTGTTGGCTTAGAGTTCCCATCCATCTCCGACAGCCTAGCCAGTGTGCACCCAAAGAATGTGCCGAGTTCATCGGAGATTGTCTGCTCGGGCTGTGAAAGGGCTTCCTTGAGCTTATCTGCGCCTAAAGAGAAGGCACTCCTTATGCGGACCGAATTCCCTGGTCAAGGCCAAGAATTCTACTTTAGCACAATCAAGGAAAGGAGGAAAAGATTTAAGTAAATGATCACCTTTGCTTATGCTACGGCCAACGTTGTTGCTCTCTTTCAGTGGGTCGATTATGTTAAGATGCTTCGGGGTGAATAACGTCAGCGGCGTGGCTCAGAGGGCTCCTGAGGGAACTGAGAACATCTCCTTGCACGCATCGAGATATACTCGACTGAGCAATGGCTCTCCAGAAGAACTATCAGATGTCTTGACTGGGAAAAAGGAACAAGAACATAAGAAACTGAACCCCCGATGTTTATGGACAGTGAAGATGCAGGAGATGTTTCTAACCGATGAGTTCGGGCAAGGAGGATATGGGGACCCGGCCCAACAAGCTGACGCAGTACCTTTTCCAATCAAATTTGCTGTAGTAGTCCAAGAACTCACGCAGAGCCTGTGTGCTCATCGAAAAACTGTGATTGTGGAGTTTGTTTTGGCACAATATGTCTCAGCAGGGAACTAGCCAACAGGACTTGGAACCTACTGCAAGTGGACTGTCTAGAGAAGCATGGAATATCTGGAAGATATACAGAACCATCGTCTCCAGGGCATAGGTAGCAAGCAAGCCATACTGAGAGCCGAGTATCCAGCTCTCGTAGGAGCACCATGCCTCCACCAGTATGATGCTTCCCTTGAAGAGACTTTCCCTTCCAACCATGCAATCGACCTGAGGCAGCGCAGGATTGCACTTTGTAAAATGTTTTCTATGAAAAGAAAGGTAAAAAAAAAAAAAATGAAACAATTGATTCTGTCTCCAGTGGAGAAGCACATACAAACCTGACCTTCTCAAGGAAGCATACGGTAGAGAGCCCTCCAACTTGGTTGAATGAGATATCGACCGGGATTCTGTTGATAATGCACTTTACAATCGTCACCTCCCACCAGACAACCCGGGCTTTAGTTAATGCCAGACACATGAACTCGCATAAGCATCGTCCGTGATGCACCAGCAGTGGCATCGTTTGTCCGATGGAAATCAAGATGCTAGGTCAGAAAAAAAAAAATCTACTCTTTACATCTAGAGAGCCACAAACAGCTGAAGAATCCTCTTGGTGGTTTAACCAACAAGGTTCCCAGGAAGACCACAATCACAATTCTTTCTTGCCTCGTGGAAAACAAAACAAAATCAAATGCACCGAATAAAGAGAAGAGTGAGCTTCGATATGAAAAGAGTTCTGCTAGAGGGAAGAACAACGAGACCGACCTCGGCCTGGACGTACCGAACATCCTCGACATAGATTTCAGCCGGCGTGGTGGCTATCCAACGTTGTTTCTCGATAATAGTAAAGACGCTATCTGCCAAATGCTGCTCTTGAGACACCCTACGTGCGACATAGGTTAGGTCTATGTCCCCGTCTTCGAAGGCCCCGAACCAAATGGAAGAACCTGCGTGAGATCATAACCAGTATATCCCCGTTTCATATATCCACTTGAAAGAATCAGACACCATGAGCTTTGTTTAACGAGCTGCTCCTTTGCAGAGTTCCAAAAGGCAGGCACCAGAAATAAGGGTAACAACACTTCGATGAGTTCAGAATTTTAGGGATGATGTATTTTCTTCTTTCTCGTTTGATGCCGCAAGGGGCCCAATTGATTCAAGTTCGGGCTTGACCAACCCATCAAGGGTAGATTGAATTTCTCCCATTGGGTTAATGAATTAAACCGAACCACCTTATGGATCATTCAAATCTCAAGCACACTAATTATATGCTGCAAATTTAAATTCGTTTAACCAAACCTAGTATTCTTCAAACTATATCTTTTGGTGAGTTTTGTTCATGCATCTGGTAGAATACTGACTCCTAACTGATGGTGGGTACATTTCCTCGACTTCAATCGTGCAGATTATGATGTGTTACATCTCAATTTCTGTCATAAATAGGATGCTTTTTTTTTTTAATCTATAGATGGTGGGCTAATATATTCATCTACTTGGGTGCTAAACACTGTGTAATTGACAGTGCACCGTGGCAAGAACTGGCCCACCAAACATTCAGCAGATTGCTAGAAGGGGAAATTGCATACGGTATGAATAATGTGTCACATACCTAAAAACCAAAAAAAAGGGTCAAATTCTGAATTAATCCGGATGTAATCAAGTCATCATCCACGGAAATTTAGGTACAGGACATCCGTATCGTCACTAACTGTATTTTCATCAAATCATGATCCGGTCAGTAAATTCTTTTGAATTCTCTGTGCCCATCAAGTCGATGCAGATACTTACAGACCTTGCAGTGTGAGTGATCCTCGAGCAGCGCCTGCACATAACCCATCACGGCCTTCCTCTTCTCCTCGGAGGCAGAACTCGGCTGAACCTTGCCGGCGATTTCCAATGCCACCTCCTCGGCCCTCTCCCAGCACCTCGCTCTTCTCTCGTCATGATCTCTGAGATTGTCCATGGCCCTGCGTAGGAAAACTCAAGCCCCACACCAGACGAACAAGCACGGCTCGAGCTCTCAGCGACATGGCCATGCCGAGCCGAACATAGCGAGATTGACTTATTAGGCGAGTAAAGTTCAAGCAGCGATTTACCACCAAATTTAAATTAATTAGATATCCACACTGATAAATTTATACAATTCAATCTGATGAGCAGGCGTTCGCGTCTATACTGAATAAGACAGTCGCAGTTTGAACTCTCACCGATGTGACTCTGCCGTCTTGAGGACGATCATATCGATTTTATCGAGTGAGTGAAGTTCGAGTGGGGATTTGCTGCCGAATGTGAAACTATGTCTGTATGAAGTGCACGTATAAATGAGATATTAAAGGGAAAAAAACAAATTGTTATTATTATTGGTCACGAGCATAGTTTTAAAAACTGAACCAAACCGGTTAGTTTAATCGAAAACCGACCACTCCCCTAATCTAGTTTCAATAGAATACCCAATTGCACTTTTAATGAGGTCAACTCTGGTTGAGCCGGTCGATTTTCGATTTGACTGATAAACCCAATTGAACAGGTGGAAAATCGGTTGACTTAAAATTTAAAAATAAAAACTTATTATAATATATATTTTATTTTATTAGATTTACATTTATATTTTATATTAAATTTTTGTTTAGTTTAATGATTATATTAATAATATTTATTATAAATTATAATCAAATTACGATATTATGTAAATTTATTAGTGATATTATATTATTAATATTATTTATTAGATATGCGGATTGACCAATTGAATCTCAATTCGATCCATAAATTTATGCCTATACCAGTTCTTGATCTGATTCGGTTCTAAAAACTATGCTCCGGCTGCTCACGAGCAACAAGTGCAATGACTTAATCGAGTAAGCCATGTGGTCCATGTGGACGTCTCGGGTGGTTTAGTTCAGGGACTGATTTCTAAGTAGGGGAAAATAGAAAAAGGGCTTCGTTGTAAAGAACAAAGCGAACGAGGGACTCGATCGTAATAAGACCGTGATCGGTTGATGGGATGTCAACGCAGTCGAGCTCTGTTCCCATCTAGGAAGCCCTGTGTCTCTTTGACTCTGTCGGCTGACATCGATGATTTCGCTTGCTGAAGATACCGAGTCCTGACCCGACAAACGAAGATAGAAAAGCCAATTAGTTTAATCATTGGTGGGTGGGTTGCTAGAAGAGCAGCATTAGCCCCCACCTTTTTTTTTTTTCTTTCTACTTTTGTTGGTGTGCGCGATGCTGCTTTTCTTATCGTTCTCATGATCGGATAATGGATGGGACGAATTCCCTAACTATTATAATTGTAGATGTCCTTGATTTGAATGGGATGTCCGGTTAGTTCCACGTGTTTTTTTTTAATGTTTAAATATGCTTTTTCATTATTTATTTTTTTAAAAAAGATTTTTTTAATGCAAGAAAGAAAAAAATAAAATATCCAAAAATACCGACCAATGATAATGCGGGGCCCCCGTCCGGCGTCTGTCCCTTCAAGAAGGAAAAAAAAAATGGAGAAAGGGAAATAAAATATCCAAAATCTGCTCTCGTCAATGAGAAGCACGTGTCAAAAATAAGAGCCTGAGTACTGACTACTGAGGACTGAGGAGTGCCAACCCGGCTCGGCCCCCTGCCGAAGACGGTAAGAGAGAGAGAGAGAGAGAGAATAGGCAGGAGGGGCCGAGCTGATCCGAGCCGATGGGATTCGCACGTGCGAGCGTGTGTGAGCGATTGTAAGGTAAAGAGGCGCACTGGCACAGGCACGACCACCTCAAAAAATCGAGCTCGTGTCCCTGGCCGCCACGTGTCCATCCACTATTCGGCAACTGCCTTTTGCCGTCCACCTCCCAATTCCTTTGCCTCTCTCCCTCTCTCTCTCTCTCTCTCTTCGCTTTCTTTTCAAGCACTGCACACCCACCCCAAAAAAATAGTGGAGTTCAGTTTAGCCCTCAAATTCCCTTCAGGTTCAATTCGGCCATCGTACTTTTACTCAATTAACAGAGCCCACGGAAATTTACAAGTAAAGCAGTGTTCTTTCGAAAAAGGCATCGTTCTCGAACTCAGTGAATAAAAAGAATTTATGAATAGGAGAGTATCATTCTTTCAATGGACTAATATAATTTGAATATGAATCAATTATGATCTTAATGTATTCTTAAATATTAAATAATACATATTCTTCTAAAAAAAAGAAGATAATAATTACTCTTTATATCACCACAAAAATAATCTACTATTCTTATGGGTAAAATTCAATAATTGCTACGGATTTTTTTTTCTCTCGAGTGCCATAAATTAATGGTAAGTTTTTGTTTGGTTCCTGGATGATACTTAAACTTGCATGGCAGTTCTTCACTGTAAGTTTGTAGACTAAATAATATGCTTGGCAAAGATTCCATTGCCAGGAGAGGCATCGCGGGACAAGAACAGAAGTTCAGGAGGTAAAATTAATTCAAAATATCTACAGGGATCAAATTGAAATTAACTCAAGTAAAAGTTGACGGGAATGTACGCAGTTTTCCGTAACTTGTTAATATCAGTTCAGTCAATCCCACAGCGATGTGGGATTGGTGGGATATTTCTATATGTATAAGTTGATTTTTTTTTAGTTTTGATAATGGTGAAGATTTTATAATTGGGAAGTTGAAATTTGAGAGGCTGTTGTGATTCGAATTTACTGTTCATCTGTTGACTGATGGGAGAAAGAGGAAAAAAAAAATCAGCACATCTCGGCTAGCTGAAGCAGAGATGGCATTTCTGCGGGGAATATCTTCGTCAGAACGACTCGATGTCCCATTGGCTGCAGGGAAAGCTGCAGAGATTAGGATGGCAGAAGTAGGTTTTGGGGTTCCCATTTTTCAATAGAATTTTCCCTCTAGCGGTATATTTTCTCTGCATATTTCGGCTCGGTGCAGAAGTTTTTGAGCTCGAAGTGGATGGTGATGTCAATCTCTCGTTTTCTATAGCTTTTTCTTCCTCTTTCTCTTTTGGGGTTTTGATTTAATAATTCCTCTGAGAGCTTTCTCGGAAAAATATGAACTTGGAGCTTCTCTATAGGTGTTTTGCATTCGCAGCTACTAGGGTTTCTTTTAATGAATGCAAGGAAGACGAGGCTTCGAGGTCAAGCAAAACCCTCCGACGTTCAAGACCCTAGTCCGTTTGACCCGAAAAAAAGGCAGGCTTTTTCTTTTCTCGGGAAAACGAAGGAAAGGTGACCCTGATGCCCAAGCTCTGGTCCTCGGGCGCTGAATGATAAATTTTGGGGCAGGGGCACTCCTAGGCGAAGGAATTGGAGTGCTGTTCCATCGGGAGTGGATGCTTGCTAGGTCTGGAGAGTGGATTAGATGTTAATCGCCTGTTCCTAGGAGAAGGTTGAATTTTGAAATGTCAAACCGGGATATCGTCTGATTCTGCACGGGGGTTGGGTTGCAACATGAGTTGCAGCTACAGTACTGGCAGAGAAGGACCAGACGGCGAGTTAGAGCAATCGATTCTGAGGTCTGTCGACTCGGAGCCAAGATCGGTGTCCCAGAACGGGNCAGCGAGTTAGAGCAATCGGTTCTGAGGTCTGTCAACTCGGAGCCAAGATCGGTGTCCCAGAACGGGTCGATTTCCCCTCCTCGGTTGTCTATCGATGATAACCTGCTGGTTGACCCAAAGTTGCTCTTTATTGGGTCGAAGATTGGTGAAGGAGCGCATGGTAGAGTTTATGAAGGGAAGTGAGTGGAATCTTTCTGTTCATGTAATAAGGGCCTTTGGATTAAAAAAAATGGAAATGTTCTTGATCTTTTATTATTTTGTCAAAAGGATTCATTTAGATTGATCGGCCAAAGGAAAAACTGTTCATTCAGATGGTTTTGCTGTGTGCTATGTTAAAGAATAGTGCTTTGGTTNCTGATTGTTTTGTTGTGTGCTATGTTAAAGAATAGTGCTTTGGTTCTTTGCCACTTTGATTGCAATGTATTGTGCCTTTGCTGGATAATTATGCCAGGTATCTGATGACCAGGATTTGATCATTAAGGTTTTCGGAGTAATTAATGATCTTTCCACCGTTTTCCTGCCTTCTGTTCGCTCTCTGATACTTACATGACAAATGATTTTCCTGCTGCCATGTCATGGATCTCAACACGTGATTACAAGCATGTTTTGTTCAACAGACAGTTTTGTGATAGCTCTGATAACACATTGATGTGAAAACATATTTGTAATGATTGATTGATGGTCTGGTTCTTTCTAAGACTGGGTAAAACGNCAACAGACAGTTTTGTGATAGCTCTGATAACACATTGATGTGTTGTAAACATATTTGTAATGATTGATTGGTGGTCTGGTTCTTTCTAAGACTGGGTAAAACGTACACCAGGTTTTAGTATTTGTGCTTCTACTTTAATCTGCTGTTGCGAGAAGTTATCTCTACTGTGTCACAGCTGGAGTACTCCTTGAATAGGCCGATTGATTGCTTTCCAGGTATGGAGATCAAATTGTTGCTGTTAAGGTTCTTAATCCAGGGAGCACACCAGAAGAAAAGGCTGCACTTGAAAGCCGGTTTGCTCGGGAAGTCAATATGATGTCACGAGTGAAACATGAGAATCTTGTGAAGGTTAGTGTTTAAAAAAAAAAAAAACGGTCTCATGAAGTGAGCATTCTTAANGAGAAGTCAATATGATGTCACGAGTAAAACATGAGAATCTTGTGAAGGTTAGTGTTTTTTTAATAAAAAATAAAAAACGGTCTCATGAAGTGAGCATTCTTAAAAAAAACAAATTTATAACACATTACCCAGCTGTGATTATATATGAAGTTAAGCAGTTACCTAACATTTGCTTTCAGAGTCATAATCTTTCTGATAGACTCATATGCATCTTGTGCTTGATTTTATAGTTCATTGGAGCTTGTAAAGACCCTTTAATGGTTATTGTCACGGAATTGCTACCTGGGATGTCTCTCCGCAAATATCTGGTTGGAATACGTCCTAAACTGTTGGATCTTCATACTGCAATAAAATTCGCCCTTGACGTAGCCCGTGCCATGGAGTGTCTACATGCCCATGGCATCATACATAGAGATCTTAAACCAGGTAAAGCTACATTTGTTTGTTTAGGTTTTTGGTTTCACGTTGACAAGGGTTATCCCATTTTCATAATAAAATGTTACATAGATATTTCCATACNAGCTACATTTGTTTGTTTAGTTTTTTGGTTTCGTGTTGACAAGGGTTATCCCATTTCCATAATAAAATGTTACATAGATATTTCCATACTTGCATAGTTAATTTTTTTTTATTCATAGTTTGTCCTGTAAAAATTATGTTTCTCATTAGATTGTTAGAGCTAGTTTTGTTTTTAATAGGGCTGTTGATGCTATCCCATTAGATAATCTCGATTACTACTTTGATAAGGTAGGCGGCATAAATTAAGCTTTCTTTGTTGCTGTTCGGAGACATCAACTTTGAAGAAAGGCTTCTGTCAGTCCACCTTTCTCTTTAACTCTACTCTCTCCCAGTGATTGTTGTTCTGAATAGCTCTTCTAGCTGTTTAAAAATTAAATGTTATGAAGAGAGGAGCAATGGAGGAAAGATTAATAGATTGGTTAATCATTTTATTTGAAAGATGCTACAACCTCTCTATTTGATACATGGCCAAGGGAATACTGCTGATATGTTTTCATAATCATTTGTTTGTTCTAATACTATTCATGTTTTATTGATGTCGTTGCTAAAAAATTATGATTATCCATCAATGCAGATAATCTGCTTCTGACAGCAAATCATATGTCTGTGAAGCTCGCTGATTTTGGTCTTGCAAGGGAAGAATCTGTCACTGAGATGATGACTGCAGAAACTGGGACATACCGCTGGATGGCTCCTGAGGTCTGTATATCTTGGTAGAATATATTCTTCTAGATGTCTATTTGTTACTTGTAGATTAGGAAAACAAGACATGATCAATTGGCTATGTGCTCTCTTAGGAATTAAATCCTTGGAATTTATTCAGTTTGGAAATAGTTTTTTTAATAGAGTTTGGAAATAGTTACTAAGGGACAACTTGAAGTCGATATAACCAGTTGAATTGATCAAAGCCATATTTACAACAAATGAATATCCAAGCCCTTGTATCTTATACTTCCTGTTTTAGAGGAAATTTAATTGGAGTTCACCCACCTTTTACTCCATGAATTTATAGAAAGAGGCCAGCACATCTGCAGACAAAACTTTGTGCTGATGTTCAGAGAGGGAACCTTCCAAAGTTGCTCTGGCATCTAACTGCAGACATTTCTTCTGAGTTTAGATTTGGGTTTGTATTTCAACTGGCTAGCTTTAGCATAAACCTCTCCTGCTTCTGCAGCTGTACAGTACAGTGACATTGCGACAAGGAGAGAAGAAGCACTACAACAACAAGGTAGATGTATATAGCTTTGGAATCGTGTTGTGGGAATTATTAACCAACCGCTTGCCATTTGAGGGCATGTCTAATCTGCAGGCTGCATATGCCGCTGCTTTTAAGGTAAGAGAATCTCTATCTTGTAGAACACAGTATTAGAACTGCAAATTGTAGTTTATAAGCTTACTGACCACTCAATTATGAGAAATTTGTTGCTTTTTTCACTAAGTGGTTAGGAAATAAATATGTCTCAAATGGTGATTTCCCCTTATTAAGAAAGGAGGAAGAAATACCAGATGCTGCTAATATGAGTTCAAACTATGACATATTACGTCTTTTTTCTTGCCTAAGATGTGAAGCCCATCTACAAATTGATTTGCTTTAATTTGGAGTCCCGCTGAGCTGAAAATCATCTCAATGCTTGCTTTTGGTGTTTGTCTGTAAATTTTAGCAAGAGAGGCCAGGTCTTCCAGAAGGTATATCTCCAGATCTTGCTTTCATAATACAGTCTTGTTGGGTTGAGGACCCAAACATGAGGCCAAGCTTTAGCCAGGTCATCCGAATGCTCAACACATTCCTCTTCACGCTCCCTCAGCCTGCCCATTCTTTATCTGAACCCAACACCAGCAACTCAGCAACCACAAGTAATCATACCCTGACCCTTTCTTCTGCTCGTGCGAAAGGGAAGTTTTCTTTTCTTCGCCAGCTTTTTGCTGCCAGAAGGACTAGGAATTCTCACTGATTGGGAAAAAGCAAGAATCTCTTCCTAGTTTATTTTTGGTAGGACATCAAGGGTTATGGCATCTAATGGTGCATGTAATTAATGTAGGGGAGGCCATTACCTGAACATCAACTGGCAGGTCTTGGGAAACGAATAGATCGGTGAACAACACTTTTGATATAGGAATGGTAGAAAGAGGAAACTCATGTTTTCTGTAATCTTGTAAAGATGGGAGATTCTAATCCAAATTGTCTGCCTATAGCTTCCTTGAAATTGTTGGTATTTTCTCATTTACTCTTTACAGCAATCATCGGATCAAACACGCTACTTGTGCATGAGAAGTGTCATCTTTAATTTTCTTGGACACTGAACACGAGTTATTGTAGTCAATGGGAAGTATCTTTAGAATTGCGATCCAGCATGCTCTTTTTAGCTGCAGGAAGCTTGATTGAATCTTGATATACTCTATCCTTCTAAGAACAGATGTTGTCTTGTTCATCCAAAGAGTTATCAGTGAGGAAGTCGGAATGACCTATGCATTATAATACTGGACACTCAACAAACAAGTTTTATTTTTCAAGGCAGATAGTCGGACACATGGATAGAACCATGTAAGTTTGATCAATGGATATATACACCAAGAAGATTGGTTCAGCTTACTTGACATATTTCCTTCTTAAGCAAAATATCAAATCTTATTTTATAAATAAATAAAATCCACAAATGTCCCAACACACTTGAAATGACATTAGCTAGAGCTTATTGAATTTTCGCTTATTTGAAAGTAAGAAGATGGTTTTACCTCTAAATGAAATTTAGATTAGTTGGACTTCCCAAACTGCTTTAAGCCAATAATTTATTCAACCAGATGCCCAAGGCAGAAAGACGAAGTGATATCCTGGAAAGAAGAAAATTACCAGGATAAAGAAATTGCTCTCTACAAGATAATCCCAGGTAAAGTCTTGAGAAATACAGATGTACAAGCAAAAGAAAACTTCTACATAGATTGCCGAAGAAATCCTTATTCCTAAGTCCTAATATTTCAATATTTAGTGTACCCAATACCAAACTAGTAACACTCGCTCCCCTTGCATTTTACATGAAAGCCCGTAGTATGAAGTCAATCGATCTTAAGGCACAAGGGAGGCAATTGGCACAAAAATATTTAAGCAAGATTCTCTCTCTGGACAGAGAAAACTTGACCAGCAGATTAGCATGGGAAGATGGGGAGAAAACTGACTCTTTAACCAAATCTGGTGGAAGACTCATGTTCCTTCTCCCCCATCCAAATTGTCACTGGACAGCAGTTCCTCAAGCCGATGAACAAGGTTGTCAGATGATAAGCCTATGGCCCTGTTCTCTCGTCTCAAGCCATCCACTTCTTTCTTCAATTCAGCATTCTCCTCTTTCAATATTTGACCAGAGAATTGCTGCTCTTTCAGTTCGAGCCTCAGGCCATCTATCTGCTTCTCAAGTTCTAGCATGCGTTCCTCTAACTTCATATTTTTTAACATCAAGTTGCCTTCCTGAGTAGAAACCAGCCAACATAAAATACAGAGCTTGCTAGTTGCTAAAGCAACAAGAGACAGATAATCACTGAACTCACGTTGCCTCCAGGAGATTCCACAGAAGAGTTGAGCGATGTTGATGGATTCTCCGCATTGGCACTTTGTAGAGAAGATGACACAGTAGCACATTCAAGATCAACAGATGGGTCTGATCGGTTTTGCAGTTCATATTGGCATGGTTTTAGCAGCTTTTTAACTTCCTCCGCCTTGTTTGTGCCATCCGGTGTATCATTGTCTGATACTATCTCTAACTTGACAACCTGTTGAGCCATGAGTTGGGATTACAATAGCAGCAATAGCTATCCCTTCATTAAAGATCAAATTCATGGCATAGACCAGTTACAGCAAATGCATAATAATAAAACCAACTGCTTCATGCTTCTAGGAAGAGAAAAGCAACTGAATGTGCAGATAATTAAAGAAAAATTAACATATAAATAAAGAACCACACATCAGTAGCCTACTGGTAAAAGAATCATCTCAAAGCAGGAGTCATGCTGACACTGACCATGTGAGTAGGTGATAACTCTCGGACTCCCATAAGTTTATCTCCATCTTTCTGGACCTCCATTACCTCTCTGACTATATCAAGTTCCAATTCGTAAGAAGTGGGCTCAAGTGTCCAGATTATCTAAAAAATTACAGGAGATTAACTGATAAGCAACAATCTGTTAATGAACAGCTCGTGGAAGTGGATGTGGCAGGCTATAAAGTAAAAAAGAAAAAGGAAAAGAAAAGAATGACAGAGCATGTCTCTGAAGTCAACAAAGAGAACGCTTCAAGTTTTAAATCACCTGATCATTCGTCAGTTCATGAAACATTTTGGTGATTGAGATTGACTGTCTGGGATGATGCTTACGATTTTCCCACCGGCATGCACGAGGAAATGCTGCATTATCTAGTAGGCCAGGCCGAGCAAAGTCGATGTGCTCATAAGACCAGATCTAGGCATTAACTCATGGAAATTAGATAATTGACATAAGGAAAAGGCATGTCCATCAACCAATAATATATTCTTACAACAAATAAATACAACCATTGTGACCTTTAAATGATAAGTTTCATTGGCTTTTCTTATCCTTTTATACTGCAGAGATGGTGGAAACAATTTTCTAAGAGACTTATGCATAGATGATATAGTGTTTAATCACCAAAAAGCCAAGTTTTGGAAGGACAACAGGTCAAGCAAAGTTGTGCTTATGAAGAGACTCTTCATACTGATTTTGCATTGTAATACCCTGGACTCATTTCAGTTGTCTAATGGGCATCATCCTGCATCCCTTGACTATCAACTAGCAATAAAACTGATGTGTAGTGAGCACTACAAACAGTATCAGCCACTTGGCCTCATATTGAAGCCAAATATACAGTACCTGCATGCACCCACCGCCCTGCGGAGCAGTCAGCAAAAGTTTTCTTTTATTCTTTCCTTTTTCAGCCTCAATTAAGAATCCACAGTTATAGTATAGTGGGGCCACAAAATGGTAAAAGGAGTTTACCTGGAGGAATGTAAGGCAACCTCCTATAGACTGCGTATTCAAATCCTTCCTTTTGCTCAGCCACATCAGTATTTCGTCAAGCACAGCAGATCCCCATGCATATTTACAAATATCATCAGGACTTCTAAGAAATGAGACATAACGAGAATCAACATTCCCACTTGAGTCAGGGAAGAGAAAAATCCCAAATGTAAAGAGTAGAAATGTCCTAAGAAAATCGTCATTAGCTACCCCACCAAGGGACTCAAGCCTGCTCTCGATAGAATAAACTGAAATCTTTCTCTTTTCTGGTGTAGCACCAAATTCTTGCTCCAAATCTGAGAAGGGTTCATCATCCTTCAGGAGTACAGGAACTCCCTTTACTCGCAGGCCCATAATTAGTGCCACATCCAACGACGTGATTGTAAGCTCCCCTTGAAGAAGAATGAAAGCCTGCCTCTCAGAGCTCCATTTGTCCATCAATTCAAGTAACAGTTTCCTGTTCATGGTTTGATTTGGAATCAACAACAGATTTCCGAACCCCGTTTTCTCAATCATGTTTCGCTGTTCATCTGTCAGCGCCTCTACCCTCTTTACAAACTTCGGGGATGAGAACTTGGTGCTGTAATCCTCAATCTGTTTCACACAATATGCAGAAATTTAGAGCCTTTAGATAGGGAGCTCAAATCTAACGACACAAACGAAAGAAGGAGCAAACCATGATACACAAAATGGAGAAGCAAAAGAGGCCAAATCGTCGGTTACTGCACAAGAGACGCCAAAGTAAGGCACATTTTACTGCTTAATCGTCTCAGAAGTACGGTAAATCCTTAATTCGAGACAGAAAAACAAAAAAGAACCCCCTTTTACTGCAGATTAAAAAAGGAACCCTTATAAAACACTCTTCGAAGTACAACACAAACCACAATGTTCATCCCTTCCATTGAAACTCAGCACTATTGACAATCAACAGCAGCGAGGTAGGCGAGGGAAGGAGAGGCGCAATTACCGAGCTCCGGTGGTCAACGAGACCGATCGAGGATTTTCGACCCGTTTTCTTCATCGTCGAGAACGGGAGCTTTGCAAGTGAATCAACTGATGTGCATCCGAATTTGGAGCTAGCGAGAGCTTCAGCTGTGACCCAACTTCGGAACCCTAACGAGATGAGCACATACACACAGCAGAGCTTAGGGTCGGTGACGACGGTACTTCCATTCCATGATAATGTTGTGCTCACGACGGGACGACAGGCTTCCTGGAGAAGCTTCGCAGTGGAAAAGGGCGCCAAAACTTCATATTTATTGGGCGTTATCTCATTTTACGGTCGAGTTAAGATCGGTTCCAATTTCAATTCCAAACCGGTGACATCCGGAACCGATGCAAGAACCGGTTTAGTAAAATAGAAACTGGTTTACGTAATTAACTTCAATCGGACATAATTTAGTCGTTCCGACTTGCAATCTTTTGTTTTTACCTCTCTTTAATTACATCCATGGAGAAAATTAAGGATGTAATTCTAAGCGGGCCTGAGATTGGGCTTGGGTGTATGGGACCCGGCCCAGGATGGATGGATCGTGTCAACCGCATCCGACGAACTTAAACCGCTCCACTTTACTGTCAATGCCACGTAAGCATCAGATGGGGCCCGGTCCTCGCACCTGTCCACTCTCCGGTCTAAGACTCGGAAGACACCGCATGTACGGCGATCTTATTAGTGATCCTAGCAAGCAGGAGGGAGGGCTTTCGATTAATTATACTTTGGCCCCTTTAATTTGAATTAATCGTAAAATGACCACTGTACCTGCAAGTTTATGTGCCTGACTTCTCTCGCCTTGATCTCAACCGCATCGGCAGCTTCTAACATGGGTTTCGTTCCCCAAGAGACAGAGGGCTTATTCACAATGAACTGAAACTATAGGACCTACAACGAATCGAGTGCAAAACGAGGGGGTAAATTGAAATTAACCCATTTTACCTTTTCCTTCGCTCCTTTCCCTCTTCGAGCAAGCAAACTGACGACAGGGACGGCAGGCAGCTTAAGTTCGGTTTGATTCTTTGCAGCTGTGTCTGCGTCTCCTCTTCAGCATCGCTTCATCTCCACTCCAACCCCTTCATCCACATGCTTTATAGCCGCTCTCGTCTCTAAGGTTCCCCCTGATCCACCCTTCATCGCGACCTTCGCCGGCTGCTGCTTCGTTTCTTTCTCTATTCGTAATCTGTGGGGATTTAACGCCGGCAGCAGCAGACATGAGCGTGGCGGCGGGGACATCGCTGATCAAAGCGACTAAGTTCTGTAGCACCACTTTGGCCTCCGTCTCGCTTTCTCTTCCGTCTCGGACAGCCACCCTGACGCCTCATCCTGTCTCCCTGCGGGTCGACCCCCTCCTCCTCCTCCTCCCTCGCCGCAGCGACCTCTGTGTCTCGCACCCAAATGGGTTCCCCTCTCAGTTTCTCCATCTTCATCCGAGCCATTCATCTGTCGTCGCATTTGCAGCTTCTCATGAAGAGTCTGTAAGTACCGCAATTCTAATCTTTGCGGCTTCTTTAGCTATATTTTCATTTGGCTGCACGTTCTTAGTTAGTATGCAGCTTGGCAATATAATTACGTCATCTCAAAGTATGACCTTGCTAAGTTATCGGAGCAGTCCCTTTTTTTTGTGTGAAAAATTTCCTTCAAGCTTCGTGATTCTTAGTCGATTCTGAACAGTTGATGGTGGAGATTGATAGTTGATGAATGAAATTTACGAAGCATCTTCCATTTGGCAATGCTTGCCTATTCTCTTTTCTCAGTCTACTTACTCAAATTCTTCGCTTTCCACCATTTGCCTCTTGTTTAGGGTGGCCATTAACGCGATGCGATTTTCATCTGAGTGTCCTTGATGGGCTTTACGTTTGTTTTAGAAATTATTGCCTTTTCCCGAGGTAGATTTTTACTATTACACCGTGATGGAAATTTGCGATTGGTTAACAAGGTCTGAGACAGACATTTTGCTTCCATCTGCTTAGGAACATTCAGACTTCGAGGTCGAGAAAGAACAGGATGACGCCAAGAGTGAAGATGAAGAGTCAGAAGCAGTTTGGGAGCAGACTTTAGCTGCTTTCAAAGAGCAAGCTTTAAAACTGCAGAGCATATCACAAGAGACCTATGAAATATACTTACAGAAAGCAATGGTTGTATTAAAGGAAACCTCAGAGCAATTGAAAATCCAAGCGGAAAAGGTAAAACATGATCTAAGTGTTGTGGCAAAAGAAATAAGTGAGGAGGGAAAGGACTATTTGTCAGCAGCTGCAAAGAATTCGCCTAAACCAGTGAAGGAGATAGTAGAAACATTTTCCTCTCCAACCAATGATCTGAATGATGTTACTCAAGTTCGTGATTTTTACCTTGGAGTGCCTTATGGTATGATTATTTTTCTCCAACTATTTACTTGATTTGATATTTTTGAGTATGCAATTGCTCTAACAGATAGTTAAGTGTCATTCTCTTCCATGATGCATATGTCTACTTTGCTGTTGGAATAGACATTGGAATGTTAAGATTCCCTGCATTTTATGTTCTAAATTGGCATGGATAATATTTCGCTGGCCCATTTGTTAGATTGAGTGTAAGACTTTCTTTTCTGCTTTGCCATCTGCATTTTTTTTAATCCATTTGCATTTCATTTTCATGCTTCAACCATGGCTTAAAATTGTTGTTGCACATTGCAGGATTGCTTCTTTCTCTTGGCGGCTTTTTATCTTTCATGGTAACAGGAGACATTCCTGCCATTAGGTTTGGTGTCATCCTTGGTGGCACTTTGTTGGCCCTGAGCGTATCAAGTTTGAGATCATACAAAAGAGTAGGAAAACCTCCTCCATTAGCTGTGAAAGGGCAGGCAGGTAAGCCTATGCTAAATTATATGATAAAAATGTAGGGGGAGCTGCATGATAGCTATGTGTAAAATTGTGCTGATAAAAAGAAAAATCTGTCCTCTGTTTTGATTTTTTGATAATTCCCATTTGAAGATCTGGTTTTTTCTTGGATAGAACTTATAGTCTGTTATTGGTATTACACCCATTTTGTTAGTTATCTTTCATCTTGGAAGTTTGAGCTAATTCACCACAGTTGAGGATCATTTTTTTTTCTGAAGATCTAACTGGCATTCTCCAATTTGCAAGTCAAATGCTGACTTCTGTTTGAAACTTTTGTTTTCTGCTACTACCAATTTGGATATCCTTATTGGCATTTTGCCAAAGAGATGCTGGCCATACTAGGTGTTGATTGTTGTTCTCTTAACCTGTTAATAAGTCATGGTCCGTTGGATGGTAACATCTTCACTTCTTAGTCTATTGCTTCTGGAAAAGAGAGAAATTAGGTGCATAAAATTCATTTTGATGATTCAAATTTCAAGGAACATCGTCCATTAGATTGACATTGTTGTCACAGTTTAAATTACAAACCGTCAGCTCATCTTAGAAAATTTTTGTATTATATTTGTTGAATGATTTATGAAGTCTCTAAACTAAGATATGCACTTAGTAATTGTTTATGGGGTTTTAGCTCATGTCTCTAACTTAGCATGTCAAACTGCAGTAATAGCCAGTGTAATATTACTCAGGGCCGTCCGATTGTTTTTTCAGGTAGAAAGAAAGCTCTTTACTTAGAATCCCATTCTTGTTTAGACTTTCATTTATGGATTTTGTGATAAATTTTTGTTTATGCTAATCTTTCAGAGGCCTTCTTTGTGGAGCTTTCTTACATCAGTCACCAGGTTCTTAGAAAAACTTACATTTTTACTGTGTTTTATTGTTGGTACGTATACTGTGTTTTTGTAATTGATGGTTGAAAAGTCAAGTATAATTCATCTCTCTCATCGGTCTTGATGCCCTGCTAACCTTTCTTTGTCGAGAAAACCTACCTACACCTGCATTACAGCTTCCATTTTATCTTCAAGCTTGTAATTTGGTTAGTGGATTCCAAATAAATAAGAAACAGTATGGGTGTTTGCTAGAGGCCTCCTATTAGAAGCTTGACAGGTAAAGAGACAGGCAGATATCTTAGTGCATTCCTACTTAGAAGAGGTCTGCATAAATGGCACTACTGATTTTAGTCGATTTGGAACACTGGAGGTGTGTGAGAAGGGTACTCCCTAACAATAATTCAAGCATCTTTTAGATTATCTGAGATGAGACTGCTGGCTGAAAGAAGGATACAGTCTCCAGAGAGCAATTTCAATATTGACCTGTCAAAATTTAAGTTGTTTAGACCAGTCCAATTCATTTTAGTTTCTTGGATCGTCTGAAGCTCATGTTTTGTTGCTTCTGTTCTACAGTGGTGCTATGGTAGCATTTTATCTGCACAGGATTAAGCAGGATGGTAAGCAGAGAAATCAATCTACAGATCAGGGAATGGGAACTTAGCTAATTAGACATGGTTAGTATGGTGAACCCCATTGAACAACTGCGAGTTCTTTGTTCGGTCTAACTGTAAGGTATTGACGGCTGCTGTTCTTCACGAAGGACTTCATCAGATTTGTAAGTTCCAGTGCGACTAAGCAGGCGAGCTCTCAAGCTGATCTACGTTTGGAAATGGTGGTTTCAAGTTTTATTATGTCTTAGGTTTTGTATAAGTTGCTGATGGCTCAACGGGGAAGCTGATCATCCTCGGCTGTTCTCACATGGCTGAAGGCCAGAAGTAATAATGCGGATTGGCCTGCCTTATGTTGTAAGATGGATGGTGCTATCTTCAGTCCATTCCATGCGTCTGTGCTTGTATCTTTGCACAAGGGCTAAAATCATTGTATGTGGTCTCTCCTTCTGGGCCATTTTCTTACCCTCAGTCATTTTGAGAATCTACCTCTGTGATTATATCTTCTTGAACAAGAGCTTGAATTTCTTTACCTGGCAGAGGCTTGAATTTGGTGAACAAAAATAAGTATTTCTATAATGAAAAGTTTATTATTTCCGACTCTCAAGTTAGTATGAGGCATGTAAACATGTGGATGACCTTAACAAGAACAAGGGAAAAAAAAATAACTTTCATAGATGGAATGAGAAATAAAATTTGGTACAATAATATCGTTCTTGATTTGACAACTAATAAGTTATAGATTCGATTCTCATTATAAGACTATATATACTCATTTATTTTATTTCCATTTTTACTATCTTATTTTACATTTATAAACCTCACATATATATATATATATATCTATATATATTATTGGAAAAAAAATCAAAGTTTGGGAGTGTTTGATATATATATATATGTGTGTGTATGTATAAACAAAGAGCACTATTGCTTCTTTGAAAAGAAATACCTAACAGAGCATGATTAATCCAGATGAATATCGTGCCTCATAATTTCATAATTTTCTTATTAAATTTATAATAATATTATTGTACCAAATTTATTTTTTTTAAAATTATATAATTATATGTATTTTATAGTTTAATATATTTATTTTATAATATATCTATAATTTAATCTTAATATATTATAATTAATTTAAGTTCAAATTCGATTTGAGAAGATAAAAAGCTAACTCAAAGGGAGGTGGGATACGACAGCTAACCCACGAAGCTACGTTCTCTGCGTGTTAGTGGGGGAGTCACCTTGAGAAAACCGAATAGGCGAAGACAAATCCAAGTGCGAGCCTTACTCAGACTCCACGTATGCTTTTTCTTCCCCCAACTTCCCACTGAAAGATTCCCCATAAGGACCAACCACTGGTGCCTTGGAGCCTCTCCACCTTACTCGTCGAAGACCGATAACGATGGCGGTGATAGCGTACTCGGACATGGTGCTGGTGCCGCTGAGTCTCTTCCTCACGGTGGGTTACCACGCCAACCTGTGGCACAGCATCAAGACGAAGCCCTCCTCGACCACCATCGGAGCCGACGCCCTCAAGAGGAAGTCCTGGTTCCTCGCTCTCGATTCAGTGCGTACACTTACGAGCCCGAGAACTCTCTAGATAATTCGGATCGTATAGGGATTGCTGACTGAGTGTTCCCGTGGACTTGTGTCTGATGCTCTGTCTCTGCTGCTGCAGGGAGATGACAAGAAGGGAATGCTCGCGGTGCAGAGCCTGAGGAACACTTTGATGGCGACGATCCTCACGGCCACCATAGCCGTGCTCGTGAACCTTGCCCTAGCCGCCCTAACCAACAACGCCTTCAACGCTCGCGACCTCTTCTCCAGCCCCTTCTTCGGCTCCACTTCGATGAGGCTCGTGGCCCTCAAGTACGGCTCGGCCTCACTCTTCCTCGTCGTGAGCTTCCTCTGCAGCTCCCTGGGGCTCGGGTTCCTCGTCGATGCAAACTACCTCATCAACACCCGCTCGCCCGGCGGCTCCGGCTCCGACTGCGGCAGCGGCGGGCGCCCCTACGCCCAGGCCGTGTTCGAGAGGGGTTTCGTGATGGCCCTGTTTGGGAACAGGCTTCTCTGCCTCGCGTTCCCGGTCCTTATGTGGATGGTCGGGCCGGTCCCGGTGGCTCTGTCCTCCGGCGCTCTGGTGTGGGTCCTCTACGAGCTTGATTTCCCCCAGCAGATCCCCCCCGTCTTCACTAAGCACAGTCTGACGACCGCTTGATCAAGAACTCTTCTAAACAACTGTGTGTTGAAAAAGGTAACATCTAATGATTCTCCATCTCGGATGTGTGGTGACATGCAAGACATAATGATCTGTTGCTGGGTTATGCAGAATAATTTCTTTTACATGCTGTCGTAAATCATATCATTTTGACGGAGAATTCCACTGAACTACACAAGCTCTAGTCTCATATTACGTGCATGGATAAGCTCATCGTTCGTTGTCAAGTTATTGGTATCGGTAATTCGGTCAGTCGCAGGATAATCCCATTTTTTGCTTCCACCACTCTTGGACTCGAAATCCGAAGACACAGAGACTGAAAGAATACATGTTATACGAGGAAGCACCATGTAGCATGGGAAAGAGAATTCATGTCTGTCGAGAAAGGAGACATAACTTCGAGCTTCGACGGAGCAATGGCCGCCATCAGCTAGTCAACGGGATGATCCATATCATATGGGCACCCAATGAAGAAATTAGAATAATAATAATAATAATAATAAATCATAAATGTAAAAGGGATTTTTTCTTAAGGAAAAGAAAAATAAAGTAGGAATGATAATCAAATCTAAGGATTGTAGGAGTTCTTGTCTGTGTTGTCGAAAGCAGAGACTAGACAGACTGTCTTTTCTCTGCAATCATGGCACCAATCATTGATCCTGGATCAGACGGTGCCACCCCGAGCCATGAAGGTACTGTGAAGAATGAATTGCCAATTGCCCTGTGACTACCTCGCGTCCACCGATCCGACAGTAATTTCGTCGGCTACCCGATCCCAAGCATGGGACAACGCGATGTCGAGCTCTTACTTGAGCATCCATTTCAGCGATGTGCTGCCATTTGATTTGTTGGGGCATAACCAAATCATCGTCGTGTAGAGATCCTTTAAGGTGCATCGGGTGGTAGATTTTCACGTGCGGCTGGCCGGCCACCACGAGCTCAATTCAAACTGCACAAATGGATTTCATCCACCCACCAAAGTCGTAACAGAGACTTCGGTCGCACAGTCTAACGGCTTACACTTAAGGGGTTGAACATGAGCCCAATTTCAAGTAAAGTAACCCGGAAAACAGACCCATTAGCCTTTTTTGATGGATAAACATACCCCTTAGCCACAATGATCTTTCATGGTTCCGTCAGACCGTTTAATGCCCAGAGAAACATTGATTTATGATGCAGATGGAGGATACAAGAGGATGGAGTTCAGCAGCATTCCATATCAAGAAACCCAAAACGATTTCTTGTTTCAATCCGAGCCCGAGATTACAATGAGATATTATAGTTTTCTTGGGAGCATTCTGCAGGAAAGAATCCGAGAGACAGATACAAAGAGAGAGTTATTCATTTCTTTATGTGTGATCCTGAAGAAACTGAAGCGGGACTCTCTGCGTCTGCCGTCTCACCCACAGATTCCTCCATGTCTTCGGATTTCAGTTCCTGAAGAACAAGAAAACAGTCCGAGACTTGAAGTCAACCGGTGCTTCTTAATCGAGTTTCTGTTCTCGGATTCATTTTCTATTCAGCATGAAAATAGAAAACTGCAGAGATCTGTTTGAACCAGAAGACAGATTTATGGCTTCTTAATCAGTTTTATCGTGTATTAATTGATAAATGAAATTAATGTAAATTTATGCAAGGAGAGCAAGGAGGAAGATGATGAATTCAAACTCGAAAATCGAAAGAATGCTGCTACCTCCGAGAATGAAAACGAGATTGGTTGCAAGTCGGCAGTTCTCTTATCTTGTTGCTTCTCCCTCAACGACCGGATCGGAGACACTCTCTGGTTCCCAAGACCACCACAAAACGCAAAAAAAAAAGAAGGAATTTTTCCGATCAGGGAAGAGCAATAATTTACGAAAATTGAAGAAATGGAACACGGAGTCTCTGTCGATTTCATCTCAACAGCTGAACTGATACATACCATGCACGATAGGTGCAGCTGCTTCAACCTGTACAACCGATCGACCTCGATCTCGAGCGTCTTCTGGACTTCCCCTCTCCTCTCGATCTCCTCCATCTGCGCCTCCAGGAGCAGATCCCGATCCCTCAGCATCTTCTCCACCTTCTCCCGATCCGACCTCAGCCTCTCCACCTTCTTCCTCACTGCGCTGAGCTCCTCCGCGAGGGAACTGTCGAGGGTCGGCTCGAGCTTCGATGGAGTGGAGATAAGGGGCCCAGCATGAATGAGGTTCTCCTTGTTCGATTCGGCTGCCGAATAGATCTCAATCAGGCCACCCTTTGGCTTGGCTCCAGGGAGACCGGTGACCAGACTAGCTGGACAGTTCCTCGGCTGGAGAGGTTTCCGGCCGGAGCTTGGCCGGAGTTTCTCGGCTCCAGCGGCCCCGTACGGAGGCTGTAGCATATGCATAATTTGAAGTGGAACCTCGGTATGTGCACTGCACTCTAAGGTTGAATGTGACGTAGGAGGAGGAGGGTATAAGAGATTGGAGCCGTGGAAGATTTGAATTTAAATTGAGACAGGCGCTAACGGCTACTTTAAATAAACAAACCACTGGATTTCTTTTCGAAAAATCATTCCTTTTGCTTTTATAATGTTTCGTCGTGGCATCGATGGGATCTAATGAAGCCAGCTCCTGGGAGATCCCTCTCAGATGGGCAACCGCAATTTCAGAGACATTCTCAGAAAGAATGGATCCATAAGCCATCCTTGACCGATTGATTTCGAGTCAGGGAGCCGGAATGGATATTTTGATCCATGACCCACTGGAAATTTCGATGTGGACTGACCTGGTGGAATATATGGTTTAGGCCAGAGATGTGAGCAATTCGTATGAATCGGAACCATCTATAAAATACACACGAACAATCTATATACACTGTGCATCGTCGTGTTTGTGAAAAGCAACCGAGCAAATTACATTCAGGCAGAAAGGATCATAAGTAATCCATGGGAAGATCCCAGTCATCCTCAGTTTCTCCAACCGAAGGACGGAACTTCTGACTTCTGAAGCCTCTTCGTCTAGGAGAGTCCTCTGATGGCCTTACCGGCTTTTCAAACTCGGAATACTCTTCAAATTCGTCCACAGGCTTTACTGCCTTGCGATTATCCCACAATCCCTGCACATGCAGGCACGGTGCCAATAGTAAAACATGAATTTGACATTCAAGGAAGGGACCAAATCAGCTAACCCAGGCCATGGGGAAAGAGAGTGATAAATGGTTCGATTGAGCTAGTTGGTGTACCTTTGTAAGCCTTTGTATCCTTGAAGCTGCGGCTTCATGCACAACTACATAGTCGGAAGCAACTTCCAGCACATCCTCCAGAAACAAAGCATAGGTGCTTACCTGAGGTAATGAACAGCACACAACGTGTGATAACCATTTCATAAGTTATAATAGGAAAATGTCTCTTTTTTTTTCAATTGAAAATTCCAATCTCCCTACCAGACTTGATGGAATAATCGAAATCCCAAATGAGTCCAGCTCAAGCGATTCAACGGCTCCTGAATTAATGTTGAATGTATATCCTCTAACCTGGAGATGTATAGATAATATGTTGATTAAAATATGATGGTAACATGATCGAAAGCGAGGCATTCTGCAGATGGCTTCAAGCTCACCTTGCCAATTGTTCGCCTACCAGGAGTGACAACTTCATACCCCACCTAACATAAGCAGTTCAGTTCATGAATGAATATCACATTCATAAAAAGCTGCTCTAACTGTCCAGATAAAACCAAATTTGATTACATATTTCAAAGGGAATGAACTGTTTTACACAGGTTCAATTGGGAAAGAAAACCCTCATTGCACAGAATAGGAACAAGATGGAGAATCGGTTCGACAGAAGCAGGTGCTGCACAGAGAAATCTCTAGGGACCAGAGGACCACCTACGTTCTTTACCCAAAAGGCAGATACATGCTATCGAAACTTAATTCATGTACTAACATCCACAAGGACCACAACTAGCAAAACTGACGCCGAAAATATGTCTAGTGTGGGCATGAGGTATGACAAGAATAACTGCAAACAACATTCTTCATTTAACAACAAGCCATCCATGCATTTCAATGAGTAGAGCAGTAGATATACCAGTGTCTCCAGTCCAAGCATTTTCAGTTCATTTTCCAATACATTCTCATTCTCTACAAGCACGACATCACCAACCTACAAGAGAATATACTCAAGGTGAAGGTACCATGTCTCACTTAGTGGATGAGGCAATGAGCAATGAAATGGAGGTTATGAACAGGTAAAGTCTGACAAACTCGAAGTTGCCGTGTGTCCAAAGGTAGAATGCACAACAAAGAAGAAATTGAACGAACCTGGCAAATTTCCTCCAGACTGAATCTTTCTGATTCACCAGAAAGCAAATTGGGCCTCACTTCCACTACCACAACGACCCACTGAAGGAAGAACAGAATCACATCAGAGACATCTATATCGAGCTCTCTGAGGTTAGTAGACACTACATAGAACAATGGTTAGCATAATGTGCAGATTCATGGTATTTTAAAAAATATATTCTTAAACAGGAACATAATTTGTAAATGAATAGCAAAATGTCTGACTGATATAACAGAATAATCAGCCATACTAACAACCACTGAAAAAGGAAAAAAAACAATCACAACTCACAATCATGGCGGCTGCCGTAACATCTGACAAACATGACCATGTATACCCGTGACTAAATCAAGTTCCTAAAAATTCAAACTTTGATCACCACAAGCAACTTGGCAAGCATGCCTGGTATTTTCTAGGGCCAACATTTGTCTAGTCAACAGATTGCAGTTCCACAGCATTTGCAGATTGACAGAGTTATCAAACCAGATTCTATAACTGGCATTAACTCTCGAAAAGAGGTGACATTTCACTAGCAAATGATTTTCATTTTTCCGAGTTTCAAAGGTAAGACAATCTCACTCACAGTGTCAGTGTCCACCCAAAGCTGAGACACAAAACCCAAGCTGAGGGCAGAGCTCATGCTAATCACTTGCTTCGCCATTAAGCTCGATCTCTTGATCACCCGCCTTTCTCCTCTCATTTTCAGCTCCCCGTTCCCCTTCCCATCAACTTGGACCAAATCCCCCACCTCTGCATTCCTCAGCGGCAATGCCTCGCTGACCTTCCCCTCGTCATTCGCAGCCTCTCCGCCCCGCCGTCGCTGACCCAAATTGAGACTCGTTCCGTAGCGTACACTCTCTTCTCCGCGGTCATCCTCCTTGAACCCTACCTCCCTGTGCGATCCGTCCGTCGAGCTTCTCCTCAGAGCTCCGCTCATGAACAACGAAATAGGACATCTATGAGTTGAACGTCGGCTCGGGCAGCTAGTCACGTTGGGAGGATATCTGATCGGTGAGGTTGTGAAATTGCGACCGCAGGTGGAGAGAAACCCTAGCTGCCGAGCGATGGAGAGTGACAGAGGGCATGAGGAAACGCAGTCCGACATAGAACGGCCTCTAAGCTTGAAGCTTCAATTGCGGTGAAGAAGAAGGAGACAAGTGGAGAAGCAAAATCACGCTTTTCCTCTGCAGATCCTCCATGGCCGATGAGAAGACAGACTTGGCTTGGTTCCAT
>CXYZ01076167.1:1272706-1297648 GCA_900006705.1 Sonneratia caseolaris | reverse complement strand
GACTAACATTATAACTATATTGATGATTTTGATTATAAATCACAATTAAATTATAATATGATATCAATTTATTGAAATATTATATTATTAATATTATTTATTAAACATGCGGTTCAACCCATTGAACCCCCGGTCCGACCCATGAACCCATACCTCGACCGGTTCCCGGCCCGGTCCGGTTTTAAAAACTATGCTCACAACTACCAGGCAGAGAGAGGCTCAAACCAATTCGGACTGGTGGACAGGCAGCTCCACAGGTACTGTGACCGCATTCTTATGATTGTGATTGTAGGTAGGATGTAACTCTGATATCATTTGCAATATCACGGGTCCATCTAGCACTAATTCCCCACCCTTTTTTACTAGTAAAAAAAAAACTTCATCGATTCATTAATCCAAAAATCGGAGCTCAACCCCCCACGAAAAAGCTGGAGTTCATACATTCCCAGTCTCATTCCTAGTTTGGCAAAATCATGGGCATCATTGTTTTCAGTTCTGGGCGCGCCAATTTACTTGACCAACAATCAGAAGAGGTTACAGAGCATACCAAAAAAAAAAAAAACAATTAGAGAAAAAGACTCTTGCAATCCCAGGAAGCAATCTGTCTTCTACTTGCAACATTCACTAATTCCTTCTAATCCCACTGGAAGATGATATATTACCCCATCTCTTGGACTGAGCAACCCTTACGGCCGTCGGTGAGGCTTGAGGTCCTCTGCTCGTGTGGGGGGAATGGGCGTGATATTTCTAGAGCCAGGAGACAACTCTACTACCTGCAACTAATTTCCCACTTATCTTATTACAATCGATGCCCTCGAAATGGAGTTATTGGAGGTCACGTCACGACGGTCGGTACAAGGAGTTGAAAAATGGTTGGCCGGGAAGATAATGAGATGACCGGGTGGCAACATGGCATGTGCAAGGATTCAGTGCGGCGAGCAGCTGTCCTTTTTGTTGCGAGTACGAAGACCCTTTCTGTCTACGCGGTATTGTTAGTTGTACTCCTATAAATTGAGAATGAGCTGGACGGAGGGAAGTGAGCATCAGCACCGCCGGGCATGACACCGATGGATTCAATCTTTTTTTATTGCATTTTCCCATTGATTTCACGGTCCCCACGTCGTGGGGTGGAAATCTAAGGTGTTCAGAGCCATTCTTCAAGGAATCCGACAACCGTGTACATCTTTGTTCTTTTGTTCTTTTTTTGGGCAAATTGTCCGTATGTTACCTATCAAGATTTCATTTTCCCTGAGATGGCATTCGCTCATCAGCCTGATTTGTGTTCCCATGCCATGGTCCTGCATGCCTAACCGATCGACCAGTCGGCGGCATTAGAACTTTCACATAGAAATAGAATTCCCAAATACCGCTTTGGATATCGACAACTGTGTGTTCAATTCGGTTTACGAACTTCTAGATGGGCTAAAGCAGTAGCTTTCACTGCCAAGGGCTACATCATCAGTCGAGTCGTGTTTACAGGATCAAGAGGCCAGCAGGGGGAGGCGGGGATAGACAATCGGTACCGAAACCCAGATGCAGCTCATGGCATCGACGTCCCGCACAGAGCAAACTTAATTGCATCATCTATTCTTTCCGATTTCGATATCATGATGTAAAGTCAGAAAAACAACCAAGCGACTCTTCATAAATGTCCACGTTTAAACACTTCAACTAGGAAGAATAAGCTCACGGTGAGCTGCAAACAGAAGTCACACCAAAGGAGACAATTTCCAATCCCTAGTTCCAGCACAACGATTTCATTAGTTCTGGAAGAATTAATTGACACAGGTTTCTGACATAACTAAATTTCCCAGCTGGAACAACCAACAAGCGCAGGATTTCTTTCACTGTACACCCACTACTTGGGAGTGTTCAGGTTCAGGAATTAGCCCATCGCATACTTCTGGGTCCAGCTGCGAGCAGTGGCCTCATACTTGGCCCTGTCGATCTTGTACATATGGGCGATCTCCGGGACTAGAGGATCATCGGGGTTCGGGTCAGTAAGCAGAGAGCATATTGAGAGCAGTACCTGATAACCAGAATAACTTGGTAAGTAAATACTATATTTGATTTCGGTATAGTCAGTGATAAGCATGTGCGACTAGGAATCTAACCTATGTCATGGTCGGAAGACAAAGACTTTGACTGAAGGCTTGTACTAGCAAATGCGATTTTGTCATAATATATTTGGACCTCATCTGTTACATTTTCATATATATGAAAAACAGGGTTCCAGATATTGTTCCAAGTACTTTCACAGATTTCACTTCATTCGTCATTTAGTTCCATATATTTTTTATCTTTACGTTTCAAAAACAAAGGAAGGCATCTTTATGCATTTTATGAGAATCAAGATTTGCTGATACAACAGTATCTGTAGTCCAGGTATGGAAAGTAAAAGTAGAGAAGGGAACAAATCACTGGATAAGATTGAAAACTGTACACAGTCAGCTGAAAATTTCAAGAAGAATTCTGCACATCACTTTTCGGTGCTACAAGTATTCAGGAACATAAAATGCACCAAACCTTGGAGATGGTAAGAGCTGGACTCCACTGTTCCTTCAGGATGTCGAGACAAATGCTTCCATTGCTGTTTATGTTTGGGTGGAACACCTTTGTCCTAAATGCGACCTGTAAACATAGATGTCAAACAATCAACTAAACCTGGGCTCTCCAAAACTGCAGAAACATGCAAGTATTCATTCACAAGAGAGAGGAGACCAATTAATGCTCAAACAACACCTACAGTATATATTCTTTTCTTTTTCTACATTTGACATGTAAAAATTACACCGGAACCAAGAGGGCACATGACTTAAGCACCCCACCTTAGGAGGCTTGAAGGGATAATCAGGAGGAAAGTGAATGGAGACTAGGAACACTCCTCCAGTATATGGGCTATCAGAAGGTCCCATGATGGTCGCTTGCCAGTGAAACATGTCTTCAGCCACTGGACCTGTTATAACAAAGATCATGACACGTTCAGATGTTAAAGGAATGTATCATTATGGGTTGAATACAATTCAATAGTCAGCAGAAACTGAGAAAGACTATCAATAGTATGAAATCGAAACTACTGGTCCATGTCATACACCTTACTAATGAAAAGGCCATGAACAATTATTATTATCCAATCAAGAGATGTCACAAATGCTCAGAAGACATATTTCGTCAATTCCACAAATCACTAAAACACCAAATAAGCAGAAGAAAAAGCAAATAGGCCATCATAAGGAACAAGCACCATCTGCCATTGACCAAGTTATTCCTAAACAAATCATAGCGCATTTCTCCTTCTTCCCCAGAGAAGTCAACTTCCAAGCTTACCAGCACTGCAAGAAGTAGGAGGATCCTTCTGCAAATCCTTGAGTTCCTTCAGGATACGTTTCGATGCCATTGCTATTCTTCAGCAGAAAGGTTTACCGATCTTAAATTAGACCTGTAAAAAACGAAACCACCATAAAATATGAAATACCCAAAACATAATAACTGAACAGGAAAGTGTAAAAAGGCAAGCTCTTTGATTCTTCTCATAGCTAGACCAATTCAGATCCCCAAATGAACCCCATGAGAGCAGCAATGAAAAGCTTGTCACACCCATATCATTAAAACGAGGGTTTCGCTTGTTGAAGGACTTGACCAAGCATCTCACGCAAGCCTCGTAAGTGCTAAATGGCTGATTACAGCTGAACTAAATGCAGGCAAACATCAAAGATTACGCATTTATAATTCAGAGTGAACTATGGACTCAAAATCTAAACCCCCACCCCCCAACAAAAAAAAAGAACCATCCCTCGCAAATCAATGAAAAGAAAATGAACAAGGCCCGTAACAAGTCCGACAGAATAACAAAAATTCCCACCAGAGAATGAGGTGCCCAAATTACTCCTCCGAATGTACATTAAAGATGCCGAAACCTCTGAAAGGATAAGAGGCAGAAATGAAGCATTCGACTTACCTCCGAAACGGAGGAGATGTGATCGGACAGAAAAAAGCGGTGAAGGGACGGGAGAAGAAACGGAGTCCACAAGTCAAAGTCAAAAATTAGGCGCCCCACAATAAAAGGGTTGAGAAGACAATCCCAAAATCCAAACTTGGAGGCTTGAAATTGCGGGAGAGAAGAAGACGGGAAGAGGAAGCTCTTCACAGTTGTCGTCGGGCTAACCTAATTTTGCGGATGAGACAGAGAGCAGCCAGTTGTTTTTTCATTTAACCTTTGCTCCGTGTTGATTCCCGATTCTTACTCCGTACCCCAGAATTGTTAACTATAATCAATTTACCCCCTGAAGTTCTACTTTAAGCCCATTCCTGTCTTTCAATAATCTTCAAAGAACAAATCAATGAAAGTGAAGAAATTTTCAGTTTTAAGTATAATTTTCACTTTTCTATTTTAGCATTAATTGACTATTCCTATAAATTAAAAGAAATAGACATTGGAAAAAAAAAGGTGAAATAAAACAACTAGAAAGAAGCCCTGACAAACTTCTGGCGCTGTCAGTGGGATGGCCATCTCCGGGATGAGGTTGCGGCAGCCCCATCAGTCGGATTTGCCCTTAAAATCAAGCAACTCTACCATTCAGTCAAAATCAATCTCAGCTATGTTACTAGGAGAGACATTTTGTTCCTCTGGTCAGTTCATAATTCATTTAAACTGTGCTCAGCCAAGTTCTACGTTCATTGGCGAATCTAAATCCTTGTTCACATAGCCGGGGCGCGGTGCGCTCGTAGCATGAGTCGGGTCTTTGGGCATTGGATCAGTGTCGCTCTCACAATTGCCATTAGCTCGATCTCGTGTCAAGATCCAGTTAACAGGCCGCACGATAAGCCATGCTATCAATTCTACAATGGATATATAAAACTCCTCCAGAGCATCAGTAGAGTTTTGAGTAGTACAGCAGCAAGTTGCTCGAACAAGATGAAGACACACTGGATCATCCACATGGCAATTCTCCCAGTCAATGCCATAGTGAAATAATGAATCGAAGATGACAAAGTGTAACAAAGCAGCAGCCTAACTTTCCTCCAAAGACCCTAAAAGTCAATCAAGAGATTGACCCACAAAATATTCATAATTGCTACAGAAAGAAATCATCCATTTCTCTCTGAAAGACAGAACCAAAATAAATACAGCTGACCAAGAACAAAGCAAGTGATTCTCGCCTCACCCCTTCAATGACATATATACTCCTCACTATTCCAGAGGACTTCGATGTCAGCAGGCATAACTTCCTTTTGGACAAGTTCAATGTATCCCAACGGGTAAAACATGAACCAGAGAGGAAGTAACCATTTCTCTGCTGCTACAAGGAGATAAATGGTTCAGGTAAGTGCCCAAATCCATTATCAAAGATGGACCCCTGATCCGATTTGTCATCAACACTGTGAAGCCAGTTCGTGTTATTCAGATCCTCTTTGAGTAAGATGGCATCGTACCTCGAACTCTCATAGATGTCCACTTCGGTCAGTTTCAGGGAGTAATCCCTGTTACCTGACACAATACCATTCTCTGGAGATCTAATGGTCCAGCTTCCATTCTCTGATAGTGCATCTTTGCTGCTTCGAAGGTTGCCATTGCCATTGATGTAGGCATTAAAAGATCTAGCTGAGTGTGTCTTGGAAGCAGCAGATCTGATGCTCTGGGGGAAGAGGGCAGTATTCGAAGGTGCCCAGAGGTTGCTCACTCCATTTCTTATATCCTACATTAGAAACAAGAATCGTATTTAGTGAAAATTGGAAAATCAGATGTACAACTGAGGTGAAACGATCACACTAGAAGCTGCTCATCTGACATCATGATATCATTCATGACTTTCAAACATTTATACACCATTTGGAGAATAACAACAGAACAGACCTTTTGAGTGCTTCTCGATCCCAAAACTATGAACAGATGCATGCAAATGAACAAAAATAACTGCTAGTAGCACGAATGTGGGCCACACCACAACTCAGTAAATTTGGCACAACTACATGACAGATAAGCAGTCTGTGCTATTTTGAAGTAAAAATGCATACCGTACGCTTCATGGCCGTATCCAGTGACTTCTTTGAGACAGTTCTACCAAATCCATTGGTGTCAGGAGCAGATGTCACAGTTTTGATAGGCTTCTTCATACCAAACTCTGGGGAATGTGGGGCTTTTTGATGCTCTGGCAAATCTGCAACATGAGATTGGATACGACTTCTTCCTGTTAGCTCAGGAACTGAAAGTCTTCCTCTTGTGACAATGGGTGAGGGCTGTCTTCTTGGCATATTGGCAGCTCCAACAGGTTCAATATTTCCCTTTGCATTGACAGAAGCAACATGACGGGACCTACCAGCGGAAAGTGGCCTGTCTGGTAAGGTCGTTCGGAGGTTTGGTGGTGTTTCCAGGGAAAAGTCTGGGGGAACAATAGGTTGAGGTGGAGGCCTAAGTCGTGGACCAGGAGAACTTGGTCTTGATGCCAGTGCTGATGTGCGACCATTAGATAACACTTGTCCAACTGAAATGGATGATACTGCTACTGATTGAGAAAGAGATGGTGCAGAGTTTCTCCGAGTAGGAGTAGAAGGACGAGAATTTGAATGAGAAGATGGAACACTCGAGTTCACTGGAATCTGTGGTCGAAAACTTGGAGAGGAAGGTCTAGAGCTTTGAGTCACTCGAGGTTTTTCAATAGAAGAGCTTGCAGGCACCATGCGGACTCTTGAAGGAGTTGATGGTCGTGAAGTTGATGAACGGGAAGATGGTGTGGAAGGCCTTGCAGAATGGGTGATGGGGGAAGATGGTCTGATGTAGGATGACAGTGAAGCAGAACTTGTGTTAAGGATTGAGGACGATCTATTTGAAGAATATGTGCTAAATTGGGAAGTGGAAATTGATGAACGGGTAACCGAACTGCTTCTAGCTGGTTTAGTGGTATAGCTGCTTTCTGATTGTGACACTGAGAGCTGAAACATGTCCAACAAAAAAAAAAGAAAGAAATCATTAAGTTGCAACAACAAATTATTCATATGAAGAAATAAAGCACAGCAAGCAGGAAACAGACAGCTCTTTTAAAGTAAACAGGGAGGATGAACAGCTACCCAAGTAGGGCATGTCGATTTTTATTTTGACATGTTACATTAAATAGGAAATTACAAGAGCCTTATAGGGATCTATACGGGTGCAGGGAAATAGATGAGGATAGAAAGAAGATTTATAGCCAATGATATGCACATACCCTTGAGGCTTTAGTGGTAGATCTGGACCGGGCTAAAGAGTTGCTTCTTGTTGGAACAGCTGTGGCTGGTAGAGAATCACTTCCATCAGATGAGGCACACAGAGGGGTTTCAGGAGGAGTGAGAAGCCTGAAGACATTATCACATGTATGTTAGACTTGTAGGATGATTTCCTGAACGAAGCAACAATGTGCAACAAAATCGTAAAAGTTGATTGACAGCAACTAAGAATCTCAAATCGTCAGAACATCTAAGCAATGAGCATTGGCTGAGCTAAGACAAAAGAAGTGCAAGCAACAAAGAATGGCGAAACAGGAGCATTTAAACAGCAGGTGTTGGCTGAGCGGAGAAGTTGAAACAAGCAAAAGGGCTAGTCAAAAGAAGATTATTAGGCAAAAGTCAGTGAACGGAGATTGAAACTTTATCCCCTTCGTTGGATCTTCCATTTGCTAAAATGAATGGACACCAACTGATAGAACTCAAATCAAGTGGCGGCAGATGTGTTAGAATCTAAAACTGAGGACAACTGGATGTTCGAAGTGCACCTAAAATCATGACATGGATATCTGGGAATGAAGGATGTTTTCACAGTAGCAAGGCCAAAACATGCAGATGCAATATGCCACCTCAATAATCCTGTTCTGACTTATTATGAACTAATCGTGAACACAAAAAGTGCATCAATTATCTAAAAAGCCAAAGCCAGACATCAATTAAGTTCCAGTGAATATCTGTTTTCTCCAACTATTTTCGGAAGCACACCCTAAACTGACTCTGCTATTCCTGTGGACCATAAGGAGCAAAATGAGCATAAGGGGCATTGCAATGTCAAGAAATTTTTCTAAGAGTTGAAGATCAAACTAAGTTTTGGCCAAGAAAGAGAAAAGATTAAAGCAAGCTTACCAGTCATAATCATGCTTCCCTTCATCTGTAGATGACAGTAAATCATCAAGCCCACTCCGAGCCGCTTTTGCTGAACCAATTGAAAGTCTCCCTAGCTTCAGTGAAGAAGCAGCTCCTAGAATAACACAATTATTGCATAAGAAAATGTATCCTAATTCAGAATCATATTTACACCAAAACATCAGTAAAAGCAGAATTGTGGAGCTTAAATCCGGCATCAGTTAAAGAATCCAGATTGGCAGACTGGCCAAAACCGGACCAAAAATCCGGCATCAGCAGACACAATGACAATCTACATAATACATAAATATATATATATATATATATATCACCAACACTAACTGTGCTACATCCCTGCTGTGTCTGGATAAATCAAAAAGTTAAAAAACACAAACATCTTAAGTCATATTGTTCATTCGTCTTTCAGTGACGAAACGACATGGTGCACTGTCGTTTGACGCATCGCTCATTCAAACCAGTGTATGAGCTATAAATACCGTTTTCGGTTCACAGAACAAGATAAACCAGATTCTCCAAGAAAAAGTCAAATCGCTGACTACACTGAGCTCCCGATCAAACGAAAAGAACAGTTTGCACAGTCAGCATTAAAGGAGAAGTTTTGGAGGGAAACACATCAACCCAGAGAGGATCACCGTATAGGTAGTCGATGACGATTGATTTAGAGTGTCCTTATCGAGCTTTGCCAGTGTTTGGATTGGGGGATTTGGAAGGGAGGACAGGGGAGGGTTATGGAGGGATAACTTGTTTGATTTCCGAAAACGGCCGAATCATTTCGAGCTGGATTTGGATTGGTGGTTCACAGTAGCTTCCGGTGAAGCCATTCATTCAGTTTGAAACAAACTATCAGATTGGACTAGATAGTTGGGGGCGTACCATCGAAAGACTCCTTGCTGGAGGCGACAGAGACGCTGCGGTGGTTCCTGGAGAATAGATCCAGATTCTCGTCGGGATCCCCGGAGGAAGCTATCCCGCCGGTCAAACTATGGCCGCGGCGGATGTTCAGCGATCCCGGCGGGAAGTAATCCCTCCCATACCGGCTCATTATGACGGTATCCTGGTTCGAGTGATGCCGGATCCGCTGCTGCAGATCCAAGAGTAGGGGAGATGCAAAATACCGCGACAGAGATGGTGAGAGCTGAGATCTAGGAGGAAGGTGTGGAGAGAGAAGGGGTGCAGTAGATGGGAGCGAGGATACAGAGTGGGCACGAAGAGAGAGAAAGAGAGAGCTTTGGATATTTTATGTCTTACGTCAAGTGGAATGATAAGGGGAAAGAGAGAGAAGCTTCGATTCGATGGAGAGTCGACACTGAGGTCAGGTGGAGAACTGGGGAAGAAGCTCTGTCAGCTCGTGGCGGACGGAGAGGAAGACGGCTGGACTGCTTCTCTTAGGCTCCAAACAAATTGAAGGAAAACCCCCTAACGAAAATTTTCTTCTCCTATTAAGCATCGAATCCAACGTATCATTTCAGAGAAGAAGCAAAAATTTTACTTTGGAAAGGAAGAAATGGAATCATCCCAACGTATCTATATTGTTAATTGTTCTTTTACATCTGCAGTGGATGTTACCACTTGTTGCCTCTCAGTATGTGCCCCATTGCACAAGCATTGTTTATCATCCCATTGTCACATATAGTCACTTGAATCCTGGACCATGATCGATATCGTAGCCACCGAAGACTACTTGGATGGTTGGGGAGTCTTCATAGTTTCTCTCCTCTGCTTTGCATCTTTTTCCTTTCTCTTTAAGAGGAAGATCCATGAATTTCCAAAGGGTACAGGAAGAAGTGAACAAATGAGTATGAGATTAAGGTGGGATTCGAATGTACGATAATTAAGCATCAGGTCGGGATGGATTGTAATGCATCAGAGTCTTTGTTGAGTTTCCATTTTATAATTATGTGTATTGTTTCCTTAATATTACCAAAATTATCCAAAAACATTTCTGGGAAGTTACTTTGTGGTCTCTCTTCTTCTACCATTCTCCCCTTTCTCCTCCCAAGATTTTACTTCTCTATTGACTGATCGTCCTAGGTAAGCTTTCCTTTGATTCCCACCGGTCGGGGTTATCGCTGCTCTTCTTCTTTGGTCTGCTTGATCTGGGTTCTTTTTTTATTTTTTTCATTCTCATCTTTTATTCGAGATTGTGTCATTGTAATCTAGGGTTCCTCTTCGATTTCACGATCCATTTTGGAATTTGGGTCTACGGGTGTCGAATTGCGGATGGAAAGTGGATAAAGTTTGGATTTTTATTGGCAATTTTACGTTTTCTTGAGTTTCTTCCTGTCATTCTGGTGCCAATTTTTTGCCTCACAAGTGCGTTTTGGTGGCATTCTGTGTTTGAATTCTTTACGGGTTTCCCTCATAAGGGTCGAGTGACCACCACAAATATTGACGCAATCTTTTTTCTCTGTTTTGGATGGGCCACTAAAACCAAGCCTATAGGCTCAAATTATCTTAAGCTTTGAATACGAACTATGGTGTTTAGCTGCAAAATGTTCTTCTTCTGTTGGCTGCATGGGTACTTTTTTACTCTGTTCTGTTTTCATGTTCTCGTTTTTTTATCAAAGCTCGGATTATCTGTGCTTAAACTATTCATGCTGCAATTTCGTTCTCTGTAAAATCAAAGTTTAGATTGATCTTTGTGCCACGTTCATTGCTCATAGTTCTGACTGGTTTCTTGAACTGCTGTTGGGCTTTCACTTGGCATTGGTTTGACAATTTCTTCACATTTTCTTTTCCGTCTTTCTGCACATTGGGATCATTAAAAAATCGTTCTTGAAATGCTATCTTGAATTTATCCGCTGGCAAACTCCTTGTTATATGAGTTATGTGGTCCAAGATAAACAGAAAAGTCCTGTTTTGCTATTCGTAATGGTAGATTAATGATAGCCAATGTGGCAGATGCAGAGGGATACCGTGATTCCTAATCCTGCACTACTGTCATCTGATCATCATTAGGTGGTCAAATTCAGAGGAAGGACTTTACAACTGAAAGAGACAATGATATTGCATTCCCGTGGAGGAAGGGAAACATATTATCATTGAGAAAGATTGTTCAAAACATTGTTTGCAATGTGAATTTACTTAAGAAAGTGAAAAGATGGAGAGATTGAAGATAATCCTCTTGTTCCCTCTGCTTTCCCTGGCACTGCTTGACTGTGTTGACACGCAATCTCTAGGCAATGAAGTATCCCGTAATATAGCTGCTCCACATAAAATATAGGAAACAATGTAATAGATGGCAGTGGAGAGAAAAAGTCCATTTTCAGTGATGCAAAGGGAGGAGTGGGTGAGAAGAAGGGCCCAAGCAGCAAAGTTTCAATCTCCCCTGTTGCTCTGTTTACCCTTGCTATGTCGGCTGCGATGGGTTTGGGAGCAGTTCCTTCTTCTTTGTGGAATCGGACCCACAGTGGGCTGGTTCATGCAATGGAATGGCTGCCGGTGTTATGTTAGTGGCAAGTTTTGACCTCGTGCAGGAAGGTCAGGAGCATGGTTATGGTAGTTGGGTTGTTATCGGCATTTTACTGGTGGAATTTTCATTCGGCTCTGTAAGAAGGTAAATTTTTGGTTTTCTTTTTCTATTTTTATCTTCATATCTTTGTGTGGCTTGCATCTTTGTTATTATTACATATCTGATCTCCGTGGAGTTCTAGGTGTTTCTTTTCTTTGACATTTTATTAGTATAATATATTCACTCTGGTTTTTGGAATGTGTCCTTGAATTTAAGTTTGCTCTTTGATTTGGATTTCAGCAAGGAAAATCATCAATTTCTCGTTAGAAAATTGGACTATTTTCCTACTTTGGTTTGTTTTCACTTTGGTAACAAAGGCATGGTGTATTTCATGAGTACTTTTACAGTACAGTATGGTTCATACTTTACAGACCAATATCATATCTCTTGCTTTCTTTCCATGAACTCAAAAATGCCTCCAACTTTACCACTATTAAGCATTTTATAATACTGAATTTGGATGTCCTTCAGTTCTGGCAATTTGTTTAGTACTGAATAATCTTGTTGCAAATGAAAGTGCTGATTATTTTTAGGAAGTTATAAGCTTGAAGTCAGTGACTTCTGAGGAAGATATTTAGCTTGCTTTGTTTCTTTTTCATGATGAATAATTTAATTCCTCCAGCCAAATTTAGGATGATTGCCCCTCTTGATCTCAGAGATGCTGCTTTTCATTTTACTTTGCATGAGCCATTTTAGACTCTTCTCTGTGACAGTTTCTTGAGCAGCATGGAGAGGTCAGTATGCTGGACATAAAGGGTGCGGATGCTACCAAGGTTGTCCTTGTTATTGGGATAATGACACTCCGTTCTTTTGGGGAGGGATCTGGTGTTGGAGTTTCATTTGCTGGCTCAAAGGGATTCTCACAAGGTCTACTGGTGACTCTGGCCATAGCTGTCCATAATATACCCGAGGGCTTAGCAGCTAGCATGGTTCTTGCTTCGCGAGGAGTATCTCCGCAGAATGCCATGCTCTGGAGTATAATTACTTCATTACCTCAGGTAACGTAGTTTATCCTTTTATATTAGCAATTCATTGGGGAGTACAACATGTGTATATATATGCTTATGTGTGTGCCATGCTCAAACATTTTCTTCCCTCCAGAAGTGATGCCTCAATGTCATTAAATGGAAGTCATTTGCTCAATTTCTTCCCCTGAGAAGTCTTTTTCTCATTCTCTGCTTTGCATTTATCATTTTATTTCAGCCTCTCATGGCAGTTCCTTCGTTCATTTGTGCAGATGCATTCGACAAGTTTCTACCCTTCTGCACTGGCTTTGCTGCTGGGTGTATGATATGGATGGTCATTGCAGAGGCACTTCCTGATGCATTCAAGGTAGTGAACCCGCACCCTGTAGTTGCCACTTTGGAAGGCTCTTTTTCTCACTGTCATACGTCAGAGAAAAATTGAAAATTAAAGAAGAGTACAACTTACCAATAGATAAATAAATAGAGGTAGATCATGGGAGGCAGAAATAACAGTTCTAATCCTAGTCCATTTTACCACTTCGTGCTTGTCCATTCTTCTTCACTTCAAAATGATGATAATAATTGATAAAGAAATGAGGATAAATAATGAGGTTAAAAAGAAAATGTATGAAGTGAAACATTTGCCGACTGCAGCAGCTAAATCTTTCAATGAGACATATAATGCCATCTGTATCTCCTTTCTGGTTATAGGAAGCCTCTGCATCAGAAGTAGCATCAGCAGCCACACTTTCTGTAGCATTCATGGAAGCACTAAGCACATTCTTTGAGAACTTCAGCCATGACTACAGGTACTGAGGTCAAGTAATTAATTTAAGAAATGAACAAAGTTTTATAGGAGCAAATTCAACCTTAGTATGAGCCATGTGGTGACATGCCGACTGCTTTGTTTTAGTGTACCACCCATAGGGTTACTCAACTATGACTACCTCTTGTCCTCTTTTAGTCAACCTAAAAGAACGATGTCTCATTGCCCTTTGCCCTTTGCCCTTTGCCCTTTGCAGCTCAGAGGATGCTTCGGGGTTCTTCGTCTCTCTCCTATTTGGACTGGGTCCGCTGCTTGGTGGGACCCTTCTTGTTGTGTTTGCCCTCACATTCCGCCTCCAGCATGCCCTTCTTATGGGCTCAGCCTCTGGGATTGCCTTTGTCCTCAGTGCCTGGCGGCCCCTTCAGCTGCTCATCTCCTCCAAGGTGGGCATCCTCCACCTCCTCACCCTTCTCACCTCGGGATCCTTACCTTGAAACTCATCTCCCGCAAGAAAGCCTCTGTCAATAACCTACCCTCGGTCTCGGGCTTCCCCCTCAGCACCTTCACTCTCCAGTCTTTTCTATCCTGTGGAGCTGTTGGACTACACGCTCTGGCAGAGGGCCTTGCCCTCGGTGTGGCAGCTTCTAAGGCCTACAGGCTCGGGCGTCACATGGTCCTTCCCGTGTCCCTCCATAGACTCACCCGAGGAGCGGCCGTTGCCAGCTGTATTTTTGGGGCTACTGACAGCTGGCATGGTTCCCTTGCTGCCACCACCTTAATTGGGTTTGCTGGCCCGGTGTCGGCCATTGGAGCGATTCTTTCAAGCATCGACTACATTGGGCTGGACTGCGGGGGATTGATCCCCTGCTTTGTGACGATAATGCAAAGGGCAGCAAGATTGGACACGAGGAAGACCACCGCTGGTTTGATGATCGGCATTGGATTTGCAACCATTTGTTTGACATGCACCAAGCTGGTGTGCTTGCATACTCCCTACCACAACTCCGCTCCTGAGGCCGTGAGATGATCAGGCCCAGAACGGAATTGGGTGTCTACAAAAGAGTCAGCAGGACTAGAGAATGGTTGTGTCGAATATTCCCGTACAGGTAGATACTATGTTGAGTATATACAAAATCCTTAGGCCTTACGTGTTGGACTGAGCCCAGTTACTCATCATAACAGTCGAAGAGGTTTACGGGAAGTTTCCAGGTGACTTAACAACGCCACTGAACAGAGAGGGTGAATAAGAACAGAGTATAGCTCTGGACAGTACCGACAAGGTTTTGCCTTTCTGCTGCTGCACTCGCCCTCAGTATATTGTCTCCAACCTGCAACAATAACAGGAATGCCAGTCCCTGTGCTAGTGTCCATCTCGACCCAGCTTTCGAAGAATGGACGCTCGAGAATCTGTTCTTTGCTTGCTAGCAGCATTCAAAACGGTCCCCTTAAGAATCGACTCATCTGAATGCATTTTTCTATGATTCAGAGTCAGCTAAAAGCTCAGAAGCTTCCTCGGTCATAATGTGAGATTGAGAATTATTTTTTTAAAAAAAAATCATTAAAATATAAGAAAATTAAATAATTTCCCCGTACAATCGTGCCGTGGAAGTTAAACTCCCAAAACCATAGTTTTAAAAATCGCACTGGGTCGGGAACTAGTCAAGGTATGGGTTATGGGTTCATGGATCGGATCGGAGTTCAATGTATTGAACCGTATATTTAATAAATAATATTAATAATATAATATTATAATTTAACTATAATTTATAATTAAAATCATTAGTATAGTTATAATATTAATCCCAAATTTAGCATAAAATATAAATATAGTAAAATGAAATAAGTATATTATAATAATTTTTTATTTTTAAGTTGGTCGGTTTTCTTATCGGTTCAATTATATTTATTTGTTCGAGTGAGAATCGGCCAGTTCAATTGGATTTGACCTCATTTAAATTATAATTGAATTTTTTATAATAATCGGACCGGATAAGTGGTTATTTCTAATTAAACCAATCGATCCAGTCTGATTTTTAAAATTATGGCTAATACAATAGAGACTCTCAGTTGGACAAATGCCTTTAACCTGAGCGAAGTCCCATCCATTCTCCAGTCTAGCTCTTGGTTCCGCTCTGAATGGGTTGCCTTCGGGGGAATCCAGTGATACGGTTCCAGAGTAGGAGATTCTGTGTCGATATTTACCTTTAGAATCTTTGGTACCCTTTAATCTATTCCATCCCCTTTTGCATGTCCTTGTGAACCCACGCGAAAGACTTGTCAAAAATGGCACAGCATTGAAAGACAGTGCGGGCGTGGGGATTTTTAGGCCATTAGAGAATGTTGGATCGTGCTGAGAAAAATATTTATAATAAAATAAAATTTTATGATGAATTTTTTAAAAAATATATTAATTATATATATTTATTTTAATAATTTCTTCCTATCAGTATAGTATTTAGATTAATCTATTACATTAAATTATTTAGATTTATTCTTTGAGAATTGCTTTTGCTTGATTTGGGCCGGGCTCCGGCGGCACGAGGCAAGCAAAATTTGTGCCTGGGATCTTCAGGTTGACTGAGATGGCACGGCTATCAAATAAAATTGTGTCCATCCGAATTAATAGGTTTATTCACGCGCACCTTCGTAACCCAAAAGATAATTATAAAAACCTTCCACGGATCAGCCAATTTTGTGGGCAGCATTTGCACCTTGACTTTGGATATTTGCCTGTGACGTGTAACCAAAGAGTCCAAAAATACGCGTAAAGTCAAAATTAGTTGCTTGTTTTTCGACACCCGAATAGTTGGTCCCGAAAAAAAACAGAGAAAAAAATAATCATAAATAATACTTGATTGCATAATGTATAGTGTATTTCCCGTAATCGGTGGGGCGTAATTTATGTTCTGAAAAATATTAAAAATAAATTTCCAAGTGGATCATCGGCTCATGAATGCGGCAACACAGTGTTCCTTACGCAGACGAAGATGGGCCAGCCCTTCGGTCTAAGCTGAGCACCGCCCACGTGTCGCCTTCTCGTTCATTCATGTTCCTTTCTGAACCTTCCTCTCAAAAAAAAAAAAGGAAGAATTTTAACCTGTAGATTAGCCTTCTCCTCTTGTATGTGCATTGAAAAGTGTTTCTTTTCGGTATGTCCGTTTACGTATGATCGATCATACGGGCGAAGAATACACGAAAAATCCTGATATGAGATGGTTAATTTTGAAATTCTGTCGGCCAATTGAACTCTGCAACCTTTGACTTCTTGTCTCACCTTCCTAGTGATGTCAATTTTTTTATTTTTCCCCTGGCTGAAAATTTTCAGACAAAAATGGTAAAGGGGAAGAAACAAACAAGGGAAGGGAGCCCAGCTGGGTTTCTGTAGTTCTTTGCGTTGTCGGGGTCAGTAAGTGAAAAAGGGGACTGACAGACGGTAAAAAGGTTGGGGAAGATGATGATTTTGTTGGGCTCCTTTTCCGCAATAAAAGGAACACACACACACACATACACACGAGAGCAGCTGCGCTATGCAGTGACTCTGTCGACTGTTGATCTTCTTCGGTCTTTTAATTTCTATTAATTTATTACCATCTCTTTAATTGTAACTACATCTGTTATTACACACAGCCTTTAATTGTTGGTGCATGTATATGTGTGCGTATATCTATCTTACCCCTTTCCTTCCTCCTCCACCAGCAGCAGCTGCAGCCAGCAAGAACTGAAACCCTTTTTCCTCCATTTCCATTATTTTGTTTGCCCAAAAACTGAAATTTTTTTATAAACACCCGCAGAGGGAAGAGTGGAAGAGAAGGCCATGTCGGGTTTGTACAATTCTAACTTCTCGCCTGCAAGAGCCGCTTCTCCACAGATTAGGAGCAGCTCGGATGTTGACAGGTACGCGCCGTTAACTGCTTCTGCTGCTCCTCAGTCAACCTCGTTCTTGAAATTTCCGATGGGATTTGTGGAAATCTTTGATCTTTGCTGCATCAGTTGATGGTGCTGCCCCTTTCTTGATCTGGGGTGGAATTTTTTTTTTTTTTTGCAGCCAGTACTTGTCAGAGCTGTTGGCGGAACATCAGAAGCTCGGGCCCTTCGTGCAGGTTCTTCCCAATTGCTGCAGACTCCTTAATCAAGGTCCATGGTGGCTTAATCTCTCTATGTTTGGATCTGTGTGTACTGTTTTTGTTTATGTCTCGCGTACCGACTCCTGCGCATGTGCTTAATCTTCCGTTTAGATCAGTTTGAGTTCAATGACTGCACAGGCTGCCCTGTCTTCTTTCTGTCTATTATTTGTTCGGAGCTGTAAACTGTCAGTACTTTGCACTAGTAGTTCCATTTGAGCTCGCTTTAAAGTTGCTTGTATTGTGGATTTTGGGCATACCTGAGTCAACAAGGAATCATTCTTCACTCAGCGTTCAAATCCATCGTTCATTGATCAATAGTGATAACTGCCGTATGTGGTGATGATATCTAGGCCCATAAACTGATACGGGATGCATTGTTGATTTATGAAACTAGTGGTTTGAGCAGCTTGGAATTTTGCCTGCCACCTAGCCATTCTTCAGTGTTCTTCATTTGTTTAATTGCACCGGAGAAATTTGAAGTTTCTTCTCCTTTGTTCACTGTTATCGGTACATAGAGTTCTAAGACTATTTACTGAATGTTGATTTCCTTCAGAGATATTTCGTGTATCTGGGATGCTATCAAGCCAAGGTTTCAGTGACTTTGACAGACTGAGATACAGAAGCCCTAGCCCCATGGCTTCTTCAAATCTTATGTCTAATGTTTCAGCTCCGGGATTAGGTGGCTGGAATGGTCTTCCTCAAGAGGTAAAATTCTATACTTGAACTAAATCTTTTAAAAGCTTCAACCATGTTTCTTCTGTTGGTTTTCTCTTTCCCATCTGGATGTGGCTATCTTTGCAGAAACTTGCAATACTTTCATCTTTACATTTTAACTCGAAATTGAGTCCAATTAGGCAAAGCGTTCCATGACATATTCTGGATTTCTTTTGTGGAATTACTTGTAATAGAAGCATGCTGGTTTTGACACTTTGACTTTTAGATTAAAACTGCTGCTTTGGGGAAAGAACAAATGAATAAAGCAATAAATCATCTCATTCTGTGCTTGTTATACTGTGAATGACTTTCTTGCCTGAAGTTCTCAACAATTTACTCTATTCTATACTTGATTTACTCTCTGTATAGATTATTTGGCATTTGGTTTTCTATCTGTTCTGATATTGCTTGTTAGCATTTTATTTTGGGGTCATCAAAAAATTGTCATGCAGAAACAGAGAGTTCCATGTCCTGGGACATGATAGAATACTCTGATTCAATCTGTTTTCAAATGAATTTTGCCAAGATGCTGCTTCTTTGGGATTTTACGTTCCATCCAATTGTCTTTCTATAGAGTTGTTCTAGGGCTAATGAAGATTCCTTGTCTGAATCTATGAAAACCTGGGATGCTTCTCTGAAGTTTGGAGTGCCAACTAAGATAATGGTGTACCATGCGTTTTAGGAGCAGGACGTGGAATTTTTGAACTTGGGCCTCACATCAATTTTCCCTCGAAGTATCATCTAGTTGTATAAAATGTATTGCAAGGATGGATTACTCTTGTATCAGTAGCAGCTTATTGATTTTACCTGAACTATAGCTCGTTGAGATTCTTTTGGATGAAATTTCTGACACAGTCAAAATTGTGTGGCAGAGGTTGAGTGGTCCCCCTGGAATGACCATGGACTGGCAGGGGGCGCCTCCCAGTCCTAGCTCATTCACAATAAAGAGGATCTTGCGCTTGGAAATCCCTGTAGATACTTATCCAAATGTAAGTTTGCCATAGCCCCTATAATCCAGAAAGTTTAACTGATGTTGCCTTTTTCTCTTCCCCGGTTAAATACTGGGCTCTTTACATCTGGCTGGATTTTCAGTTCAATTTTGTTGGTCGACTTTTGGGTCCAAGAGGCAATTCACTCAAACGGGTGGAGGCTACAACAGGTTGTCGTGTGTACATCAGAGGAAAGGGTTCTATAAAGGACCCTGACAAGGTAACTCTAACATACAGTCTTGTCCAAGGATAAAAATTAAATTAAATGTATTAAGTGATAGTTTTATACGTTTTTGTCAGCTCACGGTCATAACCTATGTTTTGGATGTTCTAGGAAGAGAAACTCAGAGGAAGACAGGGATACGAGCATCTTAATGAGCCATTGCACATCTTGATCGAGGCCGACTTACCTGCCAATATTGTTGATATAAGACTCAGGCAAGCACAGGAAATAATTGAGGAACTTCTTAAACCAGTGGTATGGCACTCCTTGTATCCTTTCCCTCTGTTTAGTTACCTAGTAGTTGCATTTTTGTTCCTCCATCATGCTCATTTCTCAAGAATTGACTGAATTTTTTTTGCTCTTTTTTTCCTTTTGGCACTTGTGGTTTAGTTTGGTTTGCTTGTTTTAATGTGTCTGAATTCCTTGCAAAACAAGGATACAAAATTGAAACAATCTTCATTGACCATATACAGTCCATTACTTCCATTTCTTTTAAGAGTTGCTAATGCATTATCTCCTGCATAAATTTCCGAATATCATCTTTGCATTGGTTTTGCTTTTACTCCAGTACAAACCTATCACTCAACGATAAAATTTACAAAATTTTGCATACAGGACGAGTCACAGGATTATATCAAGAGGCAACAACTGCGTGAGCTCGCGATGCTAAACTCCAATTACAGAGAAGAAAGCCCAGGGCCCAGCGTCAGTGTCTCTCCCTTCAATACGAGTGGAATGAAACGTGCAAAAACAGGACGCTGATATCCCCTAATCTGTCTCTTTTGCGAGACCGTTCTCCGTTCCGCCTGGCCAGATTGTAGCCATATATATTCTTGATTGCACCGGTCCCCAATGAAGCTATGGAAAAGAAGCATCAGCTAACAGTTATTCATGGTGTGTGCTTCTGGTGCTTTCTTCTCTCTATTTCTCATGTTTACATTTGAACAGATCGATGGATATAATTGATGGGATAAAAAAAGGGCAGGAGAAAAAGGGAAGAAAAAGGTATTACCTTTGATCTTCCCTTTTCACATTAGGTTTAGGTCTTGTCGGATCAGTTTTCTCAGTAAAACTTGGGAAAAAAATGATTTCATTGGATTTATTCATGCGTTAGCTACTAGAGAAGGGTGTTGAATATGTAGTTATGTTTTGAGACAGTTCATCCATAAGAAAATGTATTATTGGGTTCTATAGTTTGATTATGTAACTTTGAGCTGTCTGTTTGCTGTATATTGCACTGACTCCTCCTTTCTGTCCGAAACATCGAGCCGCCTCCCATTTGTCTATCCCATTGCCAATCAGTTCATGTTCAAACGTGTCTTTTGTCAATGCAGTCAACCTCTGCGATCGTCAAGAAAGTTACATGAAACAAGAAATGGCAAATAGAACTTTTCTCCTTGTTTTTGGGGAGTTGGAGTTGGGTGGGACAGAAAAAAAAATAGTATAATGGGCAAAGAGGACAGAGCACATGGGATTAATGGGAGGATTCTTGGTTCTGACCTGTTTGGATGGTGGCATTATAGAAAGGTCTGTGGCATTGACAACAGACAAAACATTGTAAGGTCAGAAGACCACCTGGGGTGGGGAATGTGCTGTCTTATTTTATACCCAAACATCACATGGCTTTGCATGCACTCTTGGAGGAATCCTATGCAGGGAAAAGAGAGTAATAATACCATAAGTTTTCTCAAATTCTTCTTGTCGAGTCCAAGAAATATTATCATAGATATTGACTAATTGATCTACAAATTTGGGTTGAACCATTAAAGAGTGGACGCTACCCATCATAAAACTTCAGACCTGAAACATGCAACCCCTCGATTTGTAATCCATCAAAGGCGAAAATGCCATATTAACCACCACGAGCTCGCCCATTTGAGAAGAGTAATCTACCTGAGAGGGTGGATGGAACATTTTGTGTGTGTGTGTGTGTGTGTTTGAGATTTGGTGAGTGATTGACTGAGTTATTATAGATGGCCGAAGGACATGTAGCAGTAAAAGGAGGCTTAGAAGCTAGATGGGCTATCTGGTGTGTCCCGCTCTTTCCATGTGCAGGAGGAGTTCAATGAGCCTTTTAACTTGTCCGGATTCGAATCGCAAAAACCTTTTTCCAATTTACCAAAATCAAGCCGAAGATTTTATTTAAGGAGAATGGATATCGAAACCAGCTTACTCGCACATCTGATCTTAGCCCCAAGGGCCGAGATGAAGCCATGGGCCTCAGTAGACGCCCAATTAGGAAAATTGGGCCTCGGTGTAGCTCATCCTAATTATGGCCCATCAACAGGCCCATGACTAAATAGCCACTTTTCCCAAAGGCTGTGCTTTGATTTTCCCTCTCTATTCCACACCCCACCCCACCCCACCCCGTGATTCCGTCATCATTAACTAACTAATGAAGGTGTTACAGTTTACGATAAGTAACGGTTAATGCATCCCAAGTTCCACCTAGGCAAACGTGAAGTAAAATCGGGTATGTCTACCTAGGGTACCTATCATTCTGTAGGCAACCACGATTCGATCAATATTAATTTTGCAGATTGTCACGGTTCGATTCGGTTTTTGTCACCATTTGACATGATAATTTTCCTTCTAATATCTATGAGTGGATAACCATGGCTCAACCCAAATGGTCTAACTCTGTGTTGTATCATATCGAGTTATGTAGTATCGTGTAAAAAAAATTTATAAACCCTACCTATCTCCCTCAATTAAAAATGTAATATCAAGTACGAAAATAAGGAAAGAGTAATCTAAAATTATTTAGAAAAATAAAGAGATGATGAAATTCAAATATGTTGGAGAGGGGAAATGAGAGTTTGTACCGTTTATTTAGTTAATGTTTATAGAGAAAGTGATACATATTAAGAAGGAATCCCATCGATGTCCCCTCTGAAGTTTTTCCTAATTTGGTGAATATTTGGACTGTTCAAATTCTGGTGATGAAAATGGAGGACACGGTGGGGGCAACGGGGAAATTGGGCGACACCTTGTCAGTCAATCTCTACCAGCTTGCTCTCTCCTCTCTATCTTTCTGTGTCCCCCTAATCGATGATCATCAGCGTGAGAAGGAAGGGAGGGAGAGGCTTAAAGCAAAGGGTCGGTGGGCTATTCCTCGTCTTCAACCCCCCCACCGTACCATCGTCTGATCCCATTTCCTGCAAACCCTAATTAGCGAGCTATCCCTGAAGCCTACTTTTCGTCATTGTTCGCGTTTCTAGATTAGCTGGCGGGTCAGGTAGTGGATTCGGTCTGGTCAAATCACGACGTCCCACTCTCTCTCTCTCTCTCTCTCATTCCGTTGACTTTTCCTTCTCCTCCCGCTTCCACCGATCCCTTAATCTCTTTCCCGGGGATCGCGACTTCTGGGTCATGACATTGCGGCTCTGATTCAAGAGTTCTCCCCCACGGAGTTTCGCTTTCGAAGGTGTGTTCGTTCTTTCCTTCCTGTTGTTTCCATTCCATATGACGTTCTATATCTTGAATGCTCCATGTGAAAATAATGCTGATTTTTGTTGAATAGTCATGTTTCGAATTGGGGGTGACTCCTTCTGAATGTCTGCTAGGGTTAGGTCTAGGCCATCAAGGCGGATGGAAGCGTCTGGCGGGAGTTCAGACGCCTACAGGGGATCAGCTACTGGAAGTGGCAGTAGTAACACGTCTAGCTTGAGAAGATATAGCATTCTATCAGCTTCAAATATCTTTCAGGCGCCGATTTCAACATTGCTCGAATACTCGGGTTTGTTGAGGACCCGCTTGAATCAGACAGAAGTTGAGCCTTTGTTTAATGGGACCCTGGCCTCTGGGATTGCTCACAATCGGGTGGAAGACACCTCACCAAGTGGCAGTGATGGGGAGGTTTTGATCAGGATAATTGGCGCAGGGGAACAGGAGCACCAAGCTGAAGGGGCGGGTCTGGTGGTGGGTGGTCAACAGCAAGTGAGGGAAGCTTCTTCTCCAGACGACGCGTCTGTTCAACCAGGGGTTGCAGGTGATGGGCATCGAAGTATAAGGAGTGGGGTGGTTGAGGGGGCTCCAACAGCGTTGGCTGTCGGGGCTGCTGATACTGAGGCTGGTGAGGGTAATGGAAGGGATTCAACTTACCAGAGATATGATATTCAGCAGGCGGCTAGGTGGATCGAGCAGGTCCTTCCGTTTTCTTTGCTTCTTTTGGTTGTCTTCATCCGGCAGCATTTACAAGGTATCTTGTTGATAGTCTTTACATATGATTTTTGTCGAGCAATGATGTTGCCAAAATTGAGTGCCATCTAAATACCTCTTGCAAGTTATTATTAGGACCTTCATATATATTATGGTTGTCTTCACCATTGGCTTCTTAAGAACGAAGTGATCATGGGAGTTTCAGTAGCAGATGGTGAGAATTTGTCCGAATGCAATCTTATTAGCTAGAATAGAGTATGCAAGCTTGTTGTATTCTATGAACTAACATTTGTGAGTCTGCTTTATTTATTAATTGATCACTGCCTTTTTGCAAGGAATTACAGGTTTCTTTGTAACAATATGGATTGCAGCTGTGTTGTTTAAGTCAAATGACATTCTACGAAAACAAACTGCTCTAAAGGTGCTTCATTATATATGCGTAGCTCGTTTACTTACTTGTATCATCGTGATGACTTTAGAATTTGCTGAACATATGTAAAGTGCTGCAATATTCGCTGTGGCAGGGAGAGAGGAGAATTCCTGTTCTTGCTGGCATTTCGCTTGCATTTGTTCTTCATGTTGCTGGCATATACTGGTGGTATAGGAAAGATGATCTCTTGTATCCTTTGATTATGCTTCCTCCTAAAGCTATACCACCATTCTGGCATGCAATCTTTATCATCATGGTCAACGGTAGGTTCTATGCCAATTTTCCTACTTTTCTTCCATGTATCATGTTCATCATTAGTCAAGTTCATTCGTTCAAGAATGGAATTTGCTAATTCATGTTTTGAAGTTCAAGATTCTGGTTTGTTACAGATACAATGATCAGGCAAGCTGCAATGATCTTGAAGTGCTTCTTGTTGATGTACTACAGGAACAGCCGTGGGAGAAATTATCGGAAGCAGGTAATTTTATCTGATGATTATGTATGGTGTTGCTACCCTGTATTTGATTCTGAAAAAAGTTAGCTAAGAGATAACTGATGGCTTCCTTGTATCAATCTTATTATCTTCTCCTTAGTAGTGCACCTTTTATCTTTTTGGCTTGTCCAGAGTACTTTTCTCTGACCTGTGAAATTTAATTAGCAGGGCCAAATGCTAACTCTGGTTGAATATCTGCTGTTGCTGTATCGTGCATTACTACCCACTCCTGTCTGGTACCGTTTTTTCTTGAACAAGGAATATGGGAGCCTCTTCTCTTCATTAATGACAGGGCTGTATTTGACTTTCAAGCTTACTTATGTGGTTGAGAAGGTATGGCGTCTGAGTTTAATGTTTTGTGATCTTTTTGTGATTTCCTTGAGGGTATGTTTGGATTGAGGGATTTGGAGGGGACGGGAGGGGAGATGAAGGTTATGGAGGT